>JAKCPB010000598.1:0-299236 GCA_021442155.1 Cymbidium sinense
GTGGGGAATTTGGCTAAACTTATGAGAATGGGTCATATAGCTTGGGAAGGAATTTTGGAACTTGGATTTGATTTTGGATTCTAATCATTTGGAATTGAGTTTGGGTTTAGATTTGATAAATGGTTAAGGGATTGAATTGATCTTTGAGAAAATCAATTGAATTGTAATGAATTGGATTTGGCTAAGGTTAAGGCCATGGAATTCAATCATAAAGTTTATGGAGAATTTTGGGCTTGGATTTAATTATGAGATTGATTATGAATCGTGGAAATTTGTTTGGGATTGGTATGAATTTGAGGTTTGGTTTGAGAAAGAAAGCATAGATTGGGTTTATGCTATAGCGTAGGCAAATCTCCTAAAGTCCCTAAGACATAAACTACCCCTATGGCTAAGTCTTTAGGCTTGGGTTAAGTATTCACCTAATCACTAAGTGTCTTAGGACTAAGGTGCTCTTAGTGTCTATAAGAGTCTTAGATCTACGATGAGAAAGTTGACTCACTCACTCCAACATTACCTCCTTGGACCATCTTAATGGATTTTCGTGGTCTAAGATTTGTCCAAGTAAAAAAAATTGGGTGGCGAGGTTGATAGCCAAACTTTGTTCCATTAGTAACTACAATTAGTTAAGTCTCTTATTGGTGAGCGGGGCACCATTTCAAAACTCTTGATTCCATAAGTCTAATGGAGTTGACAAATATTACTTCAAGGTTATATAGTTTAGAATAAGTTTTGTGTTGTTCTTAAATTGAATTTAAAGCTATCAAAAAATGATGATAATATCATACTACTAAAGCATCAAAATGTTTATTTTTTTCAAGAAAATCCAACACCTCAAATGACACTTGAATTATGTTTTTTTAATCCAACAAAATAAGAGAATTTTATTTATTTTGAAATTATTATAATGAGATAGTTATTTGACTAAAATTTTCATATTTGAAAATATAAAAATATTTCAAAAATAATGTATAAATCTAAAAATAGTATAGAATATGTTAAAATCTATTAAAAAATTAATAAGTATGCATTCGTTGCATAATCAAATGCATGTCAATATAAAAAAAAATTTGCATCAATATTTAATTACACCATATATATATGAATCATATCATCAAGACATCAAAACAAATAACCAAGAGATTAAAAACTTATCTCCTAGGTTATGATGAAGGCATTCATCACATTAACAAAAGAAAAAAAAGTCTAGATCACCTCTTTGAATCAAGCTAGAATGAATTCTCTCTCTCTCTCTCTCTCTCTCTCTCTCTCTCTCTCTCTCTCTCTCTCTCTCTCTCTCTCTTAAATTTTCCATCCCTTTTACCATCTCTCCCATTTCACTCCAAAAAAATCTAAATGATGACTTCTTGCTTCTGTATGTCATTAATAATAAATTTAAAGTCCATATAAACTTATTAGCCTGCATAGTTGTTAATAGAGGTAAAACAAAAAGAGTATTTAAGTAATTTTTTATAAAAAAAATACAATATGATGGGTATTTATGATTAAATTTAAGATGAAACAAAAAATGGTTTGAAATTTTTTCAAAATAAAAATTATTTTTTATAATAATAAGTAAATAAAAAAATAATATAAATGATTTTAAAAAACACTAGTATATTTAAAAGCATTGAATAAACAAAAGAATTATATATAAATATTATGTATTTGAAAATTTTCCTCTTGAAATACATAAAATGATCATTAACCTTACATTAAAATAATTGAGTCTTTATGTCAACTCAACACCTTTTTGGTCTCTTTTTTTATATGTTTATTTAACTTTCATGTATAATATACTCTTTACTCCCAGCTAATATCTTAATAAAGTGTCATCCTATAGTTCTTTGTGTAAGTTAAATCAAGTTCAATTATCACCTTAATGATTAGGATTTTATTGGTGTTACCTAAAATGTATTTTCTCATTCAAGAAACATGAAAACATAATGTATATCACCTATATTATTAGGCAACCTTAGTAAATAATCTACATTACCAACTCTTTCACTGATCTCAAATGGGCCAAAATATGAAGGACTAACTTGCTTTAACAAATCTTGAAAGCACCATTGACATTTGACTGGTGCCACATGCTTCCCTGAGACAAAGCAACTCTAAGAAAATGGGTGGGTGCTTCGAGAACAAATGCAAAAGCTGAAGTTCTATCATTCCTCGACTTGGCCATGGTCCTTTTCAAAGGCCTGATTTCTTACTAAAATCAATTTTTTTTTGTTTGAAGTTTTTAATTAATTTCTAATACTCCATATGTATTTTTTTGAGCAAACATAATTTTCTCTTGAATTTTAAGTGTAAAATATTAAAATTCCACTTAAGACTAACATGATCATATTAGTTACTATGCATGTCAAAGGATTTAGAATTGAAAGTGCATTTATGTAATTTTCCAAACAAAGACATGAAGAATAAATTAGAGTAAATGAGAAAATGTTTAAAAAACCTTTTTTAAATACAATTTATTTTAAAATGCATAAATTGAAGTTAAGTAATTTAAATAATATTAAAATACATGTTAAAGTATTGATTTAACACATATCATATGATAAACACAAAATGATTATTAAGGTAAAATATATAGTATTACATGTTGAGGTTTGTCATCCTGAATTTAAGGCTTTGCTCTTTTCTAAAAAAAATAATAATGTTCTATAAAATGCAAATTTAAATTGAGGTGGTAAAATTATGGCTATATGTAAGTTGATCATCCCAAAGCGTGAAACCATATAATGAAAGACAGTGTTAAAATAACATCATATTAATAGTGAGGTCATGTTGAGGCAGTAAAAGAAAGAAGATCTATACATAACATAGGTAGTCTAATAATAACTCTATCATATATATCTAGCTTTTATTTTTTTTTTTAATTCTTATTCTTCTTTTTTTTTTTTAAATTTGTTTGGACATGTAATTCTATGGGTATGATTTTTGGATATTTTCTTTTTATCAATTTATGCAACTAGAATAATGATGTTTCTATTTTTACAACATTTTCATAATCAATATATGAAATAAAAAATTCAGCATTTTTAATAAAATTTATACATACCATAACTTAAAATTTTCTTAACAAAAATTTTATCTCATTAGAAAAATAAAAGTTGCTCAAATTGAGGCTCCAATGAATTTGATCTTATTTTTAATTAAAGAAATTACTATGATTTGCATTTTCATAAAAAATATGAAATAAAGATGCTCTTTTATATTTGTAGATACTCAACCAAATCTTTTGTAAAATATTTAATTAGTATTTTCTAAATAAAAAATCTAAATTAGCAACTATTTAGAATTTTTTCGTGATGCGTTCACTTTAAAATTTTTTGTAAATATAAAAACTAATGAGTTTTATTTATTTATTTATTTTATGTAATAAGATTCATTGCATTTTGTTTTCTCATAATGTTTCAAACTATTGAATTTTTCAATTTTACTCTAAGTTTAAGAAAAAAAATAACATACAAAATCATTCATTAGATGTGTTGGGGAGTAAAGAGAGGCATCCCCATCTATATATAAATGGATTTTATTTGGCCTCCTTAATAGAATGATATGTTCTTTTACCAACATTTGATTAAATTATTTTGACATTTTTCTTGTAGGAGAATTGCCAAAAGAAAGCAACCAACATGGTGGTGATTGATGATAAACCTTGATGAGCATCAATTATGCAATGGTTGTGTTTCAATAAAGCTTTCACTTTCCCATTGACCATAAACTTGTACCTCTTGAAATATAATCAAGTGTATCTTCTCCCACCAAGATACATTATTAAATGAAAGATGATTATACATGTAGTTCATTAGTTTCACCCAACTCTAATTTGAAGGAGATCTTTACAATGTGTTTTATGTAAGTTCATGAAGAACATTATTAGTTTGATTTTCTTTCAACTTAGCATAAGGCACTAATGAAGGTATTGTATTTGTTAGAATTATACAAGTTTTCTTGTGATACATGGTGTTTAAATTAGTGATGAGGGACACTACTGATTTTAGGGTGCACTAATTGAAATGATTGAGAACAACATCGATAATGATATACTACCTCAAGAGATAGAGATATTTCCATACAATGGACTCAATCAACTAATAAGAAGATTTTTTTTCCCCTACTGCACATGGATGACATAACATAGAGTTTATTTTAAGTAGGTTTCTTAAATTTCCTATAGAGGCAAGCCCATATAGTTAATTACATATTATGAGACATGAATCTCCTATGAATACTCTTGATTAAAGTGATTGACTAACATCTCTATGGATTTTAAAGTTTGATATCAAAGGATTGGTAAATATTAAAAATCAAGTGGGAAAGCTCAAATGGAGAGAGTTCTTAACAAAATTCGAAGGAGGATAGGTAGGAAATGCTTATGATACATGGAAGCCTAGTGAGCACCTCAATCTATCTTATGCTTAATATTTTTGAAATAGAAAATTATAATGTTTAAGTTAATATTTTATTAGAAATGTAAGACTTATATTATAATAATACAAGATTATAGAAATACCTAAGAGGTGAGGAATTATGCTCTAGCAAATAAAAAGCATCATCTAAACTTATATCAAGATTACTCTAGTATAAGCTAAAAGCTCGACTTAATTCTACTCAAGAAAGTGTGACATATTGGTATTCCACTAGAGAGAATGAACCATTCCTAACTATTACGGACTTACAACCACAGGTGGTTTACCAGTTAACATCAACGATTCAAAGTCATGTGGGTCGGTCTCATGTAAATGCAAGATGACTAAGCTGTTATTTATTAAGAATGAATCTATAGTTCAAACTCACTCTCTAAGAGACTAGATCATAACTTGTATGAAAATCATATTTTAGGCTAATGCAAAAAAAATTATAAATTTTATTTCATTTTTGACTCATTATTTTAGACTTAGGCTTAGGAGGATTTTTGCATGTATAATGAAATTAGATTATAGGCTAAATCAACGAGAAGGGTATTCTCTACTATAAGAGATTTCTTTCACATGTTAAGCCTTGTCCTGTCAGAAAGGAGACCCTCTATTTGCAAGGAAGAGATAATATACATACATGGTGTTATAACATATAACATACAACTAAGGAGTTATTAAATCTTTTATTTCTTTGATTAACTTCTTAGGCTTTAAAGTGAGGTTATAAATTATTAAATTTTCTTTAAAGTTGATTAATTAGAGTAGAAAATTTTAAATTCTTAAAGAGTCTACCACATCTAAGCCATACAACAAACAATCAGCTTTAAGAAGCCTAAGAAAAGTATGACATTTCTATTGCACAATCAATGTAAATAAATCAAACAAATAATATTCGATTAAAAGGATAAAAAATCGACCATCGTACATCCCATAAAAATCGACCATGCATTAACACCTAATTAATTTATGATGAAAATAAAGCTATGTGGGATCTTTAATCTTCATCTTCATCTTTACTTCATGGATTTGAGCACTCCAAACATCATAGGGTCTCCAAGGTCTAAGCCTTCTAGTACTCATTTTAAACCACATAACTCTAATTTAATTCATTAAAAAAATATATTTTTTATGAAATGAAAATTTAACTACACTTGCAAAACAAAGGTCAGTTTAACATACATTCACACTAAGAAATTACATTTCATACATTGAGGCTTAGCACCTTGTCTCGAGTCACCAAGCTTACATGTCCTACTGAATTATGCTTAAGGAATTAAGCAATACCTAAAAGCAAAGACATTTGTAATTTTTATTATTATAGTGGCCCCTTAGGTACAATCCTCTATAGAAAATATCATTAGTCTACCAGATCTAGACTACGCACAAATAATCATTCCATCCAATTTACAGTATTACATCATAAGAAAAAAAAATCATATCATCACAACAAATGCTGGCCTAACTTAAAACTATGATCGGTGGCTTAGTATCCTAATGTATGTGTTATGGCTTAGTGTGGTATGTTATAATTAGATTTTGATGTTTGAAATTATCTAATGATGAATGTTTAAGTCCCTTATTAAAGATGATTATGATTTAAATGATTAGTGATTTAAGATGAATTTTAAACTTAATTCTTAATTTTTTTTTAATTTAAACTTAAAATTTTAAAGAGAGAGAAGAGGGGTGAGATCCACCTTAATCCTTAACCTTAGGTTGAATCTAAAGATAAATTTTATAACTTTTAATGATCTTAATAAAGTGTTATAAATTTTCTCATTAAGCTAAGTGTTTAGATTTGGCTTAAGTGATTTTATCTAAACATGAAAGACATCTTGAGATTAATAAAATCAAATCATGGCTAAATTAATGATATCTTCTTAACTTTACTTGATCATCCCTTAATATTCATTTAATTAAATAATATATTTAATTAAAAATTAAATAAAATATTTAATTAAAAATTAAATAAAATATTTAATTAAAAATTAAATAAAATATTTAATTAAAAAATTAAATTTAATAAATGCATATATGTTCTTTGAATATTTCAAACTTTGATGTATGGATGAATTAATATATTTTTTTGTTAATATTTAGTATATGATATGATTAGATGATGCATGAATTGTGTAGAAAAGATGATTTAATTATCTCTTATACATATATAGGTGAAAATAATTTAACCTTAAAATCTAGTTCAATACAAATCTCAAGGTACTTGTCATTATTACTTTAGGGGTATGAGAAATCAAGACCTATGTCAAACCAATAGCCCTACGACCTTGGGTTTCTAAACTCTATACATTTCAAATTGTATTTCATACATATAAGAATTGAAATTTTAATTATTTATATTTAGATTAATATATATTATTTTTAAATTAAATAAAAAAAATAATTTAATATTTATTAGTCATAATAACCACATTATTTAATTCAAAGCATTCAATTAAATGAAATCTTTTTATTTATTTTTGAAACATGAATGTATGAAATAAATGAAATAAAAATTTATAAATGAATGAAGAAAAATAATTAAATATCATCCCATAACCTATTTAGAGTTATTAATTCCTAAGTTTATTCACATAAAGATAAGCACCCTTAAGCCAAATCAAATTCATTAAATGTTGATTTTTTTTTTTTGAAATTTAAATCATTTAATCCTAATGAGGAGAAAAAATTATTAAAGTTATCCATTAACCCATCTATGTTCATTAAGTGATTCAAAAGTGATTTAGATGATTTTTATAAATTAATTAATGTAAGCCCATAAATTATTTAATCAATTAAGAACAGTGATTTAGATGATTAATATTTTTTTGAAATTTCTAATAATTATTAATTAATTATTTAATCAATTAAGCTCGAAAGAGCCCATAAATTTTATTAAGCCATAAATATAAGCCCAATAATTATGAGAAATTTACAAAAAAAATTGCATAAAAAATAAAATAAACATGATTTAAAAATCTTAATGCAATTGGGCTTATAATTATGAGTTAATTAAGGAAATGGGAAAAACCCAAAATCATCAATAACACTCAAAATACCTCAAACGAATTTGAGATTTTGTTTTCATTGAAAATCTCTTTATTAGCTGAGCACAAAGAGGGCTTGGTCAAAATTGTTAGAGATCTACACTAATTATTATGAATTTTTGAAGTTCTAGGATAATTAATAATAAATTAATTAAATAAAAGTTCTTTATAGTGATTTTAATAATAATCAATACTAGATGTCCTAATTAAATTTTGTTATTACCTTTACTATTTTAATACATAATTAGACTTCCATAAGAAATTTCAATTTTTTTTAATTTTAATTATTTATTAAACACAAAAATGACTAATTTAGGTTTGAAAATTTGGATCTCCTAAATTACTTAGCAAATTAACTTGAAATAACTATGGAAGGTAGAGATCATTCCATAATATAATCACACCAAATTTGAAGCTAATTAGGCAAGTGAGTAACGCTTAAGTATACTAATTAAGTGAAACTTCAAATGTAATTAATCATTGTACACTTAATAAAATTTGAGGTTTTTATTTTTCTTGGATTCTCCTCTTTCTAAGATTTCTAGAGGTTTATTTATTTATTTTTAAATTTTTATACAATTAATTATGAATTTGTATAGTTCTATGTAATTAAAGTAATTAATTAACACTTAATTAAACTCTAGTTTAATTATTTTATGATTTAGTGTGACTCAGAGGGTTTAATTAAATTATTTTTAAGATATCTGATGTTTATTAAAGTGATATAAATTATTTTGATGAATTTTCATAATTTATATATATATATATATATATATATATATATATATATATATATATATATATATATATATATATAATTAATTATTTATTTAAAATTAGCTAGTTGACTTTAATAATTAATAATTCTTAAACTCGAAGGATATTTAACTTAAATTTTTTTTGATAGTTTGGCAATAACATTAAGGTTTTGTTTCTAAAATTTTCAACTTAATAGGTTTAGTACTTTAAGAATAATTAATATATGTATATATAATTTTTACTAAAACTCAATTTACTCTTAAAATATATAGCCAAATTTAAGGATTTTGGGTTCATTAGATTTCTCTTGAAAAGACAAATCCATAAAACCCTTATTAGCATTTTTTTCAATTAAGTATTTTACTCTCTTTTTAAAAAAAAAAAGTTTAAGGTCAGATCTAAAGGAATAAATCAAAAATGAAATTTAATCATGGCCATCCATTATATCCAAGTAAGATGAACAACTTGGAGGTTGTCTTCCTCATGGGATGTAGACCAAAACAGATTAGATGAATGAGATCTACCCCAAACATCATCGGATCTCACAATCTTTTGATGATCTAAGTCGGATATCGCTTTATTTTGCATTGGAGAATTAAGAGAAAGAAAGTACAATGAGATCTAAAGGAAAATCCTAGTTTCGTGTAAAATTTCCACCAAACACAAAACAACTATGGTTGATCTAAAGTTTAGAGAAGTTACCTCACTAAACTCACGTTCGATGAATGCTAGAAGATCTCCTTGGATCTCCTCATTTGTCTCCTTATGGAATCCACTAGCCACCGTGCACCACTTCCCATTGCTAGAAATTGGTGGCTCTTGGACAAAAAAGCACAAGAGAGAGGGGGAGAGGTTTTCTTCTTGTTAGATGAAGGTGTGTGTAGAAAAGATGTGGGATGGGTTAGTCTTACTTCTTGGGAGTTGAAGAAGGTGTTGGATGCCAAAAAAAGAGCTCCTTAGCCTCTTTCTCTTCCTTCTCTCTATATGATCGAAAATCACAATGGAAAAAATTGATATGGAGGTGAGGTTATTGATAGGGTGGCAACTCGCATTCATTGTGAGGAGTGGTGGGATGATTTAAAATCACTCCAAGTCAAAAAATGGAGTAATGGGAGTATATGTGAGGTGATTGAAAATTTTAGAATTTGACACCTTTTTTCTCTCCTTCTCATCCCCCACCTTTGACTTCTAATTCTCGTTCATTTGGGCTATGATCTCAACTCATATGTGGTGAGATTTTATAGGGTTTAATGAATTAGTTTGGGTTGGGTTGGCTTGAATCCATTTTGACCCAATTTGACTTAAATGAGTTAGGTTGAGTCCAATGAGTTGGTTTGACTAATTTAAGTTTAAATTAGGCTTCAATCATATTTAATACGTTATTTAGAGTGATTAAATTTGATTGATTGTAATTTATTTATTTTAGGTTTGACCCAAATTGGTATAATTGGATCAATTTGAGTTCATGTGGGTCCATTAGCTAGATTGACTAAATTAGATAAATGAGACCCAAACGATAGTTGAATTTAATTTAATTAAGTTTTTTAAGTGATTTGAAGTGATTAAATTGATATAATTTTAATTTATTTTTTATATCAATATAGATGGAGATGTTATTAGTAGAATTCAAGTTGGATGGTTGAAGTGGAGGAATGCAGCTATTATGTGATAGAAAAGTTCCACTTAAACTTAAGAAAAATGGTGGTGGTAAGACCTACAATGACTTATGGTGCAATGTTGGCCAATAAAAGAGAAGCATAAGACTAAGTTAAGTGTTACAGAGATGAGGATGCTCGTGGATGAGTGGCTTTACTCTAGAGATAGAATGCAAAATGAGTATGTTGGGAAAAAGTTGGAGTAGCAGTGGTAGATAAGATTAGAGAGAGTCGCCTTAGATGGTTTGGCCACATAAAGTGTCAGCCGTCCAATGACCTGGCTATGAGAGTAGATGCATTATATTTGCCCTATGTTAAGAAATGTAGAGGTATACCTAAAAAGACATGGTTAAGATGTATAAAAAAATGACCTTAGTATACTTGAATTAAATGAGAATTTGACACATAATATGACATAATGGAGATGGATTCATGTAGCCCCACCTAGTGGGATTAAGGCGTTGTTGTTGTTGTTGTTGTTGTTGTTGAGATCGATATGATTTATATAGGTCAAATTAGGTCAATTTTAGTCAAGTTGGCCAATTAAATTGGCTAACTTTGGTATAATTGAGAGTTAAATTATGTTCAATTATCAAATTAAGAATGATTGTGGGCATTGTATTGATTTAGTTTAATTTGGGTTGAATTGAGTTTTGATTTAAATCTATTTTTTACCTGAATTGGGCTTAATAGGTCAAGTTAACTACACTTGGGTCAAATGACCAGTCTGACCCAAATTAAAGTTTGCTTGAGTTTCAATTATATTTTATTAAGTATTTAAAGTGATTTAGAGTAATTAGTTTCAATTAATTTAAAATTAAATTTGATTTAGACTATTTTTTGCCCAAATTATGCTTATTGGGTCAAATCAGATTCAGTCAAGTCAAATGACCAATTTAGCTAAATTAAACTCAAAGAAAGCTCAAATCATGTTTGAATATAATTCTAAAGTATTTTAGAATATTTAATTTAAATTAATTTTAATTTAATTTGAGTTTAGATTTAATATGATCCATTTGAGTTGACTTGGACTAAGTGACCTGATTAAGCCATTAGAGTCATCATTGGATTAGATTTATTTATTTTTGGGTCCAATTATATTCATTTAATAAATTTAAGTCTTCAAGATGACTTAAATTAATCAAATTTTGATTGGTTTGACTTTTGACTTGGTGGAGCCCACATAGATCAACTTAAGTCAAATGACCTAACTAACTTTCTTCCCCATCTAAATTTAATTTCATGTTTATTTATGTTTATACATTGATTTTATGTTTTTGGTGTAATTTAATTTAAATTTATTTTTTATTTTATGAACAAATATGATTTTTGAGCTTTAGGGTCAATTGCCTCAATCTAGGCTTAATAGAATTTAGATTCTAATTTAGGTTTACTTGATATCAATTTTTATTGAATTATGTTGAATTTAAATTTGATTAGGCTCACCTTATCCAATTAGGTCAGGGCAAGTCTTGTGAGGTCTACTAGGCTAACCTAAGTTTCACCTTAATGTGTTTATTTTAGTTTTGATTTCAGGTTATGATTTTAGTTTTGCTTTGATTTGTTATTTTCATTTCCTTCTTTAGTTTAAGTTGTACACCTAGTCACTAACTATATTATCCTAACTGTCTAATTAGGAAGCTCTTAATCTAAGATTATAAATCTTAATTAATAAAATTAGAGTGATTATCAACCTCCCTCAAGATTAACATAACCTTAATGCATAGATCGAATCTTAGGTATGAGAAAATGATTGTCAACCTCATAAAAGTGGGGTCAAGCATACCATTGAATATATCTCATACACAAGCAATAATAAATGACAAAAAATCTATTAGCCAAAGATCCTCTTTAAAATTGGTTCAATAAATTTATTCTCATGTGAAGAATAATAAAGAATAATTTTTATCAAAACATGCTGAAACAATATATGTCATGATAAAGCTAATTTTACTACACATACCTTTGATTTTATGTCATGCATTGTCCTCAACATAATTAAAATATTAGACAATATTATTAAATTAAAAATAATAATACAATTAGCTATTAGATAATATAACCAAAATATTATACATTCAAAAATACAATCATGATAGCAAAAAAATATGAAGTGAAATTTATAGAAGAAATATAAGATTAAATAAAATCTCTGAAAAAAATTATCTGAATATCTATAGGGCATTAAAACAAATAAAATAAAACTATTAAATAATAAAATTAAATTTTTAAAAATTCACAAATATGTGTATGACAAAATTTATCAGAATCAACAAAATTATGTAAAATTATCAGAGAATGAATTATCATATGATTTTATCGACACACATAATAAAAATAATCCTATTTTAAGACAAACTAAATTCATATAAAGCATGAGATTATGTTGGCCCATTATCATTTTGGTGTTGACAAAATTAAAATTAGTTGATAATATAATATATGATCAAATTATTGACTTTATGAAAATAAAAAAAAAAAAAAAAATATTAATTTACATATCTAACATCATAAATTTTATATTTACTTACATAGCATCTAAAATCTTTAAATACAACAAAATTACCACCCTATCGGTGTCGTTCGTTAAATTCCACTGAGAAGCAACCAAGCACGTTAAGCATCCCCTTTCCCTGTCACCCGCCATTCATCAACAATGCAAGGAGAAGCGAGGCGAAAGACTCCAGTAGCGCTATAGAGGGCTTTCGCGAACTGTCTTCTTCCCTTCCTCGTGCTCAGCATCATTGTTACCAAAGAGGTGGTGGATTTTGTTGTCCGTTGCTGACGATGCATAGCAACAATGGCGATGCGTCGAAGTGAGCGCAGGGAGTGATGCAGCTCATTGACATGGGGATAGTTAATTATCAACCTGAAGCCACCTACAAAGAATCATGACCTTTGATTCGTTTAATCCTTTTAATTAGTATTAATATTTATTAAGATAATATAGTTTCTAACTGTATTTCCTATTATTAGAATCTGGAATATATTAGGATATATTTACATGTATAAATAGGGGATGAGAAGAGGACAAGGGGGATTATTCTGTTTTACAATAGCACATTTTTCTGTTGAAAATGTTATTGTTTTGTTTCTCTTTCTATTTAGCTAGAGTGTAAGTATGCTGCACTAATTTGGTATCGAGCATGGTCACTCGGAAAACGCCCGCCGGGACGTCACGACTAGGATGCTTTGCATGAAGTGTTGTCCGTCATCACCCATAAGTCGGAAATCTAGGATTGATTTCCGACAATTTTGTGAAGTTAGGCGTGACTTGAGAACCCTTCACAACATTGGGAATCCTTCCAATCACATCGACCCTAGCAACCACACACCAGTTGAAGATTCCACCGCTAACGGGAATTGCGAAGACCCCCAACGACCTAATTTAGTGCACCCTACCGCCTTTACTGAAGTTGAAGAGGACCGAGTAGCACCTGGGAGGGCTATGTTTGAAGAAACTGATTCAGATAGTGAACCTAAGATTTGCCGACCAAATGCCCACCGGAGGAATGCTAGAAACTACAACCGGTGAGTTTAGAGTGAAACTCGATATACCTTACCTTTATGAGCATTTATTAAAAGACTCTTGATTAGGAATAAGTTGGATCATTTTTCAAGTACAGAGAACTGTCTAAATTGATACTCTGACCATTGTATTAACTAGCAGATATTAATAAAGAGAGTGTCATTTAATTAATTGATTTTTCGCTGCGGGAGGCGGATATTCTACAATTCTAGACGCTCAGGAGCTAAATAAAGGGAGATGGTGCTCTCATAGCCATACACAAGGAGGGAAGCTTCTAGATAATTATAGAAAGATGGGGAAAAATCTTGAGGACTCCAGAAGGTTCCACCATATTCCAGCAAGTGCTGGAGGAGGAAGGCTTCAAGAGAACTCTAGAATAGTGTGGAATACTCTAGAACCCTTGTATATGATAGGAGTGAAGTGGAATGATCTAGAACTATGTATATATTATTATATTCTAGAACATTTTTCTAGATTATTCCTAGGGGATATAATGACCTCACCCCTCATTTTGAACCAAGCAAGGAAGCAAGCAATAACCAAGCAAAGGGATCCAAGGTTCCCAAGCAATCTTGTATTGTAAAGCTCTCTTGCATACTAAAGTTCTTTCTTACTTTCAACCTCTCTTGTCTAAAAGAGTTTTGAGCATTCTAGTCAGCAGGGGTTGCGATTTAGCATTAAGGAAGGAGGGGGATACTAGGGAGGAAAAGTTTCTTCGTGACTCGGCTGAAATCTCACAACATCCTTCAACCCAACCCTTGCCCATCCGACACACCACAAACCAAACACTTCACCCTGATTCAAACACTCACCACCACAATGGCTTTGAAGAAGACAAACATGACCAACGAGGTCCGCATTGCACTCTGTGAGCACAAAAAAAGAATCCTTCCCTCACTCAAGCTGATCTCATCATGTGGTTAAAGGAGACGTATGGTGTGTCTGTCAACCAAGGGACGATTTCCCTGATGCTGAAATGCTCAGCAGACATCCTTGCTCAGAAGGAAGACACGAACCGATCTGCCAAGCGACAACGGGCCGTCAAGTTTTTGCTGATGGAGATGACACTGTACCAGTGGTTCCTTACCTACCAGGATAAGATCAACATGTCGGGTGACCTCATCAAAGAGAAGGGCATCTTCTTCCTCAATCAGCTGTGCTGTACGATGCCTTTGAATTCTCAAACGGCCGGTTGGAAGCATTCAAGAATCGCCATGGCATCAAGTCCTACCACCGTTTTGGAGAGTGCGGATGCCAACATGGGCGTGATTGTGAACCGCCATAGATCTATTTGACATTGGACGGTTTGAGCTTTGCAACATCTACAACATGGATGAAACTAGATTGTTTAACCGTATGCGTAAGTGAGGAATGAGGCATTCACTTTCCTAAAAAATTCTTATATCTAGTAACACTTGCAATTTCCACAGTGAGACACTCGCCACAAAGGAAGGCCATAACAAAGCGGCTCACCTTGGCTGTGTGTTGCAATGCAGACGGTTCAGACAAGCTTCCACTTCTTATCATCGGTAAGTACTCTAATCCTTGTTGTTTCAAAAATGTCAACCAAGACAGCTTTGGATGCAAGTACCGAAACAACGCCAAGGCGTGGATGATGCATATCATCTTCACCGAGTGGCTCAAATGGTTTGATGCACGAGGCGTGCATTTTGATCATGGATAATCATGCGGCGCACATCCCCGCAATGCAACTTCCTTTGTTGTTACACTCAACAACTATTTTTTACCTTTGGCCAAACACGCCCAAGATCCAAGATGCGATTTGGAATTATCCGGAACTTCCTACTATCGCCGCAGTTCAACCGGCCGATTCAGCCCTTCGAGACAAGGTAGACTCAAAAGATCGATGCCATCCGCGGCTATCGCTGACCACCGATGTCAAGCCAGAGACAATCCAGAACTGCTTCCGCCATTGCCGGATTCGCACAGCAGATGCAGACGTTGCTCCAATCGCCGAGGATGCACTCGTTGATCCTGACATCATCAGGGATCTGGAGGCACAGGTTCATGAGCTTCGCTACCGGAACCCAATGGACATCCGCAACCTCATTGACTATCCAGCGGAGTTGGAGATGGCTTACGTTCCAACTGAGGCTGAGATCGTCTAGGACCTCTCCGAGAATCTGGTGTCAGCAAATGGTTGATCCGAACCTCTGATTGTGAAGGCTTAGGCTTTGTAGTGTGCTTGAACAGTTCGATGCGCAAGATGTCATTGACATGGAGACGATCACATCCGTAAGATCAAGGACAAGATCGACGAGAACCAAAAGCTTGCGCGAAGCCAATTTTCCAGTATTTTTCGAAAGTTTAAATAGGCCAGATGTCAAATTTTGTAACAAATATGTAGTTGTTTTTAGTAGTTATCAATATAAAAAATTTTCGGGACTAGCGGCAGAGTATTAATTATTGACTTTGGAAGGTTTATTAATAAATGTATGAGGTCCGAGCTGGGACTGGGCCATTAGTATTAACTATTAGAGGTTATTGACTTAGGCAGTATCAACTTAGACATGTTCTATTGTACACGGATATTGATCCGAAACGGCGAGTTAAATATGTTGCTTGAGTTAACCCAAACATGGAGAAGGGAAGCCAAGCATACTTTTAAAAGTTGGATGAAAATGAAACAAATAATGAGAAGTCATTTCCTACCTTCCATCTATGAGCAATTATTATATCTACAATATCAAAGGTGTGCACAGGGAGAATGATGCGTAAGTTCTTACACCGAGGAATTTTATCGACTTAGTGCCCGAAACAACCTTAACGAGACCGAACACCAACTCGTTGCAAGGTATGTTGGGGGGTTGAAGGAATTGATCCAAGATAAATTAGAAATGAATTCCTTATGGTCTATATCTCAAGCTGTTAGCTATGCTTTTAAGGATGAATAGCAACAGTCAAGGCACTCAAAATTTGCACAAAATCAAAGAGGATCAAGCTATTCTACTTCAGAAATGAACCGAGAAAACTCCATGCACCGATCAACCCCGCCCCAAGAACACAACAACAACAATATTTCCAAACCGTTAGAGCCAAAACCCATCATAAAAGCTTTACAAACCGTGAGAATTTTACAACAAGCCGTCTAAGCATTTTTTTGTTTTTCAGTCATCGCTCCAATGAATGCCCAAACCAAAAGCAGTGATTCCGGAGGAGAAGTCAAGAATCGGAGGCGAATGAGTTTGCTAATAATGAT
The DNA here is from genome assembly GCA_021442155.1 of Cymbidium sinense. Classification (NCBI taxonomy): domain Eukaryota; kingdom Viridiplantae; phylum Streptophyta; class Magnoliopsida; order Asparagales; family Orchidaceae; genus Cymbidium; species Cymbidium sinense. The sequence continues at coordinate 16,632 of JAKCPB010000598.1, forward strand.
CCTATTGAAGACATTCCTACTGATGATGGAGAATTTATTTCTTGTATTTTGGAAAAGGTTTTGATTGCTCCTAAACAAAAAACTGCTACTCAAAGGCATGCTATATTCATAACACGATGTACTCTGAACGGAAAGATATGTGACTTATTCATAAATAGCGGTGCGCCGAGAATATAATTTCTTTAAAAGTTGTGAAAGCCCTTCAACTAAAGACAACCAAACACCATCAAGCGTATAAAATAAATTGGGTTAGAAAGGGAATTGAATTAACGGTCGCTGATATGTGCAAGACTACATTCACAATTGGAAAACAATATAGTTGTGAAGTTTTATGTGATGTTATTGACATGGATGTATGTCATATTATCCTAGAGGCGTCGTGGCAATATGATGGAGGAGTGTGGTATGATGGAAGATCTAATGCTTACGCCATAGAATAGAAGGAAAAGAAACTCAAACTCTTACCCCTAATGGAAACCCAAGAGATGTAATCAAGGAGAAAGTTGCCTTCTTGACTATCTCAGAATTGATATTATGAAAGCCTACAAACTGGAGGAAGAATTGTTTGCACTTGTAATAACGAAGCTGCATGAGAAAAACTGTAGCATTCCATCTGAAGTCCAGACTCTCCTGCAGCAGTTCATTGAAGTTACTCCTAAGGATCTACCCAACTGACTTCCCCAATCCCAAGGAACAACAAATCTTGCAAAATATTGTAGATGATCTGCTAAAGGAGTTTATTAGACCAAGCTTGAGTCCATGTGTACCAAACATTAATAGTTCCAAAAAAAGATGGATGGATAATGTGTGGATAGTAGAGCTATCGACAAAATAACTATAAAATTTCATTTTTCCCATGTCGAGGCTTGAAGATCTTCTTGATAAGTTGAATGGTGCTAAGCTTTTTTCCAAATTGGATCTAATGGGTACCATCAAATAAGAATAAGGCTGGGATGAGTGGAAAACGCATTCAAAATGCAAGAGGGGTTGTATGAGTGGTGGGCCATGCCATTCGCTATGCAATGCCACGACACATTCATCGATTGATGAATGAAATATTGAAGCCATTCCTTTAAAATTCTATATAGTATATTTCGATGACATCTTAATTTCAGCTCCTTGGAAATCCATTTAACCCATCTTACATTAATCTTCTGAGTTAAGAAAGCAAAATTATATCTTAATTTGGATAAATGTGAATTTGCTATTAGAAGTACATTTCCTTGGTCATATTGTGAAGGCATCAAAAAGACAAGGAAAATAATAGCTATACAATCTTGGCCAACTCCTACTACCATCATGGAGGTATGTAGCATCCATGGTTTGGCTAACTTTTATAGGCGTTTATATGGGATTTCAGTTCTCACATGGCCCCAATTACAAACTGCCTGAAAAGGGATCTTTTGCGTGAGGATTATAACAACAACAGAGCTTTGAAAGGATTAAATCTTCATTATGCAACACCCCTGTACTAACAATTCCAGACTTCGAAAGACCATTTCAGAAGTGGATGCATCAATTGGCATAGGTGTTAATGCAAGAGGGCAAACCTGTCGAATTTTTCAGCGAAAAAATTGAGTGAGCCTAGACAGCGATGGTCGACTTATGAGGAGTTATATGTTGTAGTGCGAGTTCTCAAACAATGGGAACACTACCTCATACATCAATAGTTTATAATCTACAATGATCATAAATACCTTCAGTTTTTACAAACTCAAAGGAATTTAAGTAGAATGCACGTACATTTGATTTTGTTTTTGCAGAAATTCAGTTTTGTATTAAAGCATAAGTCCGACAAAAGTAACCGAATGGCTGATGCACTTAGTCAAAAGGCCAATTTACTAGTGGTGGTACAAAATCTGATAACTGGAATGGAAACTTTGAAAGAGCGATATGAAAACGATGAAGACTTTGCTGAACCTTGGAAATGTTCTTTTCAATTCACCGACTGATTATTCATTGAAACATGGATATCTTTTCAAAGGGAATCAGTTGTGCATCCCAAATACATCACTTAGAGCTCAATTAATTGAAAAATGCATTGGTGGACTAGTGCTCATACAGGAAGAGACAAAACTCTTGCTCAACTACAAGCTCATTTCTATTAGCCTCGATTGCATAGAGATGTAAAGGTTTATTGAACAATGTTTAGTGTGCCAAATGTATAAGGGAAATCAAATAAATACTGGTCTATACACATCCTTGCCCATCCCAGAAACCATTTGGGAAGATCTAAGTTTGGATTTTATGTTGGGTTTGCCTAATACTATGAGGGGTTTTGATTCAGTAATGGTTGTCGTTGACTAGTTTTCAAAAATATATCACTGGCATGTAATAAAACATTTAATGCCTTAAATGTTGCTCGCTTTTTAGAGACATTGTTAGGCTTCATGGGATTCCCCGAAGTCTCACATCAGACAGGGATGTCAAATTTATTACCTGCTTTTGGCGAGAACTTTGGAGACGGTTGAATACCCAGCTACGTATGAGTTCGGCATACCATCCGCAAACAGATGAGCAAACGAAGGTTGTGAATTGAACTCTAACCAATATGATCAGATGTTTAGCTGGTGAACAACCAAAACAATGGGATGAAACTTTAAGCCAAGCCAAATTTGCATACAATTCCATGATTAATAGGTCTATTGGATGATCTCCATTCAGCATAGTATATACTAAGGCTCCTAATCATACAATTGATATCACAATATTGCCCAAGACAAGCAATCCAAAGGCAAAAAATCTCTTATCAGATTTCACTACTATGCTACAAAATGTGAAGCAAACGTTTGCAGAAAACAGAAAAGAAGATTTAAAGTGTTTAAAGAAGGAGATTGGTTATGATCTACCTTCGGAAATAAGGATTTCCCTTGGGAAGTTACTCCAAACTGAAACCACGGAAGTTTGGACCTTTTCATTTTGTTAAAAAGATTAATGATAACGCCTATGTCATCGGACTTCCGCCAGAATTAAATCTCTCTCCAGTTTTTAATGTGTCGGATATATACGAGTATCATCCACCAAATGACATTCAACTTCAAGAACTCGAGATGAGTTCTGATGGAGTGGACGAGAATATGATGTAGCTCATTGACACGGAGACAGCTAATTATCAACCTAAAGCCACCTACAAAGAACCTTTACCTTTGATTCATTTAATCCTTTTAATTAGTATTAATATTTGTTAAGATAATATAATTTCTAACTGTTTTTCCTATTATTAGAATCTGGATTATATTAGGATATATTGACAGGTATAAATAGGGGACAGGGAAGAGGACAAGGGGGAGTATTCTGTTTTGCAATAGCACGTTTGTCTGTGGAAAATATTTTTGTTTTTTGTTTCTCTTTCTGTTTTGCTGGAGTGTAACCACTGCCTACACCAGGGAGAAGTTGGGGAAGATGCAAAGAGAGTTGCTGGAGTCCCTGAGATCAATTCCGACGATGTGTTTCAATACAAACTAATGTTGTTTACTCTTTGTTGCCTACAGAATGACATGGAGCTACAAAAATTCAGATGTGGTAAATTAAGAAAGTCTAAAATAGAGTCTCACTGCAGAATAAATCAGCTTCAATATCAGTTTCAGACGCTATAAGAATTTTTAATTTCCATAGCTTTGATTGATTTTGAACTTTCAGTACTTGTTTTGACTTAATTTTTTAGACTATTAACAATTAAGGTATATTGTAAGCACCCAAAATATGCTATAAGAAAGGATATAATCATTCAAAGAACTTGCATATTTTTGACAGGTAATTAATAAAAAAATTTATGGAATTACTAAAATAAATAATAACGTTTAAGGCAGTCCATGGTTAAATAAAAAAGTATAATTTATCTTTACTATAAACATTGTTGATAAAAGTTGAACCACAACTGCTGTAAAATATGTTTTTTTTTTTCTTGAAGATGGTGTGCATCTGGAGTCTTGGGTAGGATTAAGGCAAGCATCCGGTGGCAAGCGAGTTAGAATTTCACCTAAGTCCGGCTAGTAACAGGCCTTTATTGGCTTATATTGCCAAAATCGAAAGAAATCATACAGGTCAAAAAGTAGATGATAATTAAATCTTAAACGATGGCATGTCAACCCAAATGAATAAATCCATGAATTTCTAAATCGGAAGAAGCCGAGGCATGGGATAGTTCCGACTCGTCCAGTTGGATTGACGCTATTATGTCTGAAGAGGAAGTTCATCATGTCGAGAAGGACCGCTCTGTCGGTAGCCGGCGGCAAAGATTCATCGGCAACGATAAGAGACAATGAGTTCACGCTGTTGGGAGCTTACGTGTTCTCACGCATTGGAGGGAACCACCTGATGAGTTTTTTTTTTTTTTTTTTTTGACATTTGAGCAAATTTAATCACAAACTCACACACATAGATCAGCCAAGAATTTGGGTTAGAATTTGAATCCAAGACCTCTTAGTTGAAAGACAAAGCTTTCAACCACTAAGGTGCCTTGCACACCACCTGATGAGTAAGATGGTATACTTTGATGATGATGAAAGCGATGACAATGTGCTCCACGGCCGCCGGCAAACTCTCTTAACAACTGCTATCTCTATAGAAAGAAGCTCCACTGAAGAGAGCAGTTAGTGTGCTTCAATGCGCTCCCGTTAGATTTAACGGACGATGGCAGCTAGGTGGTAATTTTATTGTATTTGAAGATTTTAGATTTTAGGAGTTATATAAGTAATATAAAATTTAGAGTTATATATATATATATATATATATATATATATATATATATATATATATATATATATAAAGATATTTTAAATATTATTTATGTAAATCTTTCTAAAAATAAATAAAAAATACATACCCGGCGTGTCAACTCATTATCTCTTTATTTAAGCCAATGAACCTCTTAATAATTGATCCAATGAAATTATTTGTGTAATGGGTCGTCGAGATTGAGAAAACTCATCAAAGTCAACATCTTTTGATGCTGACTCATTAAAAATAAAAAAAATAAAAAATATGAATTTGTGAAAAATATAAATAAAGAAATAAAAATCCGTACACATCGATCAGCCCATTTCTCCTCGATTTAAACGTGCGGTCACTTTCGCAGAAGGAGAAGGGGGATATGTGCATCAGAGCTTACGTGTCATGAAGAGCCATAGCCGCCGGTTTCTCCGAACTCGTCGTATATATAAACCTATCCATGATCAAGAACAGAAAGCAAACCCAACAAACAATTCTTCTTCTTCTTCTTCTTCTTCAAGTGGTAATATTGTTCTTTAGACCCTAAAAGCCAATCGGCCATGGAAGACGTCTCCTTCTTATACACTTCGTCGGATTTCCTGATAAAGGTGGCGATTTTCGCATTGATTCAGGTTCTGGTGTACCTCATCCTCACGAACTCCTCAGCCATTTTCTCGCCGGACGAGAAGATCGGCGGGTCCCGTAGCATTCGACCATCTCGCTCGGCCAGCATCCGCCGCTTGCTAGCCGGAGTATCAGAACTCCCTTCCGGCGGCAAGCTCACCTCCTCCAGCTGTTCTTCTTCCTCCGCCCCGCCGCGCGGTCTCGGGGCGATCTTCGGCTATGATTTCAACGGAGGGTTGATTGAATAGAAGACATGTAATGAGATCTTGGTTTAATTTGATGATTTTGGACCTTAGAAGATCTAATTTTGGGTGTAGGTGTTCTCCTTATTTTCTCAAAATTGATGGATTTGGAAATAGAGTTTGTGTTTTTTAATTTTATTTATTTATTTTTAATTATTTTTTTTGGGAGGGAGGGCTGAGGAATGGTGTGACTAAATTATTTTTATCATTACTTAGAGGACTTTAAAATTTAAAAAGGACATTAATTTGCTTTTTAAAAAAATGTACAAATCAGATTTGTGAAATATATTTACGTTGGATTGCATTTGATTTACTGAGTTAAGTACTGCTGTTCCGCAGCATAATTATCATTACCTTAATCCCATTTATTTGGGTTGATAGTTTGATCTAGCATAGTTTTCTTTCACTAATTAATCTTTATTATGTTAATAATTTCTTTAATATAATTATTTTTTATCCTATGTTTTCAAAATTATTTTAGCATATTTAAGTTGATTGTCAATGTTTTTTTTTTTTTTTTTTGTGGTGAAAGAGAATTTCACTAAGAAATTTGAAAATTTTGAATTACATTATCTCAAATAAGGTTGTTAAAAAAACTCGCTCAATATGTCTTCGACTCAATTTAGCTCTAAATAAAAATATTATATTATATTATACAAAGATCGAATTAAAGAAAAGTACAAATGATTAAAATTTTTATGTAAAGACGTCAAGCTAATCCTCCTCTTATAGATTTTCTGATTATTACATTTTGAGTCATTTCAACACGAAATGAATAATAAGCAATTTTCAAATAAGTCAAACACTAACAAGGCCGATTGACTCATGCTTAGTCGCGTTCGTAATCTCAAATAGAATTTGAGAGAGAAATGTAAAAATTTTGAATTATATTATCTCTATTTTATTTTTTTTCTCTTTTGAAATTGTATATTTATTATGTCATTATTACACAAATTAGATGGCTAGGTAAATAACTCTAAAAAGTTAGCCTTAATCAGTACAACATAAGAGAGGGAGGTCATTGAATTAAAAAATAATAAAATTTTGAATTTATTAGAATCACACTACAAAATGATTTTTTTTTCATAGCAAACCCTTAGAGATGAATGATAGTATCATATGATAGCCAAACATCATAAATGTAGGACTAACAAGAGTGCATTTAGAACAATATCATGTGATTATTAAAATTTAATTTTGTTTCCTAAGAAGTTGATGCATGCGAGATTGAAGATAAGTATATGTTGGATAACAATACAAATAACGCTCAAAATTTTGTTGCACTATCTATCAATTTTTTTAAGAAAATTTCATCACCTTTTTTTTATAGAAAATTTCATCTCTTAGAGATGAATGATATTGTCATATGATATTCATATCTTCTCAATGAAATCTCCATAATAATTTAACTTGATTAAATGTCAGAACATGCATGCAACAATAACAAAAATTCTATTTGTTAGTACTAATGAAAGACTAATCGAACTTTTATTGCTTTTGTGGCTATAAAGTGGCTATTTTACTAAATTGTTAGGAAGATCCTCTCTCATAATTTTTGTCAGCATGGCTTGCCATACATGTAGAATATAAAATATATGTTTTAAAACTTGTCAAAATTGATGTTATTTCATGTTACAACATATTGACCACCTAGATCAGTCCATTCAATTTAGTCTGTGGTGAGTTAAATAGTTGTACAAATAATGAGTAATTTTAAAGCTTAAGTTTAATGGATTATTTCTTATATAGGTTTAGTTTAAGCACAAGTTGTGGTGATTTTTGCCTCAAAGTTCAAGTGAAATACTTTAATAAAATATGTCATAAAGTATTTGAAGCAATAAATGAGTAATCTCTATATATATATATATATATATATATATATATATATATGTCTAAGTATTTGAAGCAATAAGTGAGTAATATATATATATATATATATATATATATATATATATATATATATATATTATAATGAAGTTTGAGCATAGGTTATAATGTGATATAAAAATTTCTCAAAATCAATTTGATTTCATGCCGAGTAGATCTACTATGGATGTTATACATTTGTTAATAAGTTTGATGAAGAAGTCTAAAGAAAGTAAGGGGAACACAAATATGATATTTATTGATTTAAATAAAAATGATAAACTTTCAAGAAAAGTGCTTGGAGAGTTCTAGAAAAGAAAGAGTTAATATTTGTTATATTCAAGTCATTAAAAATATGTATACTAGAGCTGTTACTTGTGTGTCCAAACTCAACAAGGATTGACAAGATATTTTCCTATTTCAATTGAATTACATCAAGGAACAACTTTAAGACCATATCTCTTTGTTTACTTATGGATGTTCTTACTAGGCATTTATAAGAGGATGTACCTTGGTGTACGCTTTTGTGATGTCATTCCTCCTTGTTGATAAGACTAGAGAGGGAGTCCAAGAAAGAATTGAATTATAAAGGTCAACTTTAGAGTCTAAAGGTTTTCATTTAAGTAGATCTAACACTGAATATATGGAGTGTAATTTTAGCTATAAAAATTTTAATGGTGGGGTTGTGACATTAGAAGTCATTAAAAGGAGTGAATATTTCAAATATCTTGGGTCTGCTGTTTAAAATGATGGTGAAATAAATGATGATGTTATTAGCATAATTCAAGTTAGATGGTTGAAGTGGAGAAATGCATCTGGCCTATTGTGTGATAGGAAAGTATAGCTTAGACTTAAGGAAAAATTTTAGAAGATGGTGATAATACCTATAATAATTTATGGCATTGAATGTTAACCAGTAAAAGAGAAGTATAAAATTAAGTTAAGTGTTGTAGAGATGAAGATGCTTAGGTTGATGAGTGGCTTTACTCGGAGAGATAAAATGCAAAATGAATATATTAGTGAAAAGAGTTAGAGTAACTCTAATGGCAGATAAGATTAGAAAGTTGCCTTAGATGGTTTGGTCACATAAAGCATTGGTCATCTGATGACTCATTTAGGAGAGTAGATAAATATTAGATTTATCTTATGTTAAGAAAGGAAAACATAGACCTAAAAATACTTAGTTAGGATGTATAAAAACCACCTTAATTTATTAGAATTAAATGAGAATTTAATACTTAATAGACACAATGAAGAAAAATAATTTATGCGGCTAACCCCACATGGTGGGATTAAGGCTTGTTGTTGTTATGATGCATAATTAGTAGCTAAGATTAGAGAGAATCACCTTAGATGGTTTGGTCACATAAAATGCCGCTTACCGATTACCCAATTATAACTATGTTTAGTTGAACAAAATTTTCAAAAATTTAAAAATAGAAAAAAAAATTAGAATCTCATAGAGAAAAACAATATAAACATATCTCTATGCATAACAAGCAAAATCTCGCTAAGAATCTGTTTGCATGTAACTTTTGAAAAATTAGTTATAAAAGTTGTAAACAACTTTTGAAAAGTGTTATGTATTATAATTTTTTTTTTAAAAAATTCAATTAATAACTTTTGACAACCAATACTCTAATAACTTTTTTCTCAAAACAACTTTTCACCACAAAACTTTCTAAAAATAACCAAAAACTGATAGACAAAAACTATTTTGATTTCTAGGGGTGTTTATAAAAAAAATAAAATAGTCATAAAATTACCCCAAACACACCCTAAGACTTCAATTTATGCAAAATAAGATCCAGCTATTTATAGCGTAAATAGATAAGTTTAATATACTTTTAAATGAATATAAAGTATAATTAAAATTTATTAATAATATTTATTCTATATTTGCTCGATATCGACCTAACAATACCACCACTACCATCCATATTAATCAGCATTATTTCATAAATTTCACAACTTTTGACCACTACCCTTCTTATTCTCCCTTCATTTCAAATTGACGTTTTAATTTTACCTTTATTTCAAAAAAATAAATAAATAAATAAATTGATTAGTGTACGAGTAAAAATTATTTTGTAGTGAAAGCACCTTCTATATAGGCATTTTAAGATAATGTGGATGTCCATGTGTGCAAAAGACACATATGAAGAGGATAATGTGAAAGCACCTTCTATGCAGGCCTGTTCTTAGTTTGAATGATACTATCATATTAGGTAAATATCAAAGCACCCTTATTAACTGTTATCAGAATCGATGCAAATAACGAGCTTTTTTTCTTTTTAGATTTTGCTATTATTGAGTCTGAGTCAAATGACTCAAGGATTTGATTTCTAAGGATGTTACATGATCTACTAGAACTCATTTATACTCATCAAAATTTATGCAAGAATTGTCTGAGGTTATCGTGAGATCTTCTCATAAGCTGCATATAGATATTCATCAACTCTGTGAAAACTTTAAGAAAACTCTTTGATGTATGAAAATACTAGATAATGAAAGCATGTGCTATAAAATGTACTGAGCTGGCAACACACATAAATCCACATTCAATAGATACATAAGCAGCATTAAAAATGTAAAAAAATGAAGTCTTCTAATGGTTAATTGAACAGGGTTTTATAAAGTGTGTTTCGTATCATGATGATGGGTTCAAGCATTAAACGTGTCAAAATACTCCAAAGAACCAATCATTACTTCATCAAGATAAACAATCAATCACTACCACACATTCTTAATCATTTATTGAGAGAGAGAGAGAGAGAGAGAGAGGAGAAGAAAGTAAAACATACATACACTACAAAATCAGTTTTGTATATTCCCATCTTCAAGTGAAAAATGAAGTTTATTAATTTTGATATCTATCATAGCTCTTATTATTAAGATTTAATCATTAATGAAATTAAATAAAATATAAATAATTTATAATACCTCAAATTAAAAATGTTACTTCATCATAATTTTGAAATCAAATTTATTAATATTCTAATAATATTTTTATACATGCCTAAAAGTTACCATTATAATTTTTTTAAAAAAATTATTGAACTAATTTAATAATAAACTCATACACAACGCATTAATGTAACTTTAATCCAAAATTTCTTGATTAAAAATATAAATTCTCAACTATTAGACTAAAATATCTTACACTATCATACTTCAATAATGCTACATGAAATTAGTAAAATACTTATTATACTATATATACTATTAATTAAAATATTTAATTTTTTGGAGCCATTTGAGATCACTTTAATTTTTTATTCTCTATTTTGCGTTTTAACTTGATTTGGTATGATTTGTTTGAAAATAAAATATATTTGATTGTAAATATTATTTTTCAAAACATTCAAAATATTAAAAAACTATTGAGTATTTTTAAAAATAAAATTAATTTTAAAATAAAAAATAAAAAATAAAAGCACATTCTAAACAAACATATTTTTAAAAATCACATAAAAATAAAAATAAAAATAAAAAATAGGAAATAAATCCTAAAGAGCCCCAAAATCAAATCACCTTCAAATTTCATAAATTCTAAAATCATGCTAATTTATATAATATCAAAGGGCTCTAGTTAAGCAATGCTCATTTTCAATGAAGTGATTGTAAATCTTTAAACCAAAGTCACCCAACATGAAATTTATAACTCACCTTATCAATGGCTCGCCTAGTAACTTGCTTCAATTACTAACAATTTATATAATAACATTTAAGACTAATGCAATTGATTTATCATTTAAATACACATAATCAGAAAAATACCATCAAGTTAAATTATGTGATAAAATATTTTTATAAATATATTATTTGTTATATTAATATGCATAAAGTTTGCTTTTATTTAAAATATACTCTAAAATCATAAGCGAAATGCGTTTTAAATCCATGTCACTAAAAAAAAAAGAGATGAAGAATAGTATTATCACAAAAATTGTGAAACTCAAACTTGAACCGACACAATCTTTCTACCAGATTGCAACAAAACACACTTGGAAAGTTGCAAAATAGAAATCATTCAAAGGAAATATTAACCTCAAAAATTTTTCAAGAGCTGCAATCGTCCCTACAAAATATGATCTTCCAATAACAAGAGCTAAGCTATGGGTTGAGAAAGTAAATCATGGCAGAGAGAAATGTACCTCTAAAGTCCAATGTAAATAGGTTCTGGCCAATAGGCATCACTGCAAAAACTCCAACACTGAGCCTCCAGATCACTTGAAGAGCTGTTTTAACCTCCTAGAAGCTTCTAGAACATTCTCCCGGTGGCCAAAGGCGCTGACCCTGATGAAGCCTTCACCTCCAGGGCCAAAACGCTTCCGTGACCGTGACAAGTGGGTTTTCTCGAGGATCTCGGCGAAAACATCCCATGAGCTTCTGCCAGGGAAATGAACCCAAACATATGGAGCATTTGTTCCTCCATAAACGTTAAAACCAAGTGAAGTGAATGTGTCGACTAGTATATTGGCGTTCTCTTGATAGAAACTAACCACATCTTTCATGGCCTGTACAAATAGGTGTTCAATATTAGCTTATTTTATACCTTTAGTTCCTTCAAATCCCTAAACCCTAAATCTTAAAAAACTGACCTCTATACCATCTGGAGAGAGACAAGTAAGACCTCCAGCTTGGACGACGTTAGATGCGCCATTGAAGCTGGTGCATACTATGCGATTGAAATCCTTGGCGACTGGGAATCCATCGGTAAAACGCAACTCCTTGGGAATAACAGTCCAACCAAGCCGAACGCCCGTGAATCCAGCGTATTTAGAGAAGGATGATATCTCGAGGGCAACCTGCAGAATCAGCATAACTGTGCATGTCATTAACGATTAGTGCTATCAAAGAATCCAATTTGACAAAGAAGGGGGAATAAAATTAGGTGAAGATTGCAGGTGGTTGGTTCTGATTGAGTTGGACTGCATCTCCAGATTTCTATGTATATGTTTCTTGGGCTTTACGAAATCTAGATATTCACAGCTCGTGTTCACTTAAAAAGAATACAAAGACAAACTTACAGGTTCCAAAATGAAGGCAAAATAATTAACTCAAACACCCGTGATGCCATTCTTTCCATCAACATGCAAAGTCCTCAAATCACCAGATGAATCTTTAAGTAACTCATGGCCAGTCAAGCTAGGATTCAAGCTAATCTGCACTAACCATTTCAGATTTGGATCCTCACACCCAGTCACTCACATCATCAATGCCCTGGTAGATTGTCTCCTAGTCAGGTCAGGTAAGGTCCATCGCCATTGCATATAGCAAGCAAACACTTCTTGCATAGTGTGATGAATGGCTGACACCAGTCAACTAAACCTTGAGACCTCAAACATCCATTCCTTTTTAAAGTGGTTTTGAGGTAGAGAAATTTCTTTGGTTGGGACCTCCAGAAACCATAGCTATAACTTTTATCTCTCTCTCTCTCTCTCTCTCTCTCTTCCTCTCTCTACATCTCTAAGAAGTAACCCTAAATCTATTAGATCTCCTAAAGAATGGTCAATTTGACTCTCTTTACCTTCTCATATCTAAATTCTTCTGCCTTTAGTCCTCTACAAAACCCTAAAATCATATTCTATGATAAAAAACTTTTGCACTCCCTAGTCTTTACAATAGACATAGGTTTGTATGCTGAACCAATAAATTCTTCGTAAGTGTTTTTATGTCAGACGACTCTCTTATTTTGAACTAGAAGCATCTCAATTTTACTATCATGTTCTTACCAAACTCTGAACATGAACCATTCCACGTTCTGTCTTGCACATACTGAGTTCCCATACGTTCACATATGATGAATATCAAGTAAAAAAAGCCATTGAAAAATATTACATCGATAAACCTAAAGCTTCCAGATGACCCTACATCTTAGTTAGTCGAGTGTACAGAATAGGATTTCGATTAAACACGCAATTCCAACCGTTTGCGTCTTCTGCGGAACAGCAGTGAAATTTCAAAATCAAATCATCACAAATATTTTGCAATTCATATACTACTTAACTTAATTCATATCTCAAGCAAATCTTTAAGTTTGTAAATAAATACTGAGCTAAAGGCATTTAATTTATGCGTCTAAAAGCCTTTAATCTTTCCAAACTATACACCAAATCAAAAGCAAACACAACTTCACTGCAAAATTATCAATAGCGTATAAAAAACTTTTGTGAGACAAGAATCTAAAGTAACAGTTGGAGCGTGTGGAATCGGAATCACAATCAGTCAATTATTCTGCATTCTGGCAGCAAAGGGGGGTCATAGGTGTGTAAACTCTCTACTTCATCTCACTAGAAATAATGATGAATTCATCCATCAGCATGGAGATGACTTTCATCTTATTCATGTAGGCTCTACCTATGTGACTTAGGGATAGATAATGGAATTGTTTGCATAAATCAAAATCCTAAATCAATGCAGAACAATATTCTTATTGCTCATGAACCTTTTGTTATTGCAAACAATACCTATTAAGACGGTGTCAATGATAACTCGCTGGCTCATTACTTGTCTAACCTTTCACTTCAGTTGAAATCATGGAAGAGTCAATTCATCAAAAACTCAAAAACCCTCAATTGGACAATTATAAAGGCTTTACAGATCCATTTGAACATCATTGCAAGGGCACATTGATGCTCTATACCATGTTAGATTTCATTTTCTCAAGAGTTTTTCTCTCACGACACGTAAGGATTCCATATAGAGGCAGTTTTCTCACCTTCATGAAGACATCCATTCTTTTGATAAGTTGCATATACCCATTGGTAAACTCTCCAGTTCTAGGGGCATATGAAGACCTTTCACAATCTGTTGAGCATCAAGTAGAGGGACAAAGAATTGTTGCCTGACTATGGCACCCGATTAACTCGGGAGATCTATGTGGTCACCATCACAAATCTATCTGCTCCCAATATTAACATTCATTTTCAACTCAAAAGATTTGTCATTCAAATTTGTTGATGACAAGAAACCACCTGATAAAACAACGTATCTACTTTATAAAGCGATTAAATATATAAATGATGAGGAAATCCTCACACCCGACTCATTCCTAAACTATTATCAAACAATCTTTTGAAAGAAAAAAAGGATGACTTATCCACCCAACCCAGTTATATTGACTGATATTGAGATGGATAACCAAATATTGCGTCCCAAATGGTCTTTTAAGTAGAAACTACTACTTGAACAACAAATAGAACTAATTCATCTCGACACCACACTCATAGAATCTATTGCTTCCTCTCAACCATGCCATCTCAACCATCCTAGTGAACATTCAGAACAAGAGGTACTTTAAATGACCATCTCTAATTCAAAAGGCTCTTCAAAAGAAAATATAGAGTAAGTTCTCTTGTATAAATGACCACTATCATATTTAGAAGAGTCTACCTAGTAAAGGAGTGAGCACTACGTTGACTCTAAAGAAGTAAACTTTACTTATGTCTATTCACTAATTATTTCTTTTTTTAGTCATACGAAACATTTTAATAATGCAAAGGTAGTGAAAATTATCATCCATTACTTTGAAGTCCAAGGAATTTTGATCAACATTAAAAGCTCTTGAACATTCTTTTCATGCATTTGAAAAGATGAAGCTTGGTATGGTTGCTAGAAACCTCAAAGTACCAAAAAGGTCTAATTGATTTTACTGGTGAGGGAATGACCTTGATGGAGTCACCACCCTTGAGCTTATTTAGAGGGGTTGTAGATCTTTCTAGACCAAACAAGTTGGCCATGTGATTTTGCATGCTTTGTCTAGATACTATTCCATCTTTGAACACCTATTACACAATGGCTTTCGAACAATTGCTTCAAAATACCACCTTTCTTCAAAGTTATCCACTTCTAAGAAGATAACCACCATTCAAAGTGATTGATTGAAGACCAATAAAGAGGCATCTAAGTATTATTCGAGAAAATCAATTAACCATCTTATTTGCGATAGGTAAGTTCCCATCTAATATATGATCGATTGAAGAAACCATTAAGATTCTAACCTTTAAGGAGAGTACCACTTGGAGATCTTTTCCCATGTGAAGATAAACTAAGCTTGTTCGTCTCCTTGGAAGTAATAGTAACACTGTTGCATGGTATCCTAATGCAAATTCATCATGGGCTAATGATATCATGCTTTATTTACCTCACTTGATGTTATGTAATCATGATGAATTTTATGCTATACTTTTCTTTATGTTTAGTTTTGATTATTTTAAGCTACCTTCCCATTAGCACGCATTAAAAGTCCTCTCTCCTTTAAATAAGAGAAGGATGATGTAAAGGGGACTTGAATTGACGAATGAAATGAAAATATCTTCTTTCTCCTGTATGAGCTCTTCTTAGCCTTCTCCTCTTCTAGCCATCTTCCTACTCTTCTCACTACCTCTAACCCTCTTCCGACTCTCTTAGTTTTTGATCTCTCCACCAAACAGCAATCATCATCATCATCAAAGTATCCTACATCAATTGGTATCACAGTGAATGTTCTTACGGGATAGAGTTCAATTAGTTTTTAGAAGTTTTTATTCAGATTTGGAAAAATTTATGCTTCGCTAAAAAGTTTATATGAAAGGTGTTTGAGTATTTTTCTGTAAACTGGTCCATTGATTTTTGCATTCAGCTGCAGTTTGACTCATTTTGTTACTGCCCAATAACTTCATCTGGTTGAGTTCTGGTTGCTTCGCAGGTATCAGATCAAGTGAAATTTGTTGCCATGATTTGCTTCCATTTCAGTGAACTTTCGGCAATATATTTCTACTTCCAGAGCTCTACTTCACCAAAACATGAGTTCTCTTTGCTCGCTAAAACTACTGCCTTGTTGGAGAGTTTATGCTTAAACTCTGTTTTTGTGTTCTTTTTCTCCCTATGAATGATAAGGGGATTCGTCAGCTTTTCAAATATAAAAACATCAGAACCATCTATTCTTTCTATTTCACTACCAACTATCACTTTATATGTTTACAATTTCATAAAACCTGCTTCTAATAATATGTTTAATATATTGAACACAATAACCCGGTTGTTTCCATTTCGACTAATTCCCTATTTGCAATTCCATCATTTTCCTGCTGCTGCATGAGTAGCTCAACTTGCAACTCCACTTCACAATCCTTCCATACTCTGCAAATCCCTCTACAAGCGCTTGCCACACTACACCTGTAGTGTTGCTTTCCACAACATTTAAAAGTCTGTATTTTTCAGTTTATCATTGGATCACTCTGCTATGTGTTGTCTGAATTGCTTTAGTGACATACGTTCACGAGCCAAGTCACCACTCAATCAATCTATGCACACGCACGTAACACAAATCCTGCTGGCATGGGTTATTTGATTGTAAAATCCTATTCACAAGCCAAGTCACCAACCATTTCACTCATGTGACCCGCCAACTTCCTAGGCTACCACTTTTATATATTAACATCTTTTGCATTCATCATTTCAAAGTTGAGTCAGTTTATCTAAAAGAATCAATTAAATTGCATTATTGCACAAAGTAATTGTATTATATAGAGTAAGGATGGTAGTTGAAATTCTTCGTTGTTTGCAGTTTGTCTTGCTCATGCTGAGTCCAATTGTTGAAGTTATTGCTTGTGAGTTGGTTGTTCATCATCTAAATAGTTTTATCATTTGCTCACAAAATCATGGCAACCCTACTAAGCAACCGCTAACATAGGTGTGATGCCCCTATCACTATATGAAAATTTTCATCTCCCCTTATGCAACAGCTTGAGCAAAACAAGGCATTTCCCAGATAATTTCGGTGGCTCATTAAGATAGTTCATTTTGCCAAATGGGTGTCAATTGAGTGTTCCTTCTATGCAAATGAGATACTTTTGAGGCAATTCTTTGTAAAATTGCACCCTCCCTCAACCACTATCATGGTTGATAAAGTGACGTGTAGAATACATATGGAGAACACCCTCTACAAGGACAAATTTCAATCATTTAAAATAGAAGATCAAATAGTAACTCAAGACGATCAAAATGATAAACACGCTAGCAACACACGAACAAGATGCAACAAGACCAACCCATTGGAGCCAACGGGTTGATCAAAATTGTTTGGTTTTAATTTAAATTTGATCTCTTATTTATTCTGTACCCTAAGTATGAGCAAAAGACACTCGCTGGGACCCAAGAGCTTTTAGAAGATCGGACACAAATACTCAATGTGACAAGAATTCTTGGACTACTCACAGAACTTGCCACCGAATGAACTCAATAATCGCCTGCCAAACTCACATCCAAAGACTAGTTCCATGGCCCAAAGAATTGAACTTGCCACTTGCCCAAGTGATCGATTTCCATAGAATCAAACCACCCACAGAGGACAGGTGAGTAAACATAAGACTACTCACCAGGAGTCACTCTCTCAACACAGACCACAACATCACATTCTCTTCAACTTCAAATACGGTAGAGTACAGCATATCCTTGACAACTGCATAGTGGATACAGAACATCGCATCTATATATGAATGATCATGGAGTCTACATTTATTATTTCTTTATTTATTGAGCATTCTGTAGCCAGATGTGTATCTGACCCTATAAGTCAAATCTCTAAGACCCTTTTTTCTTTTCTTTTCTCTCCCTCCAGCCTCTCTAGATCTATTAGTTCTTGTACTAAATTCTAGAGCAGAATAATAGACATTCTCTTAACAATTCTTACAAAGATTTATTAGATCTAACTATGATTTGGTTTATATTACTGTAACTGTTGTGCATATCTCATCCATCATTTCTACCCCCATCCTACTCTCAACTAGACTCATTGGTACTGTTTGGCATCGGTCCATGGATATATTTGGATCCAACATATTGTAATCATTTTGAAAATATAAATTAGACATCCTTTGAAGATGGTATGAGTAGGCAGCCATCCCCATCTTTCATCTCTTTTTGATGAAATAGATGCTTACGGTGGTGGGATAGGATGATTGATGACTAGCCAATCACAATGCATGATAAGATGCAACAGTTGCAGGATGGCAAAATGTGAAATGCTAGGCTAGACAGAAAATAAAATCTACATAACCACAGACAGCCATTCTGACAATTTATAGGCAGAGAACATGCATAAGAAATAAAAAACAGAAAAGAAATTATATTTAAAAGCAGGAGTGGTAACACCAAGATATAAAACTAAAGAATAGAAGGAAAATATGAAATAAACATATATAGCAGATAGTCATCCAGACAGTGAACTCATCAAACACCAAAATTCAGAAAACCTAGCAGTTACCTCCTTTGCTCCAGGAATTTCAAAGATTGTCCTCAGGCTGTCATCAGTTATATACATGGCATAAGCAGAGTCATATATGATGATGGATCCATTGTCTTTAGCAAACTGCACTAGTTTTGTCAGCTGATCTCTAGATGCTGCAGATCCAGTTGGATTATTTGGTGAACAAAAGAAGATGATATCTGCTCGTGATACAGTTGATAGATCAGGAAAAAAACCATTCTCTGGTGAGCATCTCATATACTCAATATTTCCATACTTCTCAATATCGTTCTGGAATAAGCCTGTTTGTCCCATAATAACACTGGAATCTACATATGCCTGCCAATAGAAACAGTATATTACCGATCAATGATAATACTAGAAGTTTTGAACGTTTGAATGGGAATGAAGCCAACCACTCGAAGCAACATCAGTAAGACAATCTGCAGCATTTTAAACACCTGAAAATACAATTTAATAGAATATGAACTAATGCAAATGAAATGAGAAAATGGAACCTCATGGATAAATCATGATCATGAATATTAGTCATTGCCAACTACTTGAGGAAGGTACATGAATTACCTTTATTTATTCATTCACTCAAATTTTGCAAATTAGATTCGAGAGAGTCGCCTTAGATGATTTGGTCACATAAAATGTTGGTCATCTAATGACCCAGTTAAAAGAATAGATGTATTAGATTTGACTTATATTCGGTAGAGGTAGAGCTGAGAAGGCTTGGTTAGAAAATATAAAAACTGATCTTATTTTATTATAATTAAATGAGAATTTGACACTTAATAGGATATAATAGAGAAGAAGGATTCATGTAGTCAACCACATGTAGTGGATAAAGGCTTGTTGTTATTGTACTCTAATTTTGCTTTTTTTTTTCCCCAACTTCTAACCATGTCATTTGATATATCAATTTATCCCCCCAAACCATTCTCATTAATTTTATCAATCCTCCTTGGTGGTCCATTCTTAAATCTTCATTGCACATGCCCAATCCACCTTAACCTTAAGTATATTTTCACTGCCTAGTTCCATTGGTGCTTCCCACAATATCTCAATCTCCTAATTTTTCCACAAAATCATCTATCCACACCATTTACACCACATTCAAGTTAGTTGTCTTCTTTTTTGTTACTTTATAATCATATTCCGATAGCATAAATGATCCAATTGCACTTACATAAAATCTATCTATCTGCAAGTCTCCCATATAGCAAAGTAAAGTACACCTTAGACACACTGTAGAAGTTGATTTCATATCTATCACCCAAACCTTTTGTATAACTTAAATCCATCACATTTAAGCATCATTTTATCTTCTAATAATATTTATTGATATTTATCAATTTCATATCCACTTCAATTGCATATCACCTATCTAGTCTTAATATTACTAATCTTAAGCCACCTATATTCAAAGAATTTCACTAAAAACAGGTCATACTTATGATAACAATGTCATCAACAAATAGGGAATACCAAGGTTTCTTAACACCTAACTTTCAATCTGATTTGTAAGCATCTCCATAAATAACACAAAAAGATGCCATTTAATAATAATCCTTGACATAATCTTACTTTGAATGAAAACTCAACATCAATCCACAAGTATTTCTAATGTTACTTTAGGATTAGTTAATGTATGTAACATTCCCAATATCCCAATATAGCATTAGCAAACACATTTTTCCCCTTAAAGCTCATTAAATCAATTTTCATTCAACTTAATTATATGCCTTTTCAAAATCTATAATCATCATATGATGATCCGTCATCTTAGATTTTTTTTTATTAGTTATCTTAGCACAAAAAATTCTAACCATTAGAACATAAAACTAAATATATCAAATGAACTATATGATATTTTATACCTACTCTAAAATCTTAGCTTATTTATCAAACTAACACCCTACATCCATTCTTCTTCAAACACCCACCAAAATAACAAAATTTACACCTAAATATCAAATTTTATGACAAAATCAAACTCATATTCTCTTTCATCAAATTCTCAACAATTTGATTGTTGCAAATATACAAGTATATTTATTCAAAATTATATCTTCATATTTCAATTTTAATGAAATTAAGATTTCCCACTTAAAAACAATGTTTATTTAAATAAAAAATTCTTAGATATTTTAAAATTATAAACTTGGTGTAGATATTTATTTAAGGATGTAATTTTAAATTGATTTTAACCAACAGATGATTTTGTAACCTATTGAGTATATCATATGATTCACAATTCAATAGGCCAAGCGATTAGAAAACATCTAAGCTTTAGCTATGATCATAATATAATGGAATCATTTTACAACAAACACTATGCCATAGGGCCTCAATTGTAATTACTATTTTTGTGATATCATTTGACGACAAAAGCACATGATCAAAGGCCATGTAACATATTCTTACCAGCATGAGAAATATTTGATAAGACATTGACTTTTTGTAAGCTTAAATTAAAATTAAATTTATCATCCTCACCAACGTATAGCACAAAATTGATGGACTTTACCTTAAGCTTTACGTGGTAGATTTCACTTCAGTATTTTTTTTAGTTTTGTGACTTTTCTACATTTCATATTTTATTGGAATTTAAGCCCGAAATAATTTGCATAAGAATTTAGAATATTTTGACAATTATAAACCATCCGCTTGAGATTTTCTATCAACATGACTACCATCGAGATGTTTGAATGATTTCATTTTTGTTGTTTCAGACTTTGTTGGCTCTAATTATTTGCCTACAAATGATTAATTTGTGGCATGTATTAGTTGAATTTATATGAATAGTCATTATGCTATAGAACTTGTCACTTCTACTCTCGCATATAAAGGATTGGTTTAGTAAGTTAACGATTAATATTTTGTCCTAAAACAAAGAGCTCACATTTTAAACATAAAATTTTCTTATAGAAGGCCTTGAAAGTCATATGCAAACATAAGATAAAATAATTTTGTGGATTCCACAATCGAAAAGTACTAGGTTCCCAATTTGATTAACTCACTTAAATTGTGAAAGAAGAAAATAAAAATTTAAATCATTTTTCGGTCATTATCTTTTCAATTTATTGTATAGTAAGCTCGTCATAAAGACTAAATCTTGTCAACTCCAATCCCTATGGAGAGAATGATCAAATTTTGGACAATGAAACTCCTTAAATATAATAAAGCCAAACTCTCAAATATTGACGCGCTTTTTCATATATAACGTTGAAATTTCATCAAAAACTTTAAAATATGCTCATACTTAAGCACTCATGAATAGGTGACCTTTTAGAAAGTTACACTTTTGTGACAAAACTATGAGAGTTCATATTATTGCAAATAATATCAAAGCCTTTACACTAGCTAGAATATCAAAATATAGCTTCATACAAAAAAAAGTGATACATCATCATTGCCACCTTACAAACCCTAGTTAAGATAAAGGGCCACCTCTTAAACTTGTAGAGGCCAACTCTAGAATCTTATTTATGAAAAATTCTAGGCTAAAGATTTCAATGAGAATGTCAGTTAATGGGGTAGATTGTGAAATTCTTTAATTATAATGAAACTAAATTCTTAAATATTAATGCACTTTTAAAGTTAAAAGTGCTCGTATGGGAGCACTCATAAGATGAGTGACCTTTTGATAAATTCTACTAATGGGACAAAACCATGAGACCATTAAGTCAAAGCGGATGTCTTGATGGTTAAGACTTAAGAGTTTAGGCTATTACAAATAAAATATCCTTATCTATAAGGATATGTTGAATAATAAACCATCTTTCCATTTTGTCTACTTTTCTAATGGTGACCCTTAAGCTATAACATATATATCAATAAATTTCAACTTGTTAAACAAATTAAAGAGGACCTAGAGTGTCAATAAAGATATCAGTTAATTTTCTTCACTAAAAAAAAAGATTAATGATATTTTCTAACAGAACCACATCTCTGATGAAATGATAATTTACTTTAATATATTTGATTCTATTATGACAAATAGAATTACTACAATATAGATAGCTATCTGAATATCATAATTAAGAATCATAGGTCATGTTAAACTAAAGTAGAATCTTTCTACTAAAATTTAAACTACATTTCCTAAATAAAATGAAACATGCCCTATAAATAAAATGAACAACACATCTATATTTAACAAGTTTGTAAAAATTGGATCGAATAAAAAATCGGGAGAAGAGGTTCAAGTTTAATGATTCGACTAGAATTTAAACCGAATGACATAATAAATATTAAAATGATTTAATATTGATTTAAATTAAAAGATACAATAATATAAATATATGATAAATATATAACAAAAAATAAATAAGAGAACTATATAAATAATATTTCTAATAATTATAAATTTAAAGATTGATATAAAACTCATTAAGATATAATTATATGTTTATTATTAATCTAAATATAAATATTAAATATATTTAAAATCTCAAAAAAATTATAATATAAATTTATAAGTATAATTTATAATAAGAATATAATTTATAAAAAGTATAGTTTATAATAAAAATATAAAATTTATAATATAAAAATCAAAAACATTGCAAAATATAGCTAATATATATATATATATATATATAATAACTTTTATATTATAAATAAATTTATAATAAAAATATAGAGATATAAATTCAAATGATATTCTTTTTGTTGTTACATCTAATGCCATTTAATATTTATAAAGTTACATCATAGTTTTTTAGTCCATCATAAAGTGTTGCAATCTTCATATATAAAAAAAGAGCACTAAAGCATAGCATTGAAACCTACTTAGGTGATTGTTTGGTGGGCATATTATACATTAATTTAACTAAATTCATATTAAAAAAAATATATTTTAAAATTTCTATGATTGATTTTTAAAAAATAAATTAAAATATTATATTTAACTCAAAATAATTTTTATTAATATTTTTAATTATTTTATTAAGAACTAAAAGTGATTAAAATGGTTAGATTTGAACAGATCAATTTTTATATAATCGGATTTGCGGTTCATCGAGCCATGGTTCTCGGTTTTACGGTTCATATGAAAGCGGTTTTAAGGTTCGTGCATGTCGTTTGTATTCCGATTAAGCGGTCGATCCAATCGATTTTAAAACATTGGTATTTAGCTTATCTTAAGGGTTGTTTGGTTTCTGCATTTAGAGTGTAAGTAAATATTGAATCATTTGAATTACTTTAACTTGTTTGGTTGAAAACTCTATAAATACGAATTTCTTTTTTTTTTGGTAAAATCGATGTAATGTAAAGTATTTTTTGATATGAGTGGCGGCCGGAAGGTGACCAATGGCGGCGTGTCGTGAATCAAAACATTTTATCTTGGATTGTAATTCCCAAATCGGACGAATACCAAATACACCCAAAATAATCATTCTAATGCATTTCAAATACACTACAAATGCGTTAAAATTTACTTTGTCCATACCAAATACTCAAAAAGTTAAATTTCCTGCATTCGGTTTACTTTATACTCTAAATTCAGGCAATCAAATAGCCCCTAAATCTAACTACAACATTTTATTCTCATTTCTCGAAGGCACAAGATTTCCATTTACAAAGACACAATGTCTTAAATTAAACTTTGAATTTATAATGGATTCAGCATAATCTGCTTTGGAATAAGATTCAATCCTTAAACGAGGTTTTTTTCCTTAGAGATTTCTTGATATATCTTAAACTTCCTAGGATAACATCCTAGTGTTTCTTCTTTGGGTTTTATATAAATTAACCACGCTAATAACGATGAATATATCAAATCAAGTTCCAATCAGATAAGTACCTTTGCAAACCAATATCCATCAATAATTCTTTTCTTTAATAATATTGTTTACCTTCTCTCACTACTGGATCTCCTTATATTAGAATGATTTATTTATAGGCTTTCTAGAACTTATATGGTAATATTCTTAATATGACTAGCCAATTTAGAGAATGAAACAAACTAAAAAGAATAACAAACACACATTTTAAATGTCAGCAACCCTAAGGTAACAGTTTATTTTGATTATTTACTATATATTTAAGGCAATGAAAGCATCCAAAACATAACATTAACCTAGTTAAAGTTATAGCATTAACAAAATGGAAAAGAATTCTCATATTTGTTATACTTTGCACAGTTCGAATAAGATGAAATGATAAGCTTACTGGATATGACGGATCCTGCACTGCTATCTTCACATTGGCTCCAAAAAGCAGCTGAAAAAACAATATAACCATTCAACCTAAGGTGGATGGAGTATATGTTACTAGAACCACATGAAATCCAGCTCAAAGCCAAAGTATGGAAGAACAGAGGAGAGTAAGAATGGACGAGAGTTGCAGACCATAAATAATCATAAGCAGTTGTATAATCCTGATAGCATCCAAGACAAATAAGAATGAACTAAAGTAAGAAATACAAACCAGAAGACGAGAAATATCGCATTTTGCACCATCTGAAACAAATATATCAGCTTCCTCAATGCCAAGAGTACCATAATATGTTGAAGCTATGGCTGCCCTCAGTTGCTAAAACATTCATCAACAAACCAAAGTTAGAATCACATTACCGATTTGGCACAAAAATAAAATAAAATTAAGAAAAAAAAACTAGACCCTTTTATTGAAACCAAATGACAGACAATATTCTCATCCCAGAGCTATAAACTCCGATGACTGATGCTCTTGTTAAAATCTGGCTCTAATGGCCATCATATTAATTTGATTTCGTGGTAACAAGAATCATCAGCTTATAAGCCATTAATTGCAAAGGTATGTAATACAAAATGATTTAAGATTAGAATTTTCTAATATATAAAATTGATGAATAATAAGCTTTTATGTATCACAAGTTATCAATCCTTCATTTTCTTTATATGAAGACAAACAACAGTAGTCATTAAATCAAATTAGTAATTAAATGATCATAAATATCTGAAAATTTCAGCAAGCATTTAGAAACAAATTAATTTCCAAAAAATTAAATTTATGGCATGTCACTTATTAACAACAAAATTAAAATCACTAAAATAACTAAAACAAATTATATAGAAGAAAAAGGAAAGAAAAGAAATTATGAAAGTATGAAGAAATATATGACTCATATTGGTAAAAAAAGATGACTTCCCCTAGAATTAGATAATCTCACCTAGGGGTGTAAACAAGCCGAGTGATCGACACCTTTATTAGGTGTTCATTTCGTTTGAAAATTGTTTGTTCATTCGAAATGGCTCAAATTTCCTGTTAGTATTCTTTCGAAAATACTCATAATAATCAAAAAATCATAAGGGTGGATTTAAAGCGACCTAATTTTTTGTATAATAAAACTTTAACTTTACTTGCAACTATGATATATATATATATATATATATATATATATATATATATATATATATATATATATATATATATATATATATATATATATATATATATATATTTGTTTGTGTATGTGTTTGTATATATTTTTTTAGAATTTGTATTCTAAATCGAACAGAACACGATTGAACGAAGGATTATTCATGTTCGCTCGTTTATAAATCGAGCTAAAATATTTGTTAGGTGTTCGCTTTAGCGGTTAAGCAGGAATCATTTGTTCTAACAACAAGCTTTTTTTTTCCTTAATCTCACCTATACCACACTCAAAGGATGCACATATCAAACTTACCTTCACAAGATTAAAATTATAAAAAAAAATTAATTCAAGCCCAAAAGTTTTAAATTACATGCTTCAAATCACTATTTATAAATTACTCATAACCTAGGATAGTAGATTATGTGGAATAGGATCAATATCAAGTGAAGTTTATATACGTTAATTTTGATTTTCCCAATCAACCAAGCTTAAATTCATCAAAAATAATTCCATACACCACTTGTTCACATCAATAAAAAGCTTGATCAGTTTTTTGTGAATATTAATATGTAAATCATGCATATCTTGTACAAGCAAGTTGGGCCCATAGGTCAACAAGATCTATAAAACTTTCAAGTTGATATCCTATTAGTCTCAAGTGAACTCATGCCAATAAATCTATTAATAAATGAATTGTATTCAAACTGTCATAGGTAGCATGAGATGATATATGCTTAAGCTTATATTAACTCTTTTAGCTTGATGATCAATAAGCTGGTGACAAGAACATGAATATTTAAATTATTCTGGTATTTTTTTACTGAACCATTTAACAAAAATAATAGATAAAATATCAATAAAAAACAATTAATTTAGATAAATTACATAATTAACCACTTCAGAAAAATAAAATTTAGCAATCTGAGATGTATCAACAGTTAATGACTCAATGAAATATGCCAATTTTGAAAACTAATTTATTGCTTCAAAAAAAATCATGCTTTGTCAATGTTCATGGTAACTTAACACAAAGGCTATACTAATATCCTCCTAGATTTATATTGAATTGGTAAAGGTGTATCCAATCCAATAGCTTATTTTTCTTTCCATAGGAGACTGACAAGTCCTACACTTGAAATAATAAAATTTTACATACTTAACCATAGAAACATATTTTAACTAGTGCAATAGTTTTCTCCCTCTCAAAATGACCAGCAGAAACCCTATACATTATTCTAAAATCAAATCATCCCTCAATGATGAATCAAGAATCCAAAGATGAGTACATTTAAACAAGTAGCCATCCTTTTATCATGTAATCTTTATTTTTCTTGTTCTTCCTTGGAACGAGATAAGTGTTATTATTAATTAAAGAAAGAAGTACAACACGAAGCAATTGAAAACATTACAAGATGAAACAAAAAAAAAACAAAATACACTAACAAAGCAAATGAGTGGCGCATGAACAATAGCCAAAAGAGAGCCTCAGGAGTCCTCATTAAAAATACCCAATTTAAAGCCTTTTATATTTTAGAAAATGGCAATAGACTCTTGACCTCCTAACATAAAAAATTTGAGACTTTTTATCCACAAGCTCTTCTGTTAGAAATATCAACATAAAAAATGATAGAAAAAGAGTCTGAGTCACTCATAACCCTTGAACAAAGAATATCATCACAAATCAAAAGCCCTAAAAGGATTTGTATCATTAATCATGTGAGTAGATGTAAAGTTAATCAAAATCATTGGGCTAATAACCTAATGAGACATTGATTTCATGACAAGATTAAAAGTAGATTCAAAATTTTAAGCACAAATCAGATCAGAAAAGTCAAAATCAAAACTACCACCACTGCATTAGAAGAAAGATATTTATCCAATGAAAGATCCCCATTGCCAATGATACCTAGGTTCCACTACTTTGGTTTGTGTCCTAAAGCATTCTGAGAAATGGTGACTAAATATTTTGCAAGAAGAACAAAATTGAGGAATGCCATCAAATGCAACCTTCTGTTAGGGCTATTAAACTCAAATTTAGTTCAATCAATGCTTGCTCAAGTTCATTCGAGTTAGTAATTAAGTAAATTTGAATGTTTTTAAGAGATTAGAAGAAAAATGAATTAATCTAAAACACAATCCAACTTATTTATTTACATTCATGAAGAACTTATTTATTAATTGTTTGCAAAAAAAAAGGAAAAAAAAAGAAGAAAACATGGGCTGAACCTTCACGAGCTGGACTTCGACCGAATCTCCATGATCAGCCACAATTTGTTTCACACGAGCCATTGTCCTCGCTGTCTTGAGCTACAAACCAACATGAACAAATAACCATGACCCCCATGACGTTGAAATTGACACTCGACCTCAACACTTGCACAATCTCCCACGTCGATGAAACAGAGCGAAAGAGAGGGAAAGAGTACTACAAACAGATAGGGCTTGGCAAGTCTATAAAGCTAAACAAGAGAGGGGATTGGGCAATTGGAAGGTCTTCACGGACAATATAGAGTGAGAGCTAATAGAGGAAGACAAAGAATACGTGAATTTGAGCTCTAAATGCGTCTAGGTCGTGTGAGAGAGGGGGAATAGTGAAGGAGAAAGTCGTGTGAGAGAGAGGGACTAAGAGAAAGAGAAGAATCAGAAGAGAGTGGCTGAAGGTCCCTTCTGACCTTTTAGGGATTGGTGTGTGTGAGTTGAGAGAAGGAAATTTAGTCCAAAGAAAGAAAAAAAGAAAGAGAAGAATAGAAAGATTAAACCCCCAAAGCTTCATTTTAAGTATAAAAAAGAAGCTAATTTCTTTTCATTATAACTCTCATTTTTGCAGGCCTTAAAATTTGAAGATTCGTGTATGTCGATCTTGAGTCTGACAGATAAAATTATGAATACCTTTGACATCGATATTGGATCCAACATGAGATGAAAACCTCCCTTTATCGATCTTGGGTCTGAAGCAAGAGAGAAGAGTACGCTAATCGCACTAAATTTCACAAAATGCAGCATTGCTAGGATATCAAGCTGCCAAAATTTCACAAAATCACACGTACTTTAAACTATCTAAAAAAAAATCAAATAAAATACAACCAAAGAAGACCCGTGCATAATCTTGGGTTCGACAAGAAATATTACAAATATCTCTGTCATCGATCTTGGGTCTAGAGCAAAGAAGAAGAAGAGTGTGTTGATCGCACTAAGGGATTGTTTGGGGTTATTGCAGCACTCTGAAAAAGTAATAGTGGAGCTGCTGTAGAAGAAGTTGTCTAAAAAATTGCAGTGGATATCATAAATTTTAATTTTAAAAGAAATCAGACCACGACTTTCCAGCAACAACCACACTCTATCAGGTCAGGTTGAAAAGCACAACTTTCTACCAGATTCTCTAAAATGCGGCCAAAACGTAGTTTTCAAATAGCACTGTGATGTGTTTTCGCATCACACCGCACCACCGTTACTGTCACAAACTCACCTTAAATTTCACAAAATAACATTGTTATGTTGTTATGTGTCGAAATTTCACAAAAATAAAATTATTACATTTAAAAGATTTCCAATAAAATAAAAAATTGTTAAATATTAGATTATTAAGTTTAACCGGGTGCAATTTAATTAAGATCATAAATAGACAATCAAATTTAAATCATTATCACACTTAATGAATTTTAACATATCGATGAATCTAGAACTATTTTGCTATCATGTAAATTTTATAAAAAAATTCACAAAAATGTAAAAATCTAATTTTAGGGATGAGAATGTTCGCACAAACTCAATTACAAATAAATATTGATTGTTTAGTTAAACAGGCACGTGTCTGGGACCCAAGCGTAATCTACTATTCTATGAAAATAAAGACAATCATGCAAAATTAAAGTTTATCCGAAATACAAAGTGAGATTAAACTACTCAACTTATAATGATATTTCAAAGGTGTAAGTTTTATGTCCACAAGACGGACTCCAGTTTTAGCACCGACATTGCAATGAATGTAAGCCCAACCTATATCCACAATGCGGGCTCCACTAATATTAAGTAGCATTCCAATGAATGTAAGCCCAGTCTATGTTTGCAATGTGGACCCCACTTACTAATATTAGCCTTTCAAGGGATGTACGCCCAACTTATGTCCACAAGGCGGACTCCGCTCTTATCTAAAGCTTTCCAAAGTTTATAAACCCATCTAAATTCAAAATAATAATAATAATAATGTCTCAAACCACCTTGCATAAAGGCCAAGACTATGAGATTCACTAATTAGGCGAACTTATAAAGTTTTAACCCAAACAACCCAATGAATATTTTGTGGGATCCGAAAATTCGCCACCGACATCTTTCGATAAAAAAGGAAAGAAAGAGTTGTTTAAGTGTCGGTGATAATTTCGTAAGCGCAGATGAATAAGATAAGACACTACCTAGAGATTTCGCTCATTTGGTGAGAACTTTTTATATCTCTGTTCTGGTTTCTATAGCAAGCTATAAGTTACCCCTCCCAATACCGAGAGAGCACTTTCGATTAAGGCTAATAACGAATCAAAAACAACAGTATATAATCAGTGAAATGGAGTTTAACTTATGAAATTTATTATTTTAACTTAAAACTTTTTGTGGGGAACGACGACGATCAAGATCCCATGGTTCCTTATCCCGGCCGTCGATCCTCGGTCCGCTAATGAGGTAATGAATCTAACCCGACAAGGATCCTTGTCACAAGAACACATGCCCGTGGTCCTCAGACTGGAGTTTTAAGTGACAAATATAAGTCAACCTACTAACATAGTTTTTTGCCCAACCAAATACATTCTACATTTCACACCAAAGAGCAAAGCCGGAACATACGGCCACACCGTAATTTATGGTGCATATCGAACCACCCGGCCGAGTCGTCAGAACCGCCATTTACGGTGCCATACGCGAAAACCACGCGACAGGACACGCCACGCCCCACGGCTTTAGGAATATTTGAAGTAGCATGTGTTAATTTGACATGGCTTCAAAAGAAAGTTTTCTTAATTTGTCACCAAGACAAACAATCATGAGGGGTGAATTGATTTTATTTATTTTTTATTTTTATTTTTTTATTTTAAAGTTAAATAATTAATTTCATTTTTTTATTTTTTTTTTATTTATATTTTGTATTTTTTCAATTTGATCATTTTAGATTTGAAATATATGATCATTTATCATTGAAATTTTAATTATAATTACCCTTCTCGATCCTAATTATCAATCGATAGAATTCACACTCGTCCAATTTTCTACGAGGACGTCAATTCATCATCTCAGAAGTATAATCCTTCAAAACCTTGTCCACTCTACAACATATGATCTGGGACTTTTCTTCCTAAGATTTGAATTTGTTTTATGTTAATGGCTCATATCTTATATTATATGATAGCTTTCAAATATTATTAATTTGAAATTCTTATAATATCACATTTTAGTTAACTTACCCGGTCCAAGACCAAACCGATTATAAGATTCGTTTTGTATTTGACTTAATTACTCCACGCATATGGATATCTCTTGAAAATTGCATATTACATTAAGATGTCTAATGTCAAGTTTCGTCAAATTTTGATTTTTGAGTTTTGTTAACCCGGACCCGGTCCGAAGACCAAACCGGGATTATGTAGCCTTTGTTCTTTTTTTTTGTTTTATACCTAACTTCAGACGATTCTATTGTTAACACTCAACATACCGAAGTATTTCTTTTAAAATGCAGATTACATAACGTATAAATATATGAATTTGCAGTTTAGATTTTATAGACATTAAAACCAGGCCCAAGACCAAACCAAAAGTAAAGATCTGTCTTTTGTTATACCTAACTTGCACGTCCCTAATGTAACATTTCAACATACATACGAAGATTCTGTTTTAAAATGTAAATGACATCAATAAATGTATATTCAATTGATTGAGTAACTGACCGATCCAAGACAAACCGGATTACGTAAGATTTTGATTTGACTTAAGTAATTACTCCAACATACATGTGGATATCTCGTTTCTTTAAAAATGATGACATTAAGATGTCTAATGAGTTATGATTTGATTATTTTGTTTAACGACCCCCAAGACCAAAAAGCAGAAGATTTTGTTTCTAGATTGACATGATAAATGCAAAGCATTAGTTTGATAATATTGATTTTGGTTTAACTAAAAAGACCAAACCGGAAGATATTATATGTTCTTTGATTGACTTGATCAAACAATCATGCTTTGATAGATTTGAATACAAAGAAAATATGGATAATGAACTCATATTTCTGCAGATAGGATAATTATTTCAAGATCAATCATTCTAAACTCACAAACTCTGCATGGGATCAAGATTTTCTTCTATTCAACTCAGAGATAATGCAGATAGATTTATCTTTTTATTTCACGAATTAACTTCTAAGATTTACAATAACATCATTGATTTTTTATTTTGTTCTAACCCCATCAAACCCATAGTTGCATTCCAATAGTTAAGCAAAAAAGAACATTGCTTCATAAGATCATGATTATTTATCTATATTAAAGCATTCAAACCAATAAGAGATAACACTTTAAATACGCACATTAATCATTTACTTAAGATTTAAAGATGTCTCATTTTGTTTTCTAAAGATATATGATAGACTTATATCTTTCCACGACATGTCATATAAGATACAAAGACTTGCAAAAATCAACTTTAAAATAATTGTCATACGCTAAAGATTCAAAGAATAAGCTCATGAAGATAAGAATGTCATATACATGAATAAGCATGGGCATTTAATAATCATATCGTATCTTTTTCTTCTTTTAAATACTTCATTTCACATTTTTATTTATCAATTTTAGCCTCCCTGGCCATCCCCGCATGGTAGGAGACTCCCCACCACGCCAAGTATGCAGGTCGTGAGACATACCGCGATTTACCCACCACGCCAAGAGCGCGGTAATGTGAACAAAGATTGATTTTCACGCCGGAACAACGCGTAAGACTTATCATATCATTTGCCACGCCGGAACAACGCAAGCGTGACTTATCATTAAAGTTTCCACGATAACAATGATGGCACTTATAAGATGTAGCATAAGATTCACATGTATATAAATTAAAGATAAAGATTTATATGACACATTTCAACTCTTTTTTTTTTTTTATAAAATTTTCAGCCTCCTGTCATCCCTGATGGGGTCGCTGGAGACTGTTTTCCCACCACGCCAAGAGCGCGTAGGTATGAGACACTCTACCGAAGATTTGCACCACGCCAAGAAAAGACGCGGCATGGGTAAGATATATACAGAGCTTTACTAATTTATCATTGCAAAGCATAAATGTTCTCCGGCTCTCCCCCGCATGAGATCAAGTCGCCACCACGCCAAGAAAGGCGCATGGGTCGAGACACCATCAACTGATAAAGATTTGTTAAGCATATATCACATATGCAAAGAGTATAAAGATGAAATTTACCCGAACCCTTATTTATCGTTTACAAGCCTCCCGCCTCCGCAGCTGCTAGAGATGAACGCCCACCACGCAAGAAAGATGTATGTGGTGTCGTGAGACACTCAAACTTTGATATAAGATTTCCTGTGCAGATATCACATATGCAAGAGTATAAAGATGAAATTTACAACCCTTATCTGCTTATCAAAGTTTACAATGCCTCCGGCCTCTGCCACGAGATCGAAGTCGCCACCACGCCAAGAAAGGCATGGTTGTCGGAGACAGACACAATAAACTTTGATAAGATAAGATTTCACCATGGGAAACATATACTTATATCACAAATTTAAAGTCGATACATATAAACATTTTGATATATACTTAAACAAGACAAGATTTAATGAGCATTTTCATCACTATTTCACCTTCCATTCTTCTCATTTTGAATATAAGAATATCTTCTTAAAGCACAGTAACATAGAATTAAAGGTCAAGAGATATGCATATATTTCATCTTTCAGACAAATAATCATAAAGAAAATTTTGCATATCCTACATCTTCAATTCTCAACATTTTCATATATGCAAAGATAAAGATGATAGAAAGGAAATCCATATAAATCATACTTCCCCAAAAATAAACTTGCTTTTCATTTCATAATTCAAGAGCAAGAAAAGGCATAACAATGTATCTTGCATGATTCCAACCTCCAAATACTCATGGACAAAGAAACATATAATTATTTTAATGCAAGATGAGACATGGCAATTGCTTTTGAGTAAAGTATGAACAAGCACTAAAGATGCAACTTTAATGAAACTAAGCACCAAAATGAAAGCTTTAAACTTGCACAAAGCCACATTTCAGATTGTATTTCAAAGGCTAATTAACTTAGTGATCACAAAAGAGAAAAACAAGCACAAAGTCAATCAACCCTTCCCATCCTCTTCCTTATCATGATGATTATATGAAATTTACTCCACATAGATTAAGCAATCACACTATGTTTAATAAATCCAAAGAAATCAACTCTCCTTTATAAGATAGCCAATTTCATGCAAGTAATCAAATAGTGGAAAGAGGCAAAGCAAGCAAGGTAACCCTAAAGCTTGCAATATTTAACCCATTCAAACAACATGACAACCTCAAATCAAAAGAGATTGAGACAACATAAAAAAAATGAATTTCAGCTTTTAATTAACATGAAGGGAGCAAGATTTCCATCACTAAAATCCAAGTTTTGAGCCCTTATGAAATTTAAGATCACATTGCTCTTTCTTTTCTATTAGCTAGTTTAGATTTTACCAAACAAAGAAACACAAAACTACAAAGATAAAACTCCCCAAAATTAGAAAAGAGAGCAGGATTAAATGACAAGTGTGTCGCTAGTCCGCCAAGAAGGAGGAAGAAAGAAGAGTTTGCTTTGTTTTGCGGCTACATGGAAGGAGGAAGAAAGGATTTCCAAATAAAGACTCCAACCACAAGGAGAGCCTTCCGCTAAACCACAATCAACCCAAAATGACAACCAATAGAACACATAAGTAAATCAAATCATTTCCTTCAAGAGAAACCCATAGCAAAGTACAACCTAAGATTGAAAGAAACAACCCGAGGTTTCAAGAGGAAGATGGATCGAGATCTCGAGTTGCTATTCGAAAGCTCAACCGAGAGAGCACAGACCAGAGGGAGCTCTACCGAGAGGGAGAAGGAGTCGAGGGAGTTCGGAGCCAGAAGTGAGAGGAGAGGAGAGAAGAGTATGCTGCCCTGAAGCCGATCGACCGAGGAACGAGAGCCAGGAGAGACCGAGAGGGAGAGAAGCGGAGAGAGAGGAGAGAGAGCAAAGCGAGAGAGGAGACCGAGCAAAGGCCAAGGAGAGTCGAGAGAGAGAGCGGAGACCGAGAGCGAGAGGGGAAAATGTGAAGAATGGAGTCAACGCCTCTTTCGGCCTTGTCGATCTCATCGGGTCGAGCGAAGTTAGTAGGAATTTAAGAGGATTAAGGGATTAAGAGATTAGTCGCTATTAGTTTTAATTAATTTTTTTTTTTATTATTAAAAATATGGATTTGTTACTTTGACAAACCCTAGCAATACGTTAATTTGTTGTTTTCAATAACGCAACGGCTGATCAATGATCTGAGGTCGCGAAATAATGTCGACACGGTAAATTAAAGTCTAAATTGCGCACGTCGCTTAAATTAATCGACCCGATACTTTGCCGATCAACCGTGATGTCGCTTGATAGTTCGACATTTGACGACGCTGATTTATTTTGGAACGGAGGTTAGATGTCGTCGGCTTCCCGAATTTTGATATCAAAAATTTCATGATAATTTGAATGATCCTTAATTGATTCAATTTTTTAATTATTTTAATATTTGCA
This sequence comes from Cymbidium sinense, assembly GCA_021442155.1. NCBI lineage: Eukaryota > Viridiplantae > Streptophyta > Magnoliopsida > Asparagales > Orchidaceae > Cymbidium > Cymbidium sinense. The sequence continues at coordinate 52,486 of JAKCPB010000598.1, forward strand.
ACGCCGAAGTCAATTAAAACGAATTTGACTTGATCGCGATGGGATTTTAAAATCCACCTTATTTATTTAATTTAATGCATTACAACAGTCAACAATGCCAACAAACACGCATGGAGCGGACGCGGTTTGTTGTACACTAGTTGACCTCGGATCTCCAAGAGATTTACTGACAAGTTGTAATTTCACAACTCGACATACCGATTTGCGATAGAAGTATAACTCGTTGGACAAGCATTTGCATTTCATCGTTCAACAATACTGAACCCATTGTTGTCGGTCCAATACTTGTGCTCGAGAACTTGTTGAAGATTTCCTGAGAGTTTGAAATTAATATTTTCCTCCTCGTTTTGTGCCTTCTTGATGGAGTTGATCTTGCCGAGATGAGAACATCTGATGTTTTGTGACTTATCAAGACTCCGCCTCAGATTTGGAATTTGTATTTTCCTCGTCCCTTTTGGCCTTGACTTGATGGAGTCAGATGAGAATATCTTCTGGCCCCGCTTTGATGGACTTGGAAGATTTCATCTTTTTCCTCCCGTCTCCTGCGGCCTTGACGGACTTGATGGAGTGAGATGAAATGTCTTCTCCGCCCCGCTGAAGGACTCACAAGACTCGCCTCAAGATTTGGATTTGTATTTTCCTCCGTCTGCCAGTTGGACTTGATGGAGTCGATGAGATAGAAATGTCTTCTCCCCGCTCACTGACTTGTTGAAGATTTCATCTCGATTTGATTCAGTACCCTTTTACCCCGGCTTCATGCCTCGACGGATTGATGGGAAAGTCAATTATCTTGAGATTTGTCAGCGATACAAATTACCTTCCGCCTCTCTCGCTGTGGGTTTGTGGAAGGATACATGCGACCACTCCTCGAGCTTGTGTTGGATCAACAAAAGAGTCATCACCGGCCGCATGTAATGGACATCTTGATGACAAAAACTCCTTAGTTCAAGATTTAGCTTTATACTAACATTGGGATAGCTTCTTCTGCCCTGCTTTTGCTTGATTGACTTAGAAGAAGAATTTCCTTCTGCTCCGCTTGATGACTTATCAAGGAGTTGAGATTTTACATTTGTTGATTCCAAACTCCAAGCCTTCTCGAGTAATATCTTGTAGAATTTTGAGAAATGACCCACGACCAATGGGATAATTTCCCGCCCGGGTCACTTGAACTCACCAAGTTGGAGAGATTTGATTTGGATGCTCTTGTCTTTGAACTAACGGCAGGAGGATCCCTTACTACTCATGTTGAGTAAGCAGACCGTCACACCGCCATATTGGTTGAACTGAACCGACCTTATACACCCACTCGAGTCGGACTTGAGCAATTGATGAAGGATTTTATCCTGCTAACGAGATGGGGATCTTTACTACGGGCGGTTGAAAAGCACTGCCGCTGACTCTACCAGATTTCAAGGTTGAGTCCGACCTTATACACCAACTCAGCCTTGGGAAGTGGGATGATAAATGTATATCCAACTTGGTTTGTTTTGACTTGAAGTTTTTCTTCTCGTAAGACTTTTAAATTTGAGAATTTGAACACATAATTTTGAGTATGCATGGGGATCTCTACTGACAATGTCAACCCAAAGAGAAAGAAAGGCCCCTGCCTTACCGTGAACGCCCGATACTTTACTATAAAATTTAAAAAATGCCCCTGCCTAACAGGATTTTATTTTATTTTGAAATGCATTCTGTGTTACAAGAGAATTTCCAATGAAAATTTTCATAAGTGTTCGACAATAAAGATTTTCAAATGCAGATTTGTCCAATCACACTTTCATGTGTAATATTTCTTTAAATGCCGACCAGACGATTGGGTTTTCACCTTGAAGTCCAGTCGATAGCCCTCCTCGATATACCTTTCAATAACAAAAGGTCCTTCCCAATGGTTCAAATTTACCGCCATCTCGATGAGGGATGATTGGTCTTCTCGACCGTGACCACCTTCTCCTTCCGAAAAGCTCGAGGGCGCATCAGATGATCGAATGCTCGACATTCTCGCCCGATATACTTAGATTTTGTTTGAAGCTTGAGCCCCACCAAGCGATCAAGCTCTTCCATCCAGACGAGCATTCTCATCTTGGGTAAGATTTTGAATGGCTACTCTGAGCGAAGCTTTCAACTCGAGTGGCAAAATCGCACCCCAAACACCAAGTGCATGGGGTGACTTTAGGAGTTTTGTGGTGCAAGCCCATAACGCTCCACAAGTTTGGTATGCCACCCCTTTATTTCTTGTGAGAATTTTTCTAAGCAATTTGACTAGTGTTTTATTAAATGCCTCAAAGCCATTTGCTTCTGATTATAAATTGACGAATATCGCCAATCAATCTTACCGTCAACAAATTTATAAACTTTGAAGGTCGAACTATTATCAAATGATTCGGTGGTACACCAAATCTATAGACGATATCAGGTAAAGAAGTTACACTTGTTCACCAGAACTCTTTAAATGGTGCCGCCCCACTTGGAGAAATAATCGGTATGAAGCTGACCACCGATGATGGATCAATCGGTCCACTATCGTCCCCCCCAAACTCAAACCAAGATGCTATCGCTGGATGCAACACGGAGGTCGATGAATTATGTTACTGGACTGCATTCATGGCAGATCTCGCATGATTGATACAATCTTTTACCATGTACGGCCAATAAGATCCAATTCTTTTAATTTTGAAAGCCATTTTAGACCTCGATTGCAGTGCACCACAAAGTCCTTGATGGATTTCAACAATTACTTGTTCTTCTATTCCCAAACATCGCACAATATCTGCTCAAGGATCTACGATACGTAGTATTGCCAACATATATAAATAAGCCTTTCTCAAGTCAGGTACTATCGACGCACTTTCCTTCCTTGAAGTAATGAAGGGTCGCCTTCCTTCCTTCTCTTCTACTATAAGATTTCATCATGTGGTTCCTCCGCAGTTGAAGTCTTTCATCCGAATGGTTTGTCTGTTGACTTTGAGAAGTAATTAGAGTAGCAACATGAGTCGCACCGCCGATTTGATGACCCCTCTTCCAAATGGGGATTTTAAACTTATCGGCTCTAGACTCAATGACGCACACACTAATATGTAATCGCCGTCATCCATACTGCCATTTCTTTAGCTAATTTAGCTAAGCGCTATTCCTATTCTCCTGAGACTCGAGTCATATGACATTTGAATTTGCTTCATAAGCTCGAACTCTGATAAGTAATTCAAGCTTGTTGATTTTGTAAAGGCCCAACACTGATTGATTAATGAAGTTGAGAATCGCCATAAATTTGCTTGACTCCCATGGAAATGGCTTCCTCTAGACCTGCCACCAACGCTTCATATTCTGCTTGTTGGTGAAGTTAATTTATAAGAATGTCTCAAGATGCCACCCTCGTGTGATCAAGATGAGACCGATACTGAAATTTGAAGATTTGAGGTTGAGTGTATCTAATGGACGAAGCTCCATCAAAATACAATTCCCACATTTGTTGCTTTTCTTTTCATATATGTGCATGATTTGCTCATCGTGAAGATCATCGTTAAGCAATGAATCAGATGGGATGAGCGAAGAAAATCCGAATTTGCCCCTTCACCGCCGGGAACATATGTAATATCAAATTGAAGAAACCATCGTGCTTAATTGCCAACGCTGGTCTTGTCATCAAGAACTTCAACGGATCGATCGAGATAAGGGTAATTTTATGAGATACATGTAATGACGTAACTTTTGGGCAAAGAAAATTAACGCCAAACAATGCTTCAATTGGAGAATAACGCTGCTCGCTTCCTATTAGTCTTCGACTAATATGAGATAAGCATTCTCCTTTCCTTCATCATTATGTTGCGCCAACAAAAGCACCTAGATTCTTCTGTCACTGTACAATGAGAGGCTTTCCGATTGGAGCCGCAAGAATGGGTGGATTCAACAGATATGTTTTGATACCGTCAAGCTCGACATTCTTCGTCCCACTTGAAAGGAGTATCTTTCTTCATTAATTTGCAAAGGGTCGATCCTCGACGATTTGATATAAATCTTCTAATGAATGCTAGATGTCCTATGATTTAAGAAGACTCGAGGAGGCATTTGACAATCGCTTGATTTTGTTGGATCGATTTCAATCCTCCACTGCACAACATATCCAAGGAACTTTCCAAGAAACTCCAAAGCACTTAAGAGGATTCATCTTGAGATCATATTTTCGATTCTTTCAAAGACGATCCTTAAATCATCGAGATGATCGCGATCTATACTCGACAACGAGGTCATCAACATAAGACTCTACTTGATGAATCAACTCAAAAGATTCGTGTCATAGCTCTTTATAGTCCAAAGATTCTTCAAGCGGGGCCATCTGTAAGAATATATATACCACCGGCTGCCCGGTATGCTCTCATCTTCGTGAGCCATCTTGATTTGATTGTAACGACGATCCGTCATAAATGAGAACATGTCGGTTTGAAGTGTTATCCACCAACAGCTCGATAGCGAAGTTTAAAGTCATCCTTTGGACATGCTTTAAATCAAGTCGACATGATAATCAATTCACCATTCTTCTTTTCACTATTAGCTTTATCCAAATAGATTTTTCTTCTCAATAAAACCAGCCTTCAATGAGCTTCTGCAATTACTGTTCTTCAACCTCCAATCTCATTCGCTAGAGGCTTGTTTGACTGGTGTCAGCTTTTAATTGCTAGTTTGTGAACCGCTATATCGGGATAAGCTGCATTTCAAAGATATGTCCAAGCAGTCCCCTCGAATTCACAGTAAGATTTTAATTCTTCCACTTTATCTTCGTAAGTAGAACGATGAACGCGAGGATCCTCCTCGCCCAAATTAACTTCTTGTTCATCCATAAGAATGCCTCCCCACCATCTTCAAGCTCTTCGGCCCTGCTTCTACTTCTTCATTACTGTGACTAACGTTAAAAGAATGACATTCTCATCTTCATCATCACTCTCAACTCAATTCCTGCTACAACGTAAGCGTGTATATCCTGGGACCGTGTCTTGATAAAACCAAGGCCTTTGTAGTGTGTTTATTTCTCTTACCAATGGTTTGAGAACCTTTGGTACCACATCATTTCAAAAATTTCTTACTCGCTCCAAACTGGACCCCATGTCATGATTAGATTTTGCATCTTTGAGAGAGTAATATTTTGGCATCCTATGGGCATAGCTTCTTGATAGATTACCCAATCAGATCTTTCGACACCCTCGATTTATAAAACAGCTTCCGGGTTTTCCTGGAGAGGAGGTACACTCGACATGAGTTTCTGAGGGTGATTTCTTTAAAATGTCGGAGGAACAGAGCGACGAGTGATTTTAGTGCATTGCACCTACCTTCAAAGTAGATTCAACTCATAATCGAGTCAAACTTTTCAAGAGCTTTTACTCAAGAGTCATGGACCTTTGATTTGAAGGAACACATTCATCTTCTTCTTCAAGATCACCGCCTGGGATGAGGGACAATGTTATTGATTTTGACTGTTTCTTTATATCCTAGAATATTTGGAACAATCTCCTTTATTCATTTTATCTTCTCCTTCTTCTTAACTTGTTCTTTATGGGTTTTGAAGTAGATGCAGATTGCTTTTTAGCTTTGATCTAAGGAAATAACCGCATCTTGATAAATCTTCATTTCATGCACCGCAAAAGGTTGCATGTCCCACAATTTGGCATTCTTCTCCATCCTTTGTATATTTCATACATCGATGCAATGTAGATGGGACAATGCCATACTTATGAAGCCATGGTCACCCGTAAGGCTCAATGAAGTATCCATCGATCACATGAAATTTAGCTTCGCGGTCTCCAAATTTAAGAGGAAGGAGACCCGATAGTTTTCTCTCCCTTCTCATTGAAACCTTGAACCATGACTTTATCTCTCCCGTGATGTTGTACATCTAGAGATAGCCATCTAAGAGTTCTCAATTCATAAGATTCATTGAGGAACCGGATCAATTAAGATCCCAGATATAATTTCATCACCATGTAACATACGTAGACAGGCTCAGCCCGGCATTAGATCATCTTCAAAATGTGACATTGGAGGCTCTTGAACATGCAAGGTCTCCGCTAGACAAAAAAATATGCTTCAATTTTCCTTTGAGAGCTTCACTAAGGTGTTACTTGAGATCTCGACATTAAGTGCTTCAGATACACTAAGTCGCCGGAATTTTCCTTAGATGGGATAATATCAGAATGATCCCTTTTGATGAAGGCTTCTTATTTGAATCCCAGTGATAACTTTTTCATTGACTTCAATTTCTTTTCCTTTATCTTTATTCATCTCTTTCCTTTGTCAGATGGAAGACACCACTCTCAACCAGATTGAAGCATTTCAGCATTCAATCTTCGATCCATTTCAAAGATTCGCCGCCTGCCTAATGATAGACTAAGATTCGTAATCACCGCCAATTTTACATTTTTATGTTTGTTGATATGGTGAGCTCTGGTTCATCTTCATCTGGGAAACAGAGTTCCTCTAAGCTGTTATCAACTTCATGCATCATCAAGCAAGACTCAGTAGGAAGTTCTTCAGCTTCTTCCCCGCTTCTTGATCCAAGATTTGAAATGAATCAAGCGATAGGTCGCCTTCGACAGATGTAATCTTCCATATTATTGATGATCTTTGTGTTACGCACCATCCAGTAGGGTAACATTTTGCGCATCTCTTCTTCTTTTATTTAATTTGTTTTGTTTGCGTGTTTCTCCTTCCATCATGCAGATTTGGCCAGCCTTTCGGAGATGAACTAGCCTTCCCATAACTTAGTTTTGTCTCAACTCAAGACGCTCAAGTGGTGATTTCCATCAATACCCTGAACGCCTTCCAAACATTTTACATTTTGAGATCGCTGCCATCCTTCATCATCGACCGCCTTCTTGCCTTTATCATTGTTTGATAATCGAGATGAGGTGATTACTTTATGGATTCTTTCTTCTGACGCACAATACGTCCGATAATGTGAATTCACCGTTTATATTTTCGCTAGCCAATCTTTGAATATGTAGCAATCTTCAACAGATGGCCGAGCACCATGATATGGACAAGTTAGGATTATCCGCTTCAGCCTCTTTCAGTCTTTTTTTTACACTCTAGTTGGAGACCTACTTTGAGTGCATGTTTAAACAATCCACACTTTCCTCTTAAAAGAATACTCTTTGTCAGCCTTTTCTTTTGTGGTCGGGGCCATTGAGTCATTCGCTCCTTTGTTTGTCTTTGCCGTCACTTCAATCGCCTCGGTGTACATCATTACCTCCAAGTATGAGCTCATGGAGCGATTGAACGACCGCTTGGTTTTTCGATACGTAGCCTTTTCTTTCACGCTAAACTAACCACACCAGATCCTTTGAGGTGAAATGTGCCACCTTTCTTCGCCTGCTTTTTTGAATTTATCTTGTCGCCTGAACGGATAAATTTAATTTCAAATTTAGCCACCCTATCAGCTCTGAAATGTGGTAATTGAAGCCATGCAAAGATAAGGCCATCTTATCATCGATGTTGCCCATCAAGAATTGATCAGATGCTCTTCTTCCAATTGTTGTCACATTTCATACTCAAATTTCGCCAACGCGTAATATATCGGGTCACTGACTCATCTTTCTTCCTTTCTCAGATCAAGAATGGTTGTTTCGATTAGCATAATCTTTAACGAACATATTTTCAAGTTCGAAAAGTTTTAATCGAAATCATTGACAACTCAAAGATACCATTCAAAGCGCCGTTAAACTATCGACGAACCGGAATAATAATGCATCATTCCCCTGTTACCGCAGGATGCTTTGAATCGGCTGAGTCGCTGGGATTACCATTCCCGTCAATAGATTGAACTTTGGCATTGAATATCCCTTTGATATGGAATTTGATCATACCGGATATGGGCACCTTGCTCACCAATTTTTCGCCGCCCGCATATAATCTTCTCTCATTCAATATAATATCAAGAGAGATCACACCCGTGATATATTGTATATTCGAAAAGTTGCCGACTCATTTATTCAATCCTCGCCGGCTCGATTTGGACCCTCAAGCATGTGAGATCAAATTTATTGGAGGATTGTCTGCATCAGAGCATGATTATTTGGGGATGTGTCATTGCCGCAATATTTCTCGCATTAATCGCATCATCAGTTCACCAGATCATCATTTCGCCATTTTCACTTCAACTGAGATTTCTTTATCTTTGGCTTTCATCTGACGAATTTGTCTCGCTTCGCCAAAGTAGTAGGAAGGTGGGATTTTCTTCCTTTCTTCTTCCTCTTCTTGTTCTCCTCAAGACTCGAGGATGCTTCCTCTATTTGAACATTTTGTTGTTCTTCGTGTTGAGGAGTGTCATGACGACGCCTAGTTGATATCAAGACACCAGATGGCTCACCAATGCACATATACACTACTTCAAATGTTGCTCTCCTCTTCTTCTTCGCCCTCGACAATTTCGATCGACGCTCATCGAACTTCCATTCCAAGTGGAATCAAATTTCTTCGCCAGAGGCTTCGATCGAAGTTAACCTCCTCTTGATGGGATGATTGATGACGGATCCCTGGAGGATTCTCCAAGTGTCTACCAAATATCTTATCATGGGCCCTCTTTTGCTCCCATCACGATAAATTTGAGTTTGATCTCTGGAATTCACACCGATGTCACGCCATGCCTTCGCTCTAGAGTACTTTTGAGGCTCAGCCTCCAGATTCTACCCTTCCACCGACCTTTCATGGATTCCCGACACGCTCCCAAGTGTCACACCCCGATGTTCACCGTGGGGACATGAATATGTTGCCCCGCCATTTGAGTTATGGATGAGGTCTCCTGGAGGAGCAGCCCCAAGATCCTTAATACAGATTTTCTTTTTTCATCGCCTCTCTCGCTACTTGAGAACCCGATGCACTCGCAGATATAGGGTTTCCTCGAGAGGAGCGGAACCCGATGTGGGTCCATATTGAGCCGACCAAGAGCTTCGCTTAACCCACTTAAGGTTATCAAACCGATGGTGAACACTCATCACACCCACAATGTCGCACAGATAAGTGTTGCATGCAGCTCAAGATTTTTTTTTCTTGCTCGCCAAGCTTTCGCGAGATGAAGAACTCAAAGATCATACCTCCTGAGCTGGTTCACCATTGACAGATTATTCGAGGGACAAAAGAGAGCCCCAAGAACAACCTCTTTTCATGATCGGTGTCTCAAAGCCTCTCAAAGACCGATTGCTTTTGAAGTGACCCTAGAGGGTCACAACCTCAACGCCTTTTCAGAGCCGCATGGCGCAGGACGAAGTTTGCACAAGTCGAGGCCTAGAACTTGCTCGCTCAAGATGGTCGGAAATCCACGCCACCAAACCGATGGTGGTGCTTCCAAAGATTAATGACATTAAACGGATGTTCGCCGCCGAGTAACAAAGTGACAACAGAAACAATGCCATTCTGATTTAAAGGTAAAAATTAGCAATTAAGATAACTGCACTATCACCTTACTTCCAAAAATATGGATACGATAAGATAAAGCATACTAAGCATATGCACTAAATAAAATCTCATATAACTTAAGACTATGAAAGAAGTTTGTCAAGTTTAACTTATCGCTTCCTATTTCATTTCAATTTCATATTTCATTTATCTTTTCATTTTTTTTATACTAATCGCAATTATAACTTAGATTTGACTACCAAAGATGGAAAGAGAAACTCCCCAAATGGAGTCGCCAGAATGTGGGATCCAAAAGCCAATATCTTCGATAAAAAAAAGAAAGAAAGAATTGTTTAAGTGTGATAATTTCGTAAGAGATGAATAAGTAGATAAGACACTACCAGATTTCGCTCTCATTTGGTGAGAACTTTTATATCTGTTCGTTTCCTATAAAAGCAGCCCTATAGTTAATTCCCTCCCAATACCGAGAGCACTTTCGACAAGCAATGAATCGTTAAACAACGAAGTATATAATTGCAAAATGGAGTTTAACTTATGAAATTTATTATTTTAACTTAAAACTTTTGTGGACGACGCTCGATCAAGATCCCATTATCCCGTCGCCGCGATCCCCTTCCGCTATGAGGAGGTAATGACCCAACCAATCCGATCCTTGTCAAGAATATGGTTACGCCGCGTGTCCTCAGACTGGAGTGGGGACAAATATAAGTCAACCTTTTAACATAATTTTGCCCAACCAAATACATTCTATTTCACCAAAGAGCAAAGCGTTGGAACATACTGGCCGCACGAATCGTAATTTAATGTTACATATCAGCGAACCACCCGGCAGAGGGTCAGTCGTGAACCGCCATTTATGTGGTGCCATATCAGCAGAAACCACGCGACAGAGACACGCCACGCCCCACGCTTTTGAATATTTGATGAAGATGTATTTAATTTGACAGCTTCGGAAGAAAGTTTTCTTAATTTGTCACCAAGACAAACAATCATGGAGTGAATTGATTTTATTTATTTTTTTATTTTTTATTTTTTTATTTTTAAAGTTAAATAATTAATTTCATTTATTTTTTTTTTATTTATATTTCTTAATTTTGATCATTTTACGATTGATTTTAGATTTGAATATACGATCATTTATCATTGAAATTTTAATTATAATTACCCTTCTCGATCATAAGTTATCAATCGATATCTCGTCACTGGCCCAATTTTCTACAGAGACGGCCTAATTCATCATCTCAAAGTATAATCCTTCAAAACCTTGTCCACTCTACCAACATGAGATCGGGTTTGGGACTTTTCTTCCTAAGAGAATTTTAATTTTACGTTACGGCTCATATTCAGATTATATTATATAAATTTCGATATTATTAATTTGAAATTCTTATAATATCACATTTTGTTTGTAATCCTGACCCATCCAAGACCAAACGGATTATAAAGATCGTTTCTTTTGTATTTGACTTAAGAATTACTCCAAATACGCATATATATTCTTTCGAAAATCGCATGACATTAAGATGTCAATGTCAAGTTCGTTTTGATTAATTGACCCCCAAGACCAAACCGGAATGTACTGTTTTTTTTTTGTTTTATACCTAACTTGACTTTCATTGTTAACACTTCAACATACATACGAAGATATCTATTTTAAAATGTATTTGACATTGAATGTCCAATAAATATAGTTCAATTGAGTTTTAGATTTTAACATTTTTGGTAATCTTGACCAAGCACTAAAACCTAAGAGACTGCTCTTTTTTGTTTTATACCTAACTGACATGTCTAATGTTTGAACATTTCAACATACATAAATATCTGCTCTTTAAAATGTCATGGACATTATCAATGTCTAATAAATGTATGCTCAATTTTTTTGATTTGAGTTTTGTTAACTTAACCATCCAAGACCAAACCGGATTATGAAGACCGTTTTCAGATTGATTTAATTACTCCAACATACATATGGACATTCTGTTTGAAATAATGACATTAAGACGCCTACGTCAGTTATGTCATGATTGAGTTTTAATGACCCTCCCCAGCACCAAACCTAAGTGAAGATTTGCTCTTTTCAGATTGACATTTATCAGAATAAAAGATTTATAATGATTTTGATCATGAAGATAAACCAAGATATAGTATATGCTCTTTTAGATTGACTGATTGTAATGCACCCTTATACATTGATAAGACGGAAGACCAAACCGATGGATATAGAACTCGATATTTTTCATATCTAGATTAATTATTTCAAGATCAATCATTCTCCAAACCTCACAACTTACATATATGCATCGAAAGATTTTTCTTCTTAGATTCTCAACTCAGAAAAGAACGATAACAAATGAAGATTATCTTTATTTTGCATGTAATTAACTTCAAGATTTACAAATATTGATTTTAGGTAATTAATTGTCACAAACCGATATGTTTTTGCATGGATCAATAAGCGCAAAAAAGAATATGCTTCATAAGATCATATTTCATTTATCTATATTAAAGCATTCAAAGCAATAAGATAACACTTTAAATAGCATTAATCAATCATTTTACTTAAGATTTAAGCAGTTCTCATTATTTGTTTTCTAAATGATATAGATACGACTTATATCTTTCCACGATGAGTCATGATAATCGACTTATAAAAAATGAATTAACTTTAAGAAATAATCATTATACGCTACATCGCGTAGAAGAAAATAGTAAAGATACAATGTCATATAATACGATTTAACGAGATAAAAAAATTTAATAATCATACGACGCATCTTCTTTTTTCTTCTTTAAATACTGACATTTCACATTTTTATTTATCTTTTCTCCCTCCTACCATCCCCGATAGTTCGTTTGAGACTAGCTTCCCACCACGCCAAGAAAGGTATAGAGTGCGTGAGACACCCTACCGATTTATTTATTTACCACGCAGCGCGCATGGGTTGCGATCACAAAGATTTTCGCCACGCCGAACAACGCGAAGAAAGACTATCATATCAGTTCTCGCCACGCCGAACAATAACGGAGATTTTATCATTAAGTTTCTCCGATAACAACGCGAACGATATAAGATAAAATTTGCATTCACATGTATATGAAATTAAAGATAAGCATTTATATATGACACATTTCAACTTTTTTTTTATTTTTGAAATTTGCCATCCCGATTGCCGGGAGACTGCTTCCCACCACGCCAAGAAAGGCATGGTAGTGTCGCGAGACACCCTACCGAATTTATTTGCCCACCACGCCAAGAAAGACGGTACTGAGTTGCATAATATACAGCAGCTTTTTGACTGATCCTTATCAAATATCAGTTACAATGCTCTCCCGCCAAGCATAGTGAGCTTCACCACGCCAAGAAAAGCGCATGTGGTGTCAGACACACAAAATTGATAAATAAGATTTCATGTGATATCACATATGCAAGAGTATAAAGATGAAATTTATTAACCCTTATCTCCTCTTTACAACAAACTCTCCGCTTCTCCAAGCTGCATGAGATCGGTCACCACCACGCCAAGAAAGGCGTGTATGTATGTCAGAGACACCATGAATAAAATATAAAGATTTCCCCATGTGATATCACATATGCAAGAGTATAAAGATGAATTTAACCCTATTCCGCTTATCGTTTTACAAATTCTCCCGCCTCCCCACATGGGTTACGAGATCGAAGTCGCCCACCAAAAGAATGCGTATGTCCGAGACAATCGCTAAATTGATAAGATAAGATTTCCCACCATCGGGAGAACATATAGGTGACTTATATCACAATTTAAAGTCGTGATACGATATAAACACGTTTCAGATATATACTTAAACAAGACAAAGATTTAATGAGCATTTATTTTCACTATTTCACCTTCCATTCTTCTCATTTTGAATATAAAAGAGACATATCTTTCTTAAAGCTCACAAATACAAGAATTAAGGTCGAGATATCGTATATTTAAATGCTTTCGGTAAAATAATCGTAAAGAAAATTTTGCATATCTACATCTTCAATTCTCAACATTTTCATATGTATGCAAGATAAAAGATGCAATAGAAAGGAAATCCATATAAATCATACTTCGTCCCAAAATAAACTTGCTTTCTTTTCATTTCTCATAATTCAAGAGCAAGAAAAAGGCATAGAACAATGTATCTTGCATGATTCCAACCTCCAAATACTCATGGACAGCAAACATATAATTATTTTAATGCAAGATAGAGACATGGCAATTGCTTTTGAGTAAAGTATGAACAGAACGGCAAGATGCAACTTTAATGAAACTAAGCACCAAAATGAAAGCTTTAAACTTGCACAAAGCCACATTTCAGATTGTATTTCAAAGGCTAATTAACTTAGTGATCACAAAAGAGGAAAACAAGTCAATCAACCCTTCCCCATCCTCTTCCTTTATCATGATGATTATATGAATTTACTCCACATGTATTACAATCACACTATGTTTAATAAATCCAAAGAACTGAACTCTCCCTTTATAAGATAGCCACTTTCATGATTGCAAGTAATCAAATAGTGGAAAGAGGCAAAGCTAAGCAAGGTAACCCTAAAGCTTGCAATATTTAACCCATTCAAACAACATGACAACCTCAAATCAAAAGAGATTGAGACAACATAAAAAAAAAATGAATTTCAGCTTTAATTAATTAACATGAAGGGAGCAAGATTTCCATCACTAAAATCCAAGCTTTGAGCCCTTATGAAATTTAAGATCACATTGTTCTTTCTTTTCTATTAGTTGCTTTAGATTTTACCAAACAGCAAACACAAAACTACAGCATAAAACTCCCCAAAATTAGAAAAGAGAGCAGCAGGATTAAATGACAAGTGCCGCTTCTGCAGTCCAAGAAGGAGGAAGAGGGGAAGAAGAGTTTGCTTTGTTTTGCTCGCTCACACGGGTGGAAGGAGGAAGAAAGGATTTCCAACAAAGACTCCAACCACAAGGAGAGCCTTCCGCTAAACCACAATCAACCCAAAATCGACAACTAATAGAACACATAAGGGTAAATCGAAATCATTTCCTTCAAGAGAAACCCGCATAGCAAAGTACAACCTAAGATTGAAACGAAACAACCTCGAGGTTTCGGTTGGAAGAGGAATCGATGGATCGAGATCTGGTTGTCGGCCAGGCGATGCTTCAACCGAGAGAGCACAGACCGCCGTAGGGAGCTCTAGAGAGGAGAAGGAGTCACGTGGGAGGTTCTCACGGACGCGTAAGTCGCACGAGTGAGAGAGGAGAATCGCAAGAGTATGGCCCTAGAGCTCGACGGAGCGAGAGCAGAACGAGAGCTTCTACCGAGAAGGAGAGACCGAGAGCGAGAGGAGAACGTGAGCCAAATGAGAGCTGAGACCGAGAGCAAGGCCGAGAGAGGGAGACCGAGAGCAAGGCCGAGAGGGAGAGTCGGGCTGAGCTCAGAGAGCGAGACCGAGAGCGAGAGGGGAAAAATGCGGAAGAATGGAGTCAACGCCTCTGCCTTAGGTCGATGGCCCTTTCATCTGGTGAGCTGGAAGTAGTGGAATTTAAGAGGATTTTAAGGATTTAAGAGGGATTAAGCTATTAGTCCCTTTAATTATAATATTAAAAATATTTCGCGATATTACTTTGACAAACCCTAGCAATATGTCAATTTAAGTTGTTTTCGTCGAACGCGAACGACGATCGCCGATCGAGGTCGCTTAAATAATGTCGACGGTAAATTAAGTCTAAATCAGGCGTCAGCGCTTAAATTAATCGACCAAGATACTCGCCGATTCGACCGGAAGATGTCGCTTGATAGTCTCGACACGACGACGGATTTATTTTGAACGAGGTTGTTAGACGTCGTCGGCTTCGAATTTTGATATGCGAAAAATTTCGATAATTTGATTTTAATTATCCGATCCTTAATTCAATTGATTCGAATTAATTCATTTTAATATTTGCAACGCAAACGTCAATTAAAACGAATTTGACGGTTTGGATCGCGATTTAAGGGATTTTAAAATCCACCTTATTTATTTAATTTAACGCGCATACATAACAGAAAATAACATATTTACACATCAACTATAGTCTACTCGGAATCCTTAAGATGAGGCAACTCATGGCTGCTAATTTGGTTCCTTGGACATTATGATTGATAACCATCTGATGTTGGTAGACTAGGAACCATAGTAATCCCAGGACAACGAAACCATGGGATCTTGATCGAGACTACTTTCATCTATCCCAAATGGTTATCCACACAATATTATTAAACATTGATTCACACCAGAGACTAATATATACACTGATTTACACCAGAGACTAATATTTACATCTAACCTTAAATCGAGAGTGTTATCCTACTGTGGTAAAAAAGGTAATTAACTATGTATGTTTGTGTCCATAGAAAGTAGGCCTCAAATTTAAATAAATCCTAATATAAATGTTAAGGAATTTGGTTGAATAAAATTAATCTGCCTCATGAATAACGAACTCTTAAAATCTAAGATAACATAGATTCAATCGTTTTTCTTGAGCGATCATTAATTAATAAGCAATTTATTAAAAACTTAATATTTGGCTCAACAATGGCTTATATGTTGTTCAATTAATTTTTTTAAATGTACCTTATTTAATATTAATATATATATAATTAGATTGGGTTACCTTCAACCTTTCTTATTTTCATTTTTCACATATTATATAACACTTTCATTGTTTTCAATCTCCATAGTTCAAGAGCTTCATCCATATGAGCACATCATTAGGATTACACTAAGATTCTAAATCTTCAAAGGAAACATCTCCTTCTCAAATTGCTTACATTCGATGGCCAATGAGCACAATCTATGAGTGCTCCATCTTATAAGCTCCAAAAAATTCACACCTACTTCTCATGAGAGAGTTTTGTGATTCGAAATTTTAAAAGATGCATTAGATTATAAATAAGACATTACCCAAAGATTTTATTCTCATTTTTATGAGGACTTTAGATTTGATTTCAAGTTTCTCATAACCGTAAGTACTTATGATTAATTAACTCTTCTAGTAATAAAAGAAAATTTTTGATTAAGGTCAATCATTAGTGTAATGAGCTTAGCATATTATAACAATAATTTAAGAAATAAGATTGAGAAATTCACCACCTTTAACTTGAAACAAATACTGGGGAAAATGGTGATGAACCTGACTAAGATCTCATAATTTTGCCATCTCGTGAAGTCATGATCCTGATATACTTAATTAAAGAGGATAGTCAACTTGATCGAAAAGAACCTTATCTAACAATGGGGATCTTGAAAACTTGAGTGGATGTTTGTCTAAGAGAATACCTTTAAGTTGACCTTAGCTAACAAAAAAATTTTATGCCCTATCAAACACACCTCATAACATAACTTAATGAGGGCTAAGTCATAGGAAAACATTTGGTCTTTGATTAAGACTAATGTAATGGTGTCATTGAAGGCCAAAACAATCCAATCGAATAGCCCTGATCATGACTGGAATATAAGAAAGTCATTACGGGGATAAATCACCTCGTCAAAAGGATCATAACTGTAACTGCCAATTTTTGTGGTATCATTTAAGGACAAGTTCATGCGATCAGAGAACATTTGTCCCATCCTTACTGCTTGAGATTATTTAAAAGTGACGACAGCAACACACTTAATATGACATTATATTCTTTGTGAGCTAACATTTTTTTAAATTCGCCACATTTGACAAACAATTGTAAAAAATGGATAATTTTTTACTATAAGTTTTATGGAATAACTTTCCCAAAAATTTATAATTTTCTTGAATTTTAATATTTATTAATATTTAAATTTAAAATGATTTCATTAAAATACAAAATAATTTAATAATAATATCTCCTTTAATTGAATTTTCTATCAAAGCAACAATCATTGGAGTGTTTAATTGATTTGATTTTATCACTTTAGACCTTTACGACTATGTTTGTCTGCTAACAAAGAATGTCCTTCACAAAAATTGACTTAGGGCCCGTTTGAGGCAATTGTAGTTTTTTCAGAAGTAGCTCTTGAATTTTAATATTTATTAATATTTAAATTTGAAATGATTTCATTAAAATGCAAAATAATTTAATAATAATATCTCCTTTAATTGAATTTTCTATTAATGCAACAATCATTGGAGTGTTTTAAGTGATTTGATTTAACCACTTTAGATCTTTACGACTCTGTTTGTCTGCTAACAAAGAATGTCCTTCACAAAATTGACTTAGGGTCCGTTTATAAATTGTAGCTTTCGAAGTAAAGTGTATAAATTCTGGCAAGTCAAGTATATGTGTTCGTGATGTTTTGGAAAACTTAGTTTAAAATCTATACTACGTTGTGAAATGACTAAAGTGTCCCTATGAGCATATAAGCTGAATAATTTTAAACAGAATGAAAAACAATAGAATAACTAATACTCATAGATAGTCATAAGTCAACTAAATTATATTAACAGATTACACATCACTTAATAAATAACACTACTTAATAAATAGTAGAAAAATATTATAATTATAAGTACAACAACTAGTGCGATCAAGACACAATCACAGTCACTACAACTGACCTCAAAACTGCATCTATTCCAACTTCTAGCTCCAGAAGCACAGCACCACCATGCTAAAAAGCTTATGGAGTAAAAGATCTACACTTAAATAATTTGATCACCTTCAGAAATCACATAAATGAACTCAAGTCACCAAGATTTAACAAGATGAAACAATTGAAAGCCAACCTCTTTAATCTAAAGTGAGGAATAAAAGGAAATGAAAGAAAATGATCACATCCTTATGCTATCAAAATCTAATTTTAAAAAAAACATCGCATCAGTTGAGCCAATAAATAACTAGCACCACCCCTTCCTCCTTCTCAAGCACTTCGTTAACATCTAGAGCACTACAACACCGGAGGAAAGAAGGGTTACCTTCACAAGTCGAGAGAAGGGTGAAACCGAGGAGCGAAGTAAACGGGAGATTGAAGTTGAGCGCACCAAACAGTTCTGAGGCGATTGGTCATGCGGATGATTCCACAGAAAAAACCTTGTTGCAGAAAAAACCTTGTTTTCCTTCGGCAATAGATGTTTCGAGTGCACGCCTCTAAAAGTTAAAATGCGGTGGGATAATTTAGGGTAAAAAAATTTATGACTGCGGGCCGTGGAACCCTTAAAGTCTCCATGACAAATTTCACCGAATTAAATTTTGGCATTCTACTATAGTCCCAAACGCCGCAATACCAAAATGGGCCCTTAATGTTCATCATACTGTAGACCTTATCAATTTTATCTCTACAAACAAAAAAATCAAGTTTATAAGACAACCACATTCAAAACTTCATTGACAAGTTTGAACTTAAGTATAAAAGAATATGAATTTTTAAAATAGTTTAATTCTTTTAGATTAGTTGTGCACTTCTCATGACAATCAAATCCATCTCTTGTTAGCTTAAACAGTATTCTCGCACATCAGAATCATGTGTTAAATTTGTTCATCATAGCACATGCAGGTATGCAAATTTTTAAGATTTGCATATAGATTAGAGAGCTTGCACGCTTTTTCGAAGCTAATTATAGTTGAATTTATTCATTTTATTGATCAAGTAGCATTTTCAAACATAGTATTAGAGTGCTTTGGCAAGTAGTCGGGCAGATGTTGACATTTTAAGTTTATATTAGTTTGAGCAACATTTTTGAGTTTATGCTTAAATATTTAGCACAGGAGCACATACTGCATTAATTTTAAAGCTTCATATGTAAATTAGAAGAGCTGCATGCTTTTGAGGCGAGATAGTTTGAGTTCAACTCATATTCCACACAATTGGAGCTACCATTGGAGCTACTCCAACTTTTTCCCAAACATACTCATTTCGCATTTTATCTCTAAGAGTAAAGCCACTCATCCACGAGCATCCTCATCTCAGAACACTTAACTTAGTCTTATGCTTCTCTTTATTGGCCAACATTCGCACCATAAGTCATTGCAAGTCTTACCACCATCTTATAAAATTTTTCCATAAGTTTAACTTTTCTATCACACAACAGCCGTGCATTCCTTCCTCCACTTCAACCATCCAACTTGAATTCTACTAATAACATCTATTTTACCATTATTTTGAACAATAGAGCCTAAATATCTGAATCGCTCACTCTTATTAATGACTTGTTCACCTAATGTCACAACAATACCACTAAACTTCTACAGCTAAAATTACACTCCATATATTCAGTTTTAGATCTACTTAAACTAAAACCTTAGACTCTAATGTTGACCTCCATAATTCAAGTTTCTCTTGGACTCTCTCAGTCTTATCAACAAGAAGAATATCATGAAAAAAAAGCATACACCAAGGTACATCTTCATGTAAATGCCTAGTAAGAACATCCATAACTAAAGCAAAAAAATAAGGGCTAAAGCTGATCTTGATGTAATCCAATTGAAATGGGAAAATATTTTGTCAATCCTCCTTGTGTTTGGACAC
Organism: Cymbidium sinense; assembly: GCA_021442155.1. Taxonomy (NCBI): domain Eukaryota; kingdom Viridiplantae; phylum Streptophyta; class Magnoliopsida; order Asparagales; family Orchidaceae; genus Cymbidium; species Cymbidium sinense. Next base: position 72,353 of record JAKCPB010000598.1, read on the forward strand.
AAGTAACTTTCTAGTATACATATCCTTAATGACTTGAATATAACCAATATTAACTCCTCTCGCTCTAGAACTCTCCAAAGAATATCTCTTGAAACTTTATCATAGCTTTCTAAATCAATAAATATCATATATAAATCCTCCTTACTTTCTCTATACTTCTCCATCAAACCTCTTAACAAATGTATAGCATCCATAGTAGATCTACCTAGCATGAAACCAAACTGATTGTGAGAAACTTTAAGATATGATATTTACTAATCGACAGCTCTTGATTTTACTCATTTATAAAAATATTTTTTTATTATTTCATAAAAAAGATATGATATTTACTAATCGAAATTGGCATGCATAATATTTCTAATTTTTAAATTATTGTAACTAAAAGATATAATTATACACTGAATTGTTTAACTTACTTTTTAGTTGATAACCATTTTCAAAAAAATATCCAATTATGTAAATAAATGAAAAAGAGAGTACATGTACAGCTGAAGGTTTCTTTTAGGAACTAAGTATTTTAACTAATATCAAAGTAATCCTATGTATTGTAGTACAATACAAAAATTTTCATAAAATTTTAAAAATAATAATGTACTTGGCTCTTTTCTATTAATAATGATGTGAGAATGTTTTAATTATTCATCTGACTATCTATTCTCGCCTCAGTACTTCAAGCTCTCAAACCAAGTCTTAACATCTAGTATCCCTGCTCCTTTTAGCATCATTCTCTCTTTATGAAATTAAATATGTTTGTGTCCAATATGGTAAAATTATCTATGAAAAACACCCATATTACTTTATACACCATGAAGTTTAGCCACAAAAGTTCTAAAAGTATGAGGAATAAGAAATTGCAATTAAGATTCAATTCACATGTTTATTTTGGCATTTGATTTTCTTATCTATCTTATCTTATTAAAATTTTATCATATTTTTGTTTTTTAAGTTAAAAATGATCAAATCCCTCAACTTACACCTGCAAATCCTTAAACTTGTCAGCCATCCCACACCCACAAATCCTTCACCCCATTAAATGTGTCACTTGAAGTCCCCTCAATTGCTCATCATTTTATAAGAAATAAAAAAGGCATGCTAACAACCCTCACAAGCTCACCCATTACTCAATCCCTCACTAGCTCATGTGTTCCAAGTCGGCTAAGAGATGTCCAACTACAGCTTTCTAGCTTGTAACTATTCCTGTCTCCATCATTGAAAATGATAAATAACCTTGTAAACTCACCCGCTCACTCTTCCTCACACACTCAACCCTTCATCACACTCTATCTCACAGAATAGAAACATGCTCACATCCCCCACTAGTCTCGCTCCTCATATCACAACTTTTGCACGTGTAGCTTGCCACTCTCTTTTTTCCACACACACACACGATCCCTTATCTCCCTAGTTTCTCGCAAGCCCAATTCACCTCCTACTCACTCTCACACAGTTAACACCAAATCGCACAACCATAACTCCTCCATCCACATTTTCTAGACCACTCATGCCTTCACATGCCACCAATAGCCACTCTAGTAACGATCCTAACTGGCAACCCCCACAAACAGCCACTAGCCCCATTAGACTGAAATTCTGCCACCAACTTTCTACACCAATCAACCACAAACCTCCTTACCTCCCCATCTTTCATCTTCTATCATTCTCTTTCTCACCTCTTTGTCCTCTCTCACCTCCAGCCTTTTCTACATCTATTTTCCTCTTCTCCCACACTTTACCCCTCTATAAAAACACTAAAATAAAGCAAAACAATGAGAAAGAGAAGAGAAAGAAGCAAAAGAGAGAAAAGAGAAAGAAGAAAAAAAACATATGTGAAGAAAATATTCAAAAGAAAGGGTGCATGAGTGTTTGTCACAAACTTGTCTCTCATCATCGTCAACAAAGTTTCCTTGCATAGGTAAAATGTACAACAACAAGCCTTCATCCCACTATGTCGGGTTGGCTACATGAATCCTTCTTCTCCATTGTGTCTTATTAAGCATCAATTTTTCATTCAATAATAAACTAAGATCATTTTTTATGCATCCTAACCAAGTCTTTTTAAATCTACCTCTACCTTTCTTGATATAAGACAAATCTAATACATCTACACTCCTAACTGGGTCATCGGACGACCGATGCTTTATGTGACCAAACCATCCAAGGTGATTCTCTCTAATCTTACCTGCCACTAGAGCTACTCAAACATTTCACAGATATATTCATTTTGCATTTTATCTTTAAGAGTAAAGCCACTCACCTACCTAAGCATCCTCATCTTTACAACACTTAATTTTATGCTTCTCTTTTACTAGCCAACATTCTGTGCCATAAATCATTACAAGTTATACCACCATCTTATAAAATTTTTCCTTAAGCCTAAGTGGTACTTTTCTATCATACAACACCTCAGATGCATTCCTCCACTTCAAACATCCAACTTGAATTCTACTAATAACATCCCCATCTATTTCATCATCATTTTGAACAATAAACCCAAGATATCTAAAACGTTTACTCTTTTTAATAACTTGATCATCCAATGTCACAACCCCACCACAAAATCTTCTACAACTAAAATTACACTCCATATATTCAGTTTTAGATCTACTTAAATGAAAACCTTTAGACTCTAAGGTTGACCTCCATAATTGAAGTGTCTCTTGAACTCTCTCTAGTCTTATCAACAAGAAGAACACCATCAGCAAAAAGTATACACCAAGGTACATCCTCTTGTAAATGTCTAGTGAGAACATCCATAACTAAAGCAAAAGGATATGGACTTAAAGCCGATCCTTGATGTAATCCAACTGAAATTAAGATAAAATGTAGCAAATGTCAAAAAATAAAAAAGTTACATCTTCGTACGTGTTGTTCTAACGTGATAGAGAAAATATAAAGATAAGTACTTGTGTGCATTATTCCAACTCACGATGAAATCTTACTTGCGTGCATTATTCCAACTCACGATGAAATCTTACACATTGCATACTCTCGTGTATGTGATGAAAGCCCGTACATATTTTATAAGCACAATGGATTTGAAAAACCCTTAGCAACGATATATAATGCTAACCATGCAATGAAATCTAGCAGTCCCTAATTACCCCTTACAAACAAGAGATGCCAAAAAGCTGCTGAAATGGATATCAAACAAACTTATAGGGTACATACCCTAATAAAACTGTATGGATAGAAACATGACTAACATGAAAGAACATAATGCAAATCAAGAACAAATTTAACACTTAAAATGTATGTGCCACATTGAAGAAACAATATTGAAAGACTAGTCGTACAATAACCTTGAACTATAAGGGGGACTTGAAAAAAAAAAAGAAACTTGCAGGGGACCTGAAAGACGTACTACAAGCAAGAATATAACCATCTCTCATGCACGTTTGGGACTTAAGATCCCACACAATGGACTAAATGAGAAGTGAAATGGTGAAGTGGACTAGTAAATAGCTCCTATTTATATGAGAAAGAATGACTCCTTGTGGGTCCCATCACATAAAAATACAATTTATGTAGAAACAAAATATAAAAATTTGAAATGCACAAAAGATTCCAACTCGTAAAAAGTCGCCACCGAATCCGCAACGTGTGTGCACAAGTGAACGAAAAGTCTTTCAAAACTTAATGAAACATTGCTTTTGAAACATTGCACGCAAGTAATATTCATACAAATGGCATAAATCTGAATAATTTCAAGTCCCATTAGACAAACTTTCACTTATTATTTACAAGATCCCTTTGGACAACGCAACCCATAGTTGTTACTTGTTCATGAGAATACTTTGATCAAATTAGATCAACTATCTCTTCTAATTAAGTAAATTAAGGTCTATGACAACCTAAGATAATGAAACTAATGGATCTTGATCAAATTTATCACCTTTCCTCAAAACATCCGTTCTAAGCAAACAGTAGTTTATTTTCTCAATCTAAAAATAAAACTATTGCTACTATATGCTTTGCAATTAGCTCATATGACTGAATTTAATCGAAAGTTTTTTGTCATTATTAAGCAGGATAATTAACCATAGGGGGTGAAATTTCTAAGTGTGTCTTGTCTAAAATATCTAATGTCTTCTGAAACTTGACGTAAACCATAAACTCTCTTAGGAGAATCAAGCATAAATTTTTAGAGCACACAGGTATAATCCAATCACATGTTTACATGGGCCAAAAACAGGCTTTTTCTGTTGCTCATTCTTTTGTTCATTTATCTTGTGTGAGGTGCAATTCCTGTAGCGGAATAAATACAAATCATTTTGTAAAAGCAAGCATAAATGAAGTAATTAAGTTCCTTAAGCCATTTGAAAAGGGACTTTCAAAAGCATGAAAATAAAAGTATTTCTCAACAAGTTCATCAACCTTAAACACATTTTTCCATAGACAAAATGAAAAGATAAATTATTTTAAGAAACTGAAGAACTGACACACCTTATCGCCTTGTTCAGCTCCATAACCGCTGTAACCTTCAACAGTGGAAAGTGCACGGGCTCTCTACAAGAGTTATGAGAAATTAATTGCAGTTAGCTCCATAAAACCACAGATTATTTTGACAGCAAATGTCAAATAGGTCGTTTGTTTATTAAATGAAACCGCGCTCAATGGGAAACTTAGTTATTAAGCTATCAGAGATCACTGAAACTTTACATACATTTTAACAAAGAAAATAAAGGTGCATATAAGAATCGGTTAAAAATCAAAGGAAAAATAAGAGTTCCGAAATAAATAAAGGCCTTCTTGTAACAACCAAAGAGAAACACCCTATTCCTTTCTCTGCCCTCTAGGTTGAAATAGAATTAAACCAGAGAATTATTTGACAATTATTAACTTTAGGTATTTTCATTACCTTGATCTATTATCTGTGTATGCTACTTCCTGAAAAGAAAAATATCTCTCTCACTTCATCACATTTATTTGTTACTTTTCTTATGTATCATAATACAAGAAAAAATAACACTTCTCTTCCATGGACCTGCCACCCTAAAAAAAACAAAACTGAGCACTGGCAAAACAAAAACACTGATCACCATGAATGCCAGAAACCAGGAAGAGTGAAAAGATTTGTAAAAATAAAAAAGGGGTCTTGCAAAGTGCCATGCCAAGAGAAACCTAGGCCAACCAGGAGCTTTCAATACCAGAATCACTAGTGAAGGAGCCAGGCCACCACTCTTTTGATTTTTATCATCATCTACATTTTCTGTGATATTTCTCCCTCCAGCTATCATCTTTAATGTAAAGACGTTACTAGGTGGAAATGTTGTCACAGTAATTGTGAGATGCCTCTGTGACAAGTAGTTATCACCTTCATAAATCAAATTTGTTGAGGATTACATCCTTTAGAACCAAATAACAGTTCATCAAATTAATTTAATTTAGTTGGCCTGGATATTACGTACCTAGAATTAAATTCAGGAATGATGCATGCTATTGCTACAATGATTTATTATGATAAGTGAACAAAACAAATTTTGGTGAAAAATTCACTCAACTTCTCCTTCTATTACATCAACTATATAATACAATCATTACATCCATTTATGATATCAAAAAAAAAAAAATGTAAATTTGTTAAAAATTAAAAAACAGCAGTACAAAATTATAGTTGCAGCGCCACCCAAATCAGGAGCACCAACAAGCCAAGTTTGAGCAACTCAAGCATTATTTGGCTCGGCTTGTTAAACAAATGAGACAAACTTTTATATTTGTGATCGAATTGTTAATTTATCAAACGAAACAAATATAAATATATGGAAATCAATATATATATATATATATATATATATATATATATATATATATATATATATATATATATATATATATATATATATATATATATATATATATATATATATATATATATATATATATTATCTATAGAAAATATAAACAAGCTACTATCAAGCAGAATACAATGAATATAATTGAGCAATGTCTGATTTGTGTTTGACTCATTAAATAATAAAGCTCATAAAACTTAGTCAAAAAAGAATGAATTATCATATCGAACACAATTGAACATGAACAAAATTTTTTTGATGGTCCTAGAAATAGGGAATTCAAGGCATAACAATTTATTCAATGAGTAATATGAAAATACAGTTGTAGAATATGTAGAAGTCTTACAGAACACATGAAAATACAGCTGTAATTTATCTTGTGGTCCAGAATTATAGATTGTATCTTATTAACCAGAATAATACACAAAAATATAGGTGTGCTGAATCCTGAAGAAATCAAGTAATTATGAAGGAGTATTTTCAGGAGAAGGAAGAATTCATATGGAAATGGATAGCATAGATTTTTTAATTCATTTGAATTAAAATAAAATACATTAGCACATTAAATGCCTTAGAACATACAATCGAGTATTCAAGCACTTCCCATCAAGATAAAGAATAGACATTATGCATTTCTAGCTTGTCCGTGTTTCAAGCATGAATTTGTTAGGAAAATTGGTGAAGACGTCAACTTGTTGATAATGGGTAGAAATGTAGCATAGATTAATACCCTCCCCAATTTCTAGTATGACAGAACTTTGATCAACTTTAATATGTTTCATTAAATCACATTGAACAAAATTGTTTACAATACTTAAGGAAATTTACTATCATTAGAGTAGTTGGAAATGAACTCAATCTCCCAGCAACCTTTTCTAGCCAAATTACATCACCTACCCCTTGCACTGGCACAAATTCAGCATATGTATGTGTGTGTGTATACACATAAGTAAATATCAGTATTTGAGCTTATATAAATTAACCTAGTGCATAGATTAATTAGTCTAAGATTTTAATTTAATGTCACTGTAGCTCAGTGATTGTCTTATAGCTTAACATAGATCAGTTGATTTGGCAGGGAATGGATATAAACGGATGCGATGGGATATTAGATTTATATAAAACTTAGCATCAAGTATTTGCCCCATTTCCCATCCTGAAAGCTACTAAGGGTGGCAGCAAAGAGCTATGCTGAGCTCGAGGAAAAAGAAGGGAAGGAGAAGGGATAGCTTGGATTTGAAATGAGAAATCCAATTTTTCATGATCTTCTCTGACAAATCAATTGTGTATTGAGTAGCAGGATTTGAGTCTTGTATGAAGAAAAGTAATAATGATAATTTTGAGATTATTTTGGTTAGATTTTGATTGTAATATATAAAAATTTTATAGATTGAGAAATTGCAACTTGCAGATAGTTTACTATATTGTTAATTGCAAGAAATCTTTGTTGCATATAAAAGAACCAATTTATGTAGTAAATATAACAACTCATGCACTCATAGTTTAATACTCAAGTCATTTAAATTGAGCATTCTGCATGTGATGCTCCTTGTTCTTCACACCTTTGCGATTACCTACTGAGTTTGCTTTGCAATTCCATTTCTTATTATTGTTGCATATTCTACTCAGTTGATAGTGAACTGTACATGTCTGACTTAGCATAGAATGGTAATAGACTTCAGCCTTTTTATATATTACTTTCATTTTGTTGTAACAGGAATTTTTGCCAGTTTTCTTACTAGAAACTTGTTATCAAGAAATTCCCTTGATTGAAATGCAAAACCGCTTTGCTTAATTAAATTTCCCAGGCTATACCATGTCGGTTTATGTCTTACCAGCATATCAATTGTTATCAAGGTGCAGTAATTTCTAGACTAGGGATTTAACAAGGTTCCTAATTTTGTAACACTTAGTTTACTAAACATTTTTATATTAAAAAAGACCTGTTATGAACTTGGGATGAAAAAACCCAAAGGTGGACTTGCAATCCTTAAGTCTTAAGCATTATTTCATAATCAATGATAATGAACAAACAGAGAGCATGAAGAATGATTTTCATAGCTTCTTTTAATGGTGTCGAACAAGCAAAAAATTGTATTAAGTCAGAAAAAAATTCTTCTATAATCATGCAACAGTTTCAGTAGCATGAAAATATCTGAATTATAGCCAAGTAAGCAACAGTTGATTAGGTTAAGTTCTACAAAATCAATGGATAATGGCATGTAAAGCATCTGTAACACAAAGAAATTGCATGATAAGTAGGCTTACAAAGTTTCATACCATGGCCATAGAAGAAGTTATAACTCCTGGAATGGGTTCTGTGGTGTCACCAATGCCAAGGGTTATCACTTGTGCATCAGGATACTTTGAAATGTGAGCTGCTCTTCTTCTGGCGATCTAATGTTATCAAATTAGAAGAAAATGAATTTAATTAAACAGTACCAAAAGAAAGACCAACAAAGTAAAAGTTAGACGATTGTTCTAATGTGAAAACCAATGAATCAATTTGATAAAGTATGACACAATCAATATTCGATGTTAACCAATTGACAAAGCCATCAAATTTTGAGATTATGTGGGTGTTCGTATCTAGATGGATGGATATAAAAAAGAGTGATATCTACAAAAATTGGGGTTGTTTTTCTAATTATATTTGTCTAGTAAGATTCACAACATTGGCATCTTGATTCACAAATCAAATGTATTAAGAATAAATTTCACATTAATCAACCCATACATCAAACACATCAACTTAACACATATATGGGCAGTCGAGATAGTAAAATCAGAAGACATCTCAGTTCAAAATGAATTATTAATCAAAATCACCTTAACTTTGTTTACCTTTTTTTTTGCAAATATTAAGTAATTTCAACAATTTTGGTTTTCAATAGTCTAGAATAAGTGCTACATTGGATGAAGTTTCTAGCCCATCGAGTGGGTAAATTTATGAGGAGAATGGACACTTTCCACATAAACGAATAGTACACTACATCCCATCCAGACACAACAACAACAACAACAAGCCTTTATCCCACTAAGTGGGGTCGGCTACATGAATCTTTCATCTCCATTGTGTCCTATTATGTGTCAAATTCTCATTTAATTCAAGTATACTAAGGTCATTTTTTATACATCTTAACCAAATCTTTTTAGGTCTACCTCTACCTTTCTTAACATAAGGAAAATCTAATACATTTATTCTCCTAATCGGGTCATCAGACGGCCGACGCTTTTTCTAAATTTTAGAAAACAAGCATTGGGATTTTCTTTGAGATTGCCTTATATTCAGTTAAATATAAACTAAAACCTAATTAACAACCATCAAATATAAAACCTTTTAAAGCTTCAGAATTCAACTGTTTGTCAATATATGCTACCTAGAAATCAAATCATTGAAAAAAACTCTTTGAAACACAGAATTTAAAAAAAAAATTATTTTTTTGTTGGAGCTAAAGGAAGAGGACTTCAAGAAGATGCATGCTTAAACAAACATCCAAACACAAATATCATGATATCCATCCTGAAATGTCATTAACGCAAAAGGGACAGTCTTCTTCAAACACTGATTTTAAAATATATTATTATCATAAAAATAAATGCTAGTTTAGTTAAACCTACCTTTTGCTTAACAAATAAATGGTTGAATTTAAAAACCATAATAATTCTTGATCCTCTCATTATGCTCAGATGGATTCACCAGCTTCGCCCATACACATCCCACTCTTTTGCAAGGCTTGCATTCACACTCCCTCATCGCTCTCCCATGATTAGCCCCAATGTGTTCAACAGCTGCACTAAATGTTCCATTTCACAATTTATTATGCATGCACATGAAGGCATTGTGCATAGTCGCTTATGCCATCTTTGGCCTCAACACCTAAGGTGACGCCCTTTTAGTTTCGATCTAGCTCATTTTTATCAATTACTACACAACTTCTTACATCCAGTGTCATGCTACCTCACCCCCTCTCCCTTTGGCATCCATTCCATCCCACAAACAAACAACTCCTTAGTTACAATAGCACACTTCCTATGGAGGCTCCTTATTCTAGGTTTCTCCCACAATGAGATCTCCCTTGCTAAGTGCTCCCCAATCTTTTGTTGAGGCTGTTGGTGATATGGGACCTAGTCCTTTATTGGAGTTATCTTATTTCCCTCACATATTTTCAGCAAAGGCACAAAACTTCTTATTACAAGTTGTCATCCTCCTTTCATGATAAACAAGCTCTCATCTAATGAGGGGATCTTCACCTTCTTCTCTATCACTTAAAGTTTTCTTGCCATCATAATCTGAAGAGAGTTCACAAATTCATAGTTGATCAGTATTTGGTTGGGGTTTGAATGTATTGATTCTCTTCATGTTATTATTAAGTTATCTCAAGCTGCTGCTTAGACTCTTCTCTCAAATAATATACTATATAGATGGGTTCCTAATGCACATTCTTAAGTAGTAACCTCATTTTGACTATTTCGTGGAATCTTTGCTTACTCAAGTTTGGGTTATTTTTTCACATTTACAAATTCTACCTCAGCTAATCAATTTGGTACTTTCTTGGCTAAATTTTTTTGTGAATCACTTCAAATGCCACCTCTAGGTCATTAGTAGCTCAGGTATTGATCGAATTGGATATTATTTCAACTATATAGAAAGAAATTTGGATTAATTCAACACCTACAAGAAAAAAGTTGAGTTTGATGGCATTTCTCCTCATTGTTCTTCATGCAAAATATTTTGTGATAATTTCTCAAAATGCTTCAAGAGACATCAAGAGCTATGAAATTCTAGCAACCATGGTGGTGGACATCTTCCAATATATAAAAATATTTATTCTAAGAAAAGGTGGTAGTTTCAATTACTTATGATTTAGTCTGAACTCAAACTCAAAAATAAAATGTTAGACCTTGGCATAAACTCAGTGCCTTCCCTAATCGCTTGCCCAATGAATATGATTAACCTCACACCTACTCACATAATCAATATTAGAATATAGAATATATATGTATGTATGTGCATATATATATATATATATGTGTGTGTGTGTGTGTACACACACACACACAAATATACATACATAAATAAGCATATAAAAAAGGACCTTCTCCTCTAAGCCTAACATCAAAACCATCCGATCTCTTCAACATCATTAAAATTAGTGATGCGGGTGATTTAAAGATTTTCAAGATTTATGTGATCATCAATCAAATGCATACAAATTTTCGTAATGGATGCCTTCAATTGCATGAGAAGAAGATTTTGAATTTGAGGTGTAGAGAATTTAACATTGCTTGGACAGAAATGCATAAGTTGATGATATCTTGCTTATATCGACTGATTTTGAATAAACCAATACATGAAAAAAAATAACCTTTTGTAAGAGTATTATATGCCATCTAATTATCCTTTTTTCACATAATCGATGAATGCTTAAATCATGACTTAACTTGAAAAATAAATAAATCAGCATATAAGTCTTATATTGTATATCATGATCAACAGTATGATTTTAAGTTTGAAGATTATATAGTATGTATGTATCTATATATATGTGTGTGTTGTGTGCATATGTATGTATATATAGATATATAGGCGCACGCACGCACACACCACAATCTTCTTAGAATGATTGGAGCTCCTACCATCACACATCATATATTATTATCCACATATCTAAAAGGTTGAAATTAAAAAAAGGTATCAATTAATAAAATGACATTAGAAACTAAAAAAAATGAGGATAAGCTGCTTTAAATGTCAACCATTTGAAGATATGAATGAACATTATAAGAAGTATAAGAATAAGTAACACTATCAATAAAATATATATAGATTTCATAACTTCTACTGCTTGAACTACATGAGAAAGATTTTAAATTATGGAGATAGGTAGCTTTTCAAACCTTCCATGAAAAGAATGACAAATAACATATAAAGTTGCCAAGCTAATCTATCAACATTATCATACTTTATGCAATTATGGCAAAACATCTATTATTATACAAACTCACTCTTCCATATCAAAATAATGACTATTCAAATCAAAGACATAAAACATGAATTATGAACCAAAATACAAAAAACTTACCTCCGGAAATAAATAGCCAGCACGGAGTTTTTCCATATTTGTATTGCGTTGAACCTTTGTGGTGTAAGCTTCATGGCATACAATAATGATGTTAATTGCCTTATCCGGAAAGAAAATAATCAAAATAATGAGTTATTTAGAGGTTTATTTAATAAAAGACTTGTCTCTAATATTATTTCTTTGGATTGCTTTTGATTATTTTCCTTTCCTTTTATTTCATTCTTATACTTAAAATCATTTATAAATAGAGGAGACTTGTATTGAAGGAAAGAACTCCTATGAATGCAAATGCTAGCAAACGTTTCCTCAATCCCTCACCTTGAATTGCTAACTACATTTTTTTATTTCATCTTCTCTAATTTTCTCTCATTCTATCTTGATCCTCTCTCTCTCTTTCTTGGTTTCTTCCTCTCCATCTCTTCCACTAGTAAGTCTTCCCCTTTTCTCTAAACAATTGCAAGCAATGCTACAACCTCACAATAAAGCCAAGATCTTTGCATGAACAAGATCATTTTTGCTTTCATGTCCTCTTAACTTTGCATCAAACTTAAAATCCTCATGTTCAAAAAGTTTAGAACCAAAGTACCAACATGCCCCATCATACTAAAACCAACTCGGCAACTTTACAACCACCAAATCCCCCCTCCCTCAACACAAAGCAGTCACAACCAAAAAACCGAGCCCATCTTTTGCCAAACCCTCTCACCTTGGTAAGCAACTTAATTAGAAAATATTTGATAATATGATCTCCTTTCAAATTAAAATCACTATATCTACCCTAGAAGGACTAGAATCCCCACAAACTCTCAACTAAATATTCACATGTTCTCAAATACCCCTCAAAATATAGACCAAGGTTTTTAAAATTAGATCATACATTGAACTGGAAGAGGAAGAGGAAGAGGATCAAGGTTCAATAGTTCAACTTATGTTGAATAAGAGTTAAATTGAATGATATAATAAATATTAAAATAATTTAAATATAATTTAAATGATATAATAATAATGATAATATTCGCAGATAATAATAATATAATGATAATATCTTTATCAAATCAATATATAATATTCTAGCTTAAAACACTTCACTCTTAAATATTTTGAATATAATTATAAATGATATTTTTAGACATGATATTTTAATTATTTTTATTTATATTTAATTTAAGTATTTTTTTTTATTTCTACCCATTCGATCAAAATCTAAAAAATTAAAATCTGATTAACATTAGAACCGACAAGTTATTCAACAATTGGTATGGTTCGCCGTTGAACCATAGTTTTAACCAATTCTATACATAAGCAATTTTGGGTCAGAACAACCACCAAAACCAATCAAACCAACTAGTCAGTCTACATCTTAAAACCATGATATACACACAAAATCAGCCACAAAAATATGCTACATAGATGTACCATAATTTCTTGCCTTATTTACTTGATCTCCTTTCTTTTCATATCTTTCTTCTTTCATACTCTCCAAACCAGAGAAATTTCTTCCTACAAAAGAAAAATTAAGAGAGATAATTTCTTGGTCTCTCTCTCTCTCTCTCTCTCTCTCTCTCTCCCCACCCTTGTGCTCTCTCTCCATCAAGCAATCAAGAGCAAACAACCCTACACGCTCATCACAACAAAGACAAGCTCTCATTCATGAACAAAAGCCTATGATCTTCCTCATTCGCATTACTGATGCAAACCACTTCACCATAGAAACATCACAGTAGTATGCCTTGAATATAAAAATTTATGCTTTACACGAATGAATGGAAAAGTAGAAATGTAGGCATCAGTTGCATTTGTACAGCTAGAATTAAAGGGTAGAAAAAATTGTGCGCTAAATTTTAGATATCTTGTTCCAACTAAGCTTGACAAAAAATAGAGGATAACTGGGTATGAGATCAAGAAATAAAGACCAGTTTTCTCAGCTGGCAGGGTGGCAATACAGTTGGGGAACTTTGGAATTCGGCTTCGAAGGGATAATTTCTGCGACCTGTGTAAGCGATGTAGCGAACATGAGCTCCATGAGAAAGAGAAGGAGAACCGCTTGACAGAACTGACCTGGAGGTGAGGCTCAAATCCTGGCCAAGAAAAGAGGACGAGAGCGGAGAAATCGCCGACGACATTTTTCTTGGCTTCTATTTCTATTCTGCAGCCGCCTCTATCTGCTCGTTGCCACCGGAGGCGTGGGAGAGTTGAAGTTGAACCCTATTAAAAAAGAGAGAGAGAGAGAGAGAGAGAAGAAAACAACGCAGCAGAAAAAATGGAAAGCATACTTTCGGGGCTGTTTCGAAGCAAGATTTAATTCAAGTAGCAAATCTTACAAATTCTGATTCAATAAATTTAGAGAATTAAATTTAAAAAAAAATTTATAATGACAATTATGAAAAATTATAAAAATAGAATTTATATGCACAAATATATATATATATATATATATATATATATATATATATATATATATATATATAATATATTTCAAAACAAAATATCTTTGTTTTTGTCAAGAAGTACTTATTTAAAGTTTTTTTATAATCAACATTAATTTGAACAAGATTTGAATCATTTAAAAAATATTAGCCAAGAATTTAAATCTTATTACAAGCATGTTTAAATGAAGCTTAAACCCTATCCGAATAATGTTCAAAACATTTTCAAATATTATTCAAATAAAATTTGAACAATATTTAATATGCTAAATAAACATATTATGTTCCAACAATTATAAACACTAGTATATTTGATAGTCATAATAGGACAACTTATAAAATATATAAAATAGAGTAAGCCAAAACTATGAAAAAGCTAAAAGAACTATCAAAACAACTATAACACTACAATTTATAATATAACATGCATTATATTAAACTATGATATGTCATGATGACAAGTATTATATCATTCATGTTCTTATTGATCATTGTAAAAATTAATAATAAATCATATTAAATTTGATGAATTCTTTAATTATGAATTTAAGGATTTAAAATTTAAAAGAAAATTAAATTTGTTAAATTTTATGAATTATGAGATTTAATAAATCCAAATTTTAAAAATAATAAATTTTAAATAGAATTTATCAAAGCAATATGATTTAAAGTTTCTAAAATGCAATTTGATATGATGTAAGCTAAATCTTACTTAACCCTCCTAAAATCAGATACAATAAAGCCCATTTATTTCCTAAAAATTACATAATGTGAATAGTACAAAAGTGCAAATGTTATAGAAATGCTACACTTTTTAAATAATTTAATAATTAAAACATATTAAAATATATTTTAACAAATAATAAGTATTATAAAAAGTGTAAAATTAATTCTCCCACACTTTTTAACATAAATAAAGTTTTTTTTTGTTTAGATACTAAATTTTTTTCATCTAAATATAAACTTTTATTAGATATGAATTTTTTTTAGATATAATGAACACCATTATTTATTTGATTCAAATTAAGTGAAACCTTTGTTAAGCATGAAATTGATTTCATAACTTGCAAACTCTTAATGGGTGTAACTTGCCAAGATAAGAAGTCACACCAAGTTACCCTAACTTACCAGGGTGTTAAGGTTGGTAAGTCTCTAAAACAAATGAGTCATATTTGGAGTTTTGAACTCAAACATTGAACTCACCCTAGAAACTCCAAAAATCTCTAACATGAAAACATCCATCATCCTGAAGACTTACCTACTCATCAAGGGTACTCAATAATTGAGCAGTGGTTCTCATAAAAACTCAAAGAGGTTGGTTGAGTTCTCAATAGGAGAACTTTCCAAGGGTATTCATATATTTTATAAAACCCACCCATAATTTTCATGCTAATGTAACTTGGTTTACCACATATAAGTGCAATTCTACTTAGATAATTGATACACTCTTGTTATGTTTATATAGCTCATCATGTGCCATCTAACATAATTTGTAACTATAAAAAGAGGACTAAGGATTATGCATAAGATGATTGTATCAACTATTATGTATTTTTAATTGAATTACCATTATTTGGATTTTCTTAAAACTTCACTCTCTAATATCCTATAATTCAAATTAACGAGATTCTCTAGTTGATTTTTTTTTCTCATCTTCCATCTCAAATTTATTTTAGCTTTACCTAAATTTCTACTATGATCATGGTGTGACTCCATAAATAGCATGGGATCTAACACCCTAAAAGGTATCATGATTGTGGATAATATCAAAGACCAAGAAAGAGACCTTAGATCAACCTAGATAATATTCTCTATTAAGCAACCAAGATAATCATAATTTTTTAACTTTTAAGTAACAATATAGCATGGAAGGTCATCTTTCTCTATTGATCTAAGGAATCTTATAGTAATTCCCTCAAGCCATTCCTACAGCGACTTGGTCCCATGAACATGTTTAAGCCACCCCCATGCTCATCATTACCGTGACTCTCTTTGAGTTGTTACATTGGACTTTTCTCATAATATCCCAATACGTATTAGCTAACAAATTCATCTTCAATCAAGATTGTTGAAGCTTAGCCTACTACCATATTCAAGATGTTTATTGCATACTCTTATAATGGCAAGTTGGGCATGGCTGACTACACTTCTTACTTTAGGTCCCTCGTTTCTCTCCTTATGCATAATGAGGTTGGTTCTCGCTCCTCTCATTGGATAGAGAAACTTTTATTATTTCCTTTAATTGATAATTACTTTATTTGTCATCACATGAAACAAGTTTAATGAATTCTCAAACTAATCTCAAGATAAGGCAAAAAGTTGATGACCCCCTTTCAATGTTTATTATATATTTTCAATAATATCTATTAAATGTTGGACCTATTGTAGCTTAGTTGGCTCTCCTTAGGGTCTTTAAAAATTCCCTTATAGATATGCATTAGGTTTGAAGTAGCAAAAGATGTTGATTGAGCTACTTAAACTCACTACTAGCTATTTCGATGCAAATAATCCAATCACACTATTCCAACTTCAACTTATATATTATGCAACTTATATCTCTTACATAATTCTCTAGAATATTCTTGAATTGGTTAACTCAATTGAGAAATCTAATCATTATCACATCTAATATCAACACCAAGAACAAAATCGATATGAAATTTGCATCATTATAAACAATGAGATGTGTATTGATTTAAGATCATTTAATAATGGAAAAGTCACCTCAATACCATTAATATTTGACTTTTACATCTTTATATATATATATATATATATCACTTGCAATATTATGGAACTTATATGAGATGATGAATACTGCCAATGACCACCTTAGTGTGTGTTTATGTGTGTGTGTTATAGCATACTTACAACTTATCTCAATATTATGTTTTTCAAAAAGATCATGATCATGACACTAAAGATTGTTGCCATTTTTGTTATCTTACTAAATAGTTAATTGTGAATAGTTAAAAAGGTCAAGCTAACCTAAGTTAGAAGAGTATCCACTATGCATGGACAAAGTAAAAAAAAAAAGTACGAAACTATCCCCAACAAGCGAGCTAACACCCTTAAGAAGTTAGGTAGTATATACTTAGTAAAGAAAGTCTTTCTCAAACTTAAATTAGAATGTGAGTTTCATTGTAGAAAATAAGTAAAATCATATGAACTAAATAAATTAAATTGGATGTATTAAGCTCTCAATTGAGTTGTCAATACTTTTTGTTGACTTGCTAATAAGTGAGGAGTTTTTACTATTTTTACGCATCAAACATAAAAGGAAAACTTGCATCATATTCAAAATTCTTTATTATTACTTTATTTATTTAAAAATTCTCTATTTTACATTAAGATTTCTTAAAGTCATATAATTAATCATTATGCTTAATGCCAAGTATTTTATTACTCTAAATCAAGCCTTAAGATGAACTCCATTCTTTTTTGAGATAAAATCAAGAGTAAGAGACAAAGAAATCCTATTAAGTGGTGAGTTTTAAAGATGGTTAACTTGATTATTTGATCAAAAAATGGTATAATTTGGAACGATTTATATATGGGAGATCTCATAAGAAGAAATAGGAAATGAGATCTGATAAAGTATGACTAACTATCCTTATCAAAAGTCATAAAATACTCACAAAATTTTTTTATATTACAAATTTATTCTAAAAAATGTATTTTAAAAGAAAATGTACTCTTAAGTCTCCTAAAAGTAAAGGATCTTTAAGTTAATTACACTATTGGACACTTTGAAAAGACACTCTCATGAGGGAATCATGCTTTTTTCTAGATTAACCTTAAGTATATCAAAGGTATAACCTCTAATGAAGAATATAGTAGATGGATTGGGCACAAAAAGGTTAAAGAGAATTAGTAAACAAAATTTAAGAAAATGTAGATATAAACTAATGAGAATTTTATAGATATGTTATCTCAGGTAAGAGTTTTTATGTAGACCTAAAGAAGTCTTAATAAAAGCATCAAAAAGACTTGGTTTTCCATTGTGGAGGTTATAAGTGGCTCATGAGAATGGGAGATGGCACCCACCCACAAAGACAAAGAAGAGAATTAGCATTCCACCCAGAAAACTTCTTGACTTAGGAGTTAAGGATAGAAGACTAGCAAGTTAGCCTCAAAAGGATAATTGGGTAATCTTAGTTATATATGTTGAGTTTGACCTTTGGACTACTTCAGTCTTAGACTTAAGCCATGATAAACTTATGCTTTATAACTTGATAAACTAAAATGTGTAGAATTGAAAGTCAGATTACTTGACTTTAGGGATCTTAGTAATCTAAAATGATAAATTTCTAGCCTTCTAGAATTAATTTATGTGTATTCCATTAGAAGATTGACTTGCTTTTTTACTCAGACAACTCGACAAAATTGAATACCATTAATTTTACCTATTTATTTAAGAGATGTAAACATAAAACATGATATCATCCAAAATAAACATGTTAAAATTACTCTAACTTATGTGGAGAGTTTCAACAGTCATTCAAATAAAGATTTAAAAAAATGTCATAAATATTTACTAATACTATAATATTTTTTAATTACTTAGGCTTATGAAATAAATAATAATAAAATTCTTCCATCTTACAAGGGTGTTTTAGGTACACCACTTTTTGATTAGGTCATTTTATAAATGATATGACATAACATTTTTTTTTCACAAATCAATCATTGTTTGGAGACATAGATTGTTGACTATTCATGTTGATTAGTTAACAAACCTTTTCTTGATATGTCTTCTAGATAAAAAAAGGGTTTTCTCAATTAGGTTTAAAATTTTCACAAATTCTTCAATAAGGAAAGAATAATTAGTATAATACTATGATTGATTCTCCATGTTAGAATATATGATGATACACCATGTGATCAAAGGACCTATGCAACCTTGCTCAATAAAAATTTGGGTTTTGCTAAAATGAGAGTTTAATTTTATAATGTACATCAAACTCTTTCATTCATAAATGAGTATTTTTCTTTTGAGAGAGTTCATCTAGGACTAGCACTTAATATAATGGCAACTTAACTTCTCGTGGAAGGATTGTTTTTTAACACCAAGACATAAGAAGTATTTTTACTTGGCATTTTTTTAGGTAATACAATATGCCCATAATGGTTATATAATTTTAATAAGTCATTCTTTTTTTATTAATAGTGTTATTTTTTTTGAAAAGCTTGATCAACCTTTATTAAATGTTTCTTTCAAGATATTTACCTGTGGATTATAGATGGATGAGTATCACTAATCGATGTTATATTGATTGACAATTCTATATATCTGTGTACTTTTAAATGTTAGTATATTATCTGAGATAACATGGCGTAGCACACTGAATCTATTTATAATATTTTGTGTGAGGAATTTTTTTACTTGTTCGAAAGTGATTGCATTAAATTAAGCATATATTTATCTACTTAGAGAAGTAATCTATTGTAATATAGTGGCCAAGATGTTATTTTGGGGAGTAATGTATTTGGAGGTTGATATATAGTATCATCATGTTTATAATATCATGAAATTTTTGTGGTGTTTAAAATTACAATGAGAGACACCATACAAATCTTATGAGTATTTATAGAAATTATTGAGTATGACATCAACGAATGATACACTACTTCGAATGATAGAAATATCACCATACGATGAACTCAATCAAATAATAAATACTCTTAAGGTTGATGATTTACATGTACTAGAGATTTTTCTCCTTATTTACATAGAAAGTAAGGCAAGATTTATTTTAAGTTGAGTTCTTATGTTTTTATAGGGGCAAACCCACATTGTTAATTATATCTCAGGGGACATGAATCACTAAAAAAAATTCTTGTTTAAAGTTATCGTCTAACATCTCTATGGATTTCAAAGCTTGATATCAAAAAATTGTGATTATAGGAATCATGTGGGAGAGCTTAAAAAGGAAGAGTTATTAATGGAGTCCAATGATGAGTTATGCCAAGTTTGATTTAGTTTGGACTTGGTTTGATTGAGTATAGCTCATTTGGACTATTATAAGTCAATTTAGGTTGAATTACGTTAGGTTAACCAATTGACTAAATTGGACCTAAGAGGCTATTGGGTTAAGTTCAAATGATGATTTGTAATATTATTGACCTCACTTTTGGAGTGAGTTCTCAATCTCCTCTTCATAGATCTAGGACTCTAGACACTAAGAGCTCCTTAATCTTAAGACACTTTTAGTGATTAGGTTAACACTTAACCTAAGCGTAGAGACTTAGAATAGTTAGTCATAGGAGTAGGCTATTCCCTAAGGACTTAGAGACACCCTACCCAATCCTTGTTCACCTTCTCAAACCAAATCCCAAATTCAAATCTGAATTCAAATTCAAATTCCAAAATTTACAATCAATCCCAACCTTAAATCCAAGCTCAAAATCCTTCCTAAGCTTCATGATTGAATCCCATGGATTTAACCCTAACCAAATGCAATTCAATCTAAACTCAATTATTTTTCTTAAAGATCAATCTAATCCCCCAACCAATGTATCAAATTCAAATCCAAACTCCAAATCCCTCTTAAGCCATATGATCTGATCCTATAAACTTAGCCAAATATCCACCCAATTTAATCCAAATTTAATTGATTTCTTCATGAATCAATCATATATTCAATCATATTCATAAATATAAAAAAAATTTACACTCCAATGATCAAAATTAAATCAAACTAAATTAAATTTCCTTCTAAGCCCTTTGGACCTACCTTCATGAGCTTAGCCAATTTGCCTTCAAATCACTTCAAACTTAATTGATTTTCTTATAAATCAATTATACCTTCAATTATCTTCCTAAATATAAATAAAATATACATTCAAATAGCCATAACTAAATCCAAAATCAAAATCAAAATCCAATCCAAGACCCTTTGAACCAATTCCTTGGACTTAACCAAATCTAATCTAAATCAAGCCAAAACTAATAGATTTTCTCCTGAATCAATCATTCCTCCAATCACCTATCCAAATATAAATGAAATATATAATCATCAAACTAAACTAAGATCAACCCAAGTCAAACCTAACTTAGCCCTTTTGACTTAAAATTTTCAAATGAACCAAAACCTATTAGAATCCATATTGATTGCAGTTGAATTTATATTTCGATCCTAAACTCATATATAAATTCAACTAACCCTTAATCAAACCAAAACTAAGCCAATTGACCCATTTAGGTTCACATGACCCAAAGTGACCTAAAGAATTCATTTGAGCCAAGTTCAAATCCAACCCAAATTGGATTGAACCAACCTCACCAAAACCTCCCACCATAATTGATGATCACCTTAGGATGATCAATTGTCATAAATTAGGTCAAACCAAGTCAACTTAGTCATTTGACGAAGTCAATCCCTTAACCCATATGAACCAAAACTAGCCAAAACCTATCCTACACCAAATCAATTGGAACCATTGATTCACACCAACCTATGATCAACAATTGAACATGACTTGACCACAAATTGAGCAAAACCCAACCCAATTGGCCCTTTGACTCAAGTTGACCCAAATTGACCTAAAAGATCAAAATAGGTCAAATTATAATTTAACCCAAATTGATTGTGACAATGTCTCAAGTTCATTCCAAATTAATTGTTGAACTTGACCAAAGTTATAATTGAACCTAATTGACCCACTTAGCCCAAATTGACCTAAAGGGTCAATTAAGCCTAAATCCAAATTAAATCCAAATCAAATCAAATAAAGCCTACAATCCCCTCTAATTGATCAATTGAGCATGAACCAACACCTAACCTAAGTCAATTTGGCCAATTTGGTAAAATTAGTCAACTTGATCCATTTGATCCATTTGATTCCAAATGAGCCAAAATCAAACCTAAGTCAAACTGATTTAAACCAACTGAACCAAAATACTTCAAATAATCATTTAAACTTGACTTAATCTTTAGTTTGACCTAATTTGACCAATTGGTCAACCTAACCTAACCCATTCCAATTTGACCTTTTTGAACCAAGCCATGACCACTTGGAATCTGATCCAACCTGACCCAAGCCTATCTTGGGTCAGCTGAAAACCAACCAAAACCCAAATTGAGCTCAACCCAAGGCAAACCCCACTCTGAATTCTCCTCCCACATGGGTTTTTAGCCAAATATAACAAAGTCCAATCTCCCTTTCCATGTGGCGACCCCTCCCAAATGGGGTTTTGGCTCCACTAGCGACCCATGTGGGCTAGGCCTTTGGAAAGGGAGGTGAGTTAACTCACCTCTTTCACAAGCCGAAAGCCATTGGATCCAAACTTGAGGGCAGTTGCCTTGAGCCACCTCCCAACCCTCCCACCACTTGAGTCGTGCCACATGGAGGTGATGGCAACTTCTCTGACACGACAAATAAAAGATCAATTTCATCCGTCCATCTCATTGGAGGGTATACACCACCCCATAATTCTGCATTCACATGCATTCAATCCTTAAGAGCTTCTAAGAGAGTTTTGAGTCCCCTAGTGAGCTCCCAAGCCTTCCCCATGCTTCCCCTCAGCAAAATTCTTCTTCCTGAGTGCACCCGAAATAGGACAAGCTCCTCTCAATCCTAACTTCCTCAATTCCCCACCTAAATCAAATTCCTCATTCCAACACCTTCACCACACCCCAATGAAGCTAACCAAACCTTCCCCTGAGCTCCAAGCCCACCAGAGGTAGCACTTCGACCAAAGATAAGCCTCCAAGGGACAGAACTTAGTCTTCCAAGTGAACGACATGAAATTAACTCAATTGCAACTCAACAGGGCCTCGTCTCGACTTGAAGAAGCTACTTCAAGCATGTGAAACGCCGGTCTTTAGCTCCGGTGAGGTATGCCATTGAAACCGACCTTGGGTGAAAATAAGTTAGAACTTTTTGAAGGAAACATGCATGTGTGCCGATCTTGACCGTTGGATTCCCTTTGATCGTTGTCATGAAGGTGTGGGATCTATTTGGAGTGGATCCGAGCTCGGGTCAGCTCGAATTGCACAGGTAATGGCAGACGACTTCCATCCTTCATCGCCTGTGAGATGATATATCACACGCCATCTATTCCGCATGGTCAGAATAGATGATTGTGATTAGATCCGTTAAATCGAGTTGATTTCATCCCTTATTAACCCCAGGATCAATCTATGCTGTCCGATATGATATCGAACGGTGGAGATCAAAAGCACGTCTCCTGTCAGAAACGTCAGTGCTCACTCATACGCTCTTTAATAGCTAATCCCTCGGTGGGACATGTAAAGCGCATCGCGTCAGCGTGCCACATGGCACTGATGGGATTAGGGCTTAATTAGGCTTAACTAAATGGGATTAATGGCTAAAATTTGCAAAAACTTATAACAAATCATAGAAAAATATAAAAAAAACAAATAAATACTTATTTCAAAGGTATTTTAGAGAGGAATTTATTAAAAATATTCTTAATTAATTTTGAATTGTAATTAAGGCTTAATTAAAATTTAATTAGAAAATTAATTAATTTAATTACTCTTTAATTAATTAATCAAATAATTCAAGAGGTTGACCTTTGCCTCTCTAATTTTCTTAGAATTTATTGGTCAATTAATTGGAAAAATTAGTTAATTAAGCCCTAATTACTTTCTTAATTTAATTAAGGGTTAATTAATCACATAAACAATGACTAATTAATTGGTGGGTCATTAATGTTGTCAATGGGACTTATGGAAAAGGATTGAGACCTCTTTCCTAATCTCTTTTCCTAAGTTCATCCCATTTTTTAAGAAAAATCAATTAAGGATTAATTGGCTAATTAATTACTTAATTAGTCTAATTAAAATCTAAAATGTATTCAATCCTAATTAATTGAGGGGTAGATCTTTAGGTGTTCAATAACCTAAAGATATTTAAGAAAATTATGGTTAACCCACATGTGTGGAAAAACCATAAAAGTACTTAATCAAGTTCCTTAACCTAATTAATTGTTAATTATGAGTCAATTGCATTAGACCCTTTCATTTCTTAAGGATCATTATAAATTTATTTTCCATGCATATCATGTTGGCTCATAATTATTTAGTAAAACTTTAAGGTAACATAGGAAAGGGTTAATTAATGTATTTATTGCATATTACAACTTAATTAACTCATAAAATCAACTTAACGACATTTCATTGAACCAAATTAATTAACAAACATGGGAATGGGTTAGATCAGCAAACTTCTTCTCACATTCCTTAAATCAAATTAAACATGAAGTTAAAAGAAATGATATTAAAGAAGTTTTGGTTTACTTTAAATGGTTGTATTTAATATGATTCCCCTTAAGAATAAATTTGATTGAATGAAAGCATGTGCTTATGTTTATTTATTCCTTTATAATCATGCTAAATGTTGTATGTCATTTGATTTCATACATTCACGCTTTCAAATTTAAATAAATCAAATAATTTCTTTTATGTCAAGCTTGCATGTGTTGTATTAATATATAATATGTGTGGCTACTATCACTATTAAATTCAAATGTATTTTCCAAAAGCATATAAATGAATAATAATATGTGTTATGATGCTAGATATAAATATATTAGGATTGCATGTGATTATAGCTTAAGTGTGTGAATGTTGATCTCTCTTTCCTCTATTCATATGTTGATTTATATAAGATTGAATGGCAATGGATATATAGTCTGGACATCCCAGAAATACGAGGCTTTAGCTAGCCCCAAGGAGATCATTTGATTACCTTTCTTTTCTGGTTTACCAATATCACATATCCATTTGATTTTATTCTTATGTGTTTCAACATTAGAATTTGGATAGAGCTTTAATTCACATACATAAATGATTCAATCAAATAAAAATATAATATTTGCATGGTTTTCTTTCCTTCATTTATGTATAAATTCATGTGTATTTAAGAAAAGCAAGTATATAGTTTGGGCATCCTCGGAATATGAGGCTTTAGCTAGCCCCAATGAGGTCATTTGATTACCTCACTTTCCTAGTTTAACAATAACTCATACTTGTTTATGTCTTTATACATGTGTGTGTATATGTGATTAATGAATGAAAATCCCCCTTTTATATTAAAATTGCATGCATTCAAAATTGACTAAGTGGTTGAATTAATTAGCCATATGATTTGGAGTTTACTTATTATGTTCATGTATACGACTTTATATATGTTTGAATGCAAATGGGTATATAGTATGGACATCCTGGGAATATGAGGCTTTCGCTAGCCCCAAGGAGGTCATTTGATTACCTCACTTCCCTGGTTTAACAACGACACGTACCTATTTATTTTCATTCTTATGCCTTTTTGTACAAGAATTTGGATAAAGTTTTTAATTAATATGTTTAAATAATTCGATCAAATAAAAAACATAAATTCCAAACATACACATATCTTCATCATTTAAGTGTGTTAAAATAAGTTGCATGTATAGGTACACTTCAGATTTAATGACATGCACGTTATGTGTGATGGAAAGGAATGGTTTAATATATGTCATGTGGTAGTAGTTCAATCAAGTTAATCTTAAGATGCCTTTTATATTGAATAGCCTTATTTAAAGTGAACCTAAATGTAGGATTAATTTAAAAAATGTGTAATAAGCAATTCACTAAAGAGAGCTAAATCAAGTTAAAATACTTTGGAAAGTGGCTTAAGGTAGGGATGAAAGAGGGCAATCCTCTTTCCTCTCTTTATAACACTTAGATGTTAAGTGTATATCATATGAAACAAAAAAAATATATATTAAAATTTTCAAATCAATCAAACAACCTAAAGTGAAATCAACATTTCGTGATAAATTGAATCCTTCTACACTTATAAAATCATGACTCTAATGCCTAGTAGGACATGCCACACAAGCCTTAACACACACATTAGAATTAAGTCATTACTTCTAGCTCTATGTTAGGACTGTGTATGATGTGATGAATTATTTTAGACTAGATGGTAGGGTGTATACTTCATAGATTGAATGTTAGGCCAATGTTAGCCTAATCATATTTTTTGCAAGGGTTTATGCTTAAGGGGTGCTTATAAATAAATATCAATGCCCTCTTTACAGGTTGCCTAAGCCCCTAAGCATAATCCATGTTATGATAGGTGGGCTTGGTTACCCATGTACAAAGTGCTAAGTCCAAATCATAAATATAACTGCTTGAGAATATATGTATGTTTAGCTAACCTCTATTTTGCATGTGTAGTTAGATTTATTTTTACTATTTTTAATGTAATTTTTTATTATGAATTAAGATAAGTGTTATAGTGGTTTAGACTGAGCATTGGCCAGAAGGCTTTGTCCTGGGGTGCCATGTGATGCCTTGAAACCTACCAAATCAAAGAAGTAAGGAAGAAAGAAGGTATGAATAAATGGAAGAATAAAGAAAGAAGACCCCCATAGCATTTAATAAAATTATAATTATTCTTTCATATTCCAGGTTATATAATGGTAGAGCTCGGCTATCCATGTTTTTTTTTCGGGTTGTACGGAGGCACCCGACCACATCAGCCTCTTATTCTTTTACATTAGTTTTATAAAAATGTTTGATGATCTTTTAGTTTATGTATTAAAAATTTCATCTTTTTCATAGTTTCTTAAATGGTTGATGCTTTAATGTATGACTTTGATATGATTAGGCTCTTAGGATAAAATAAATTTTCTACCCAACTAATCACTCATAACTAAATTTTTTTTTTACAACTCATAACTATCGACCTCACTTTTGGAGTGAGCACTCAACCTCCTCTTCTTAGACTTAGGAATCTTCTAGACACTAAGATTTTTTTAATCATATGACACTTCTTGAAATTAAGAGAACACTTAACCTAAGTCTAGAGACTTAGAAGGGTTTAATCATAAGATTAGGCCATGCCTTAGGGACTTAGGAAAATCACCTACCCTATAACCTAAATCCAATCCATGTGCACCTTCTTAAATCCAATTCAAATTCAATTGATTTTCTCAAATCTCAAATTCAAATCCAAATACCAAATCCTAATCCAATTCCAAATCGAATGATTGAAGCCCTTTATCAAAATCCTTCATAAGCCCTATGATTTTATCTTGTGGACTTAGCATAAACCAAATTAAAATATATTCCTACTCAATTGATTTTCTCGAAGATCAATTCAATACCTCAATCAATTTATCAAATTCAAATCTAAGCTCAATTCCAAATTATTCAATCCCAAAATTGAATCTAAAATCAAAATCCTTCTTAAGCTTTATGGTTGGATTCCTGGAACTTAGCCAAATTTCCATCCAATTCAATCCAAATCCGATTGATTTCTTCATGAATCAATCATAATCTTCAATCATCTTCACAAATATAAATGAATCTATACTCAAATCACCAAAACTAAATCAAACTAAATCAAATCAATTCAAATTCTCTTCTAAGCCCTTTGAACCTACCTCCATGGACTTAGCCAAATTTTCCTTCAAACTCAATTGATTTTCCAATAAATCAATTGTACCTTGAATTATCTTCCTAAACAAATAGCAAAAACTAAGTCCAAATCAAATAAAAACCCAAATTTGAACCTTTGAGCCAATTTCTTGGACTCAACCAAATGACATCCAAATCAAGCTAAAACTAATGGATTTTCTCTTGAATCAATCATTCCTTCAATTAACTATCAAAAATAAATTAGATCTACAATCATCAAGCCAAATCAAAATCAACCCAAGTCAAACTCAACCTAGCCCATTTGACTTGAGATTTTCAAGTGACCCAAAATTCATTTGAGCCCAAACCAATTGTAATTGAATTTGTATATCAATCTCAAATCTATATATGAACTCAACTAAATCAAACTCAACTCAAAATCAAGTCAACTAAACCCAATTGGCTCATTTGACCCAAAGTGACCAATTTGACCTATTTGAACTAATATCCAATTCGATCCAAATCAAAGTGAATTAAACCAATCCAAACTTCATGACATGATTGATGATCATCCTAGGATGACCAATTAATATAAATGGAGTCAAACCAAGTCAATCTAGCTCTTTGACCAAGTCAACCCCTTAACTCATATGAACCAAAACTAGCCAAATTGCAATTTAAGCCAAATCTATTGAAACTCATGATTCATACCAACCCAAAATCAATAATTGAACATAACTTGACTTTCAATTGAGCTAAACTAAACTTAAATAGTTCTCTTGACCCAAGTTGACCCAATTTGACCTAAAGGGCCAAAATGGGTCAAATCAAAATTCTATCCAAATCAATTGCAACTAATGACTTAAGTTCATTTCAAATTGATTGTTGAACTTGTCTAAAGCCTCAATTGAGCCTAATTAACTCACAAGACCCAAATGACCTATTGAACCCAACTTAACCTAAAGGGTCAAACCAACCTAAAATCAAATCAAATCTAATTAAACTCAACTAAAGCCCACAACACATTCCAAATGATCATCCAAACCCAAACAAAGCCATGACCCAAGCCAATTTTTTCAATTGGGTCAAATTGGTCAACTTGACCCATTAGACCCAAATGAAGTCAAATGAGCCAAAATCAAATATAAACCAAATTGAACCAAACCAAAGACACCAATACACTCCAAATTAAACTCAACCAAATCCCACAACACATTCCAAATGATCAACAAAACCCAAACCAAGCCATGATCCAAGCCAATTTGGTCAAATTGGTTAACTTGACCTATTTGACCTAAATGAACTCAAATGGGCCAAAATCAAATCTAAACCAAATTTAACTAAACCAAAGACACCAATACACTCCAAATTATCATAAGAACTTGACCCAACTATCGGTTTGACCCAATTTGACCAATTGGTCAACCTAACCTAATTTGACCCAAATTGAGTCAAATTGAACCAAATGAACTCCAAATCAGATGAAGTTTGGCCCAAACTACTTTCGACTTATTCTAAATATTCCTAAATCAAATTCAATGATAATTGATTACTCTACCCTTGGGCTAAGGGTACCACATAAGATAAAATACCCATGTAAATGGTCATTTCTCTTCCTTGGCCACTTAGCACTCATCCATTGCTCCCAGGCAGATCTTCACCCAATGAGTGGTTGGGTTGGCCATGACCCATGGTGAGGTGAAATTACCTCCCCATTCTCATTAGCACACTTAGAAAGCTCAAGGACTCCCTCTCCTTTGATAGCCTCCACTCCTCCTCAAGCCAAGCCACCCAGGATGATTCCTGATTTGAGCTCCCAGCCACTTGATCAAAAATGGCAGAACCGGCCATGGCATCCGATCCAAAGAATGAGAGGGTATACCCCTCTCATTCTCACTCAAGTCCATTCACTTGCACTCCACATAGCCCTATCAATCAGAGATGCACATCCTAGAGCCAATTCCAAGCTTTCCAAGTGCTCCCATTTCTCCTCTGCTCGGTTCTACAAAAAAATCAAAATAGAGCACACCCCCTTCGATTCCCATTTGCTCAAATCTCCACCAAAGTACAATTAACTTTGCACACACTTTCCTTGGAGCTAGATGAGCAAAGCAGATCATCCTCAGCCCCGACCATAGAATGAGACTTCAATCAAAAACCTACATTTGCATTGGCCTTTCAAGCAAACCATACTAAATCAAAGCTCATGCTACTCAACAGGGCTTCGTCTTTACTAGACGAAGCTTCTTCAATTGATTGGAACCATTAGTCTTAGCTCCGGTGAGGTATGCCATTGAAACCAACCCCTAGGTAGAAATGGTTTGGTCCTTTGTAAAGAAAAGTTATATGTCATGAGATTTCCACCGTTGGATCTCTTCGTTTTGCTTCTCTGATGGTGTGGGATCGATTTGATCTTGATTAGAGCTCGGGTGAGCTCAGATCGAGTGATGAACGATAGATGATCTTCGTCTCTCAACGCTCGGGAGGAGATGGATCATGGACTGTATGTTTCGCATGATTGGAACAGACGATCTGATCAAATCATGCTCGATTCATTCTATTAATCCCTTAAGAACCATGGCTTTGATCATGGCCATCCGATCTTAGATTGAACGGCGCACGAGAAAGCATATCCCACCACCGGATGAGTCAGCCATAGATGTGACTACTTAAAGAACCAATCCAATGGTGCCATTGCGTGTCGTCGGTACGACACTTGCAATGGGATTAAGGTTAATTAAGGCTAATTAAATGCATTTTAATCACTGAAACTTCTAAAATTCACCATAAATTGTAGAAAAATTCAAAAAATGTAAATAAATATTAATTTTAAAGGTATTTTAGAGAAAAATTTAATAAATATTTTCTTAATAGATTTTGAATAGTTAATAGAGCTTAATTAGGGTTTAATTAAGAATTTTAATTGGCCTAATTACTCTCTACTCATTCAAGTGATTAATCCCAAAGTTTTTAAGATTGTTTAAGAGGATGACCTCTACCTCCTCTAATTTTTTAGGATTTATTACTTATTTAATTAGAGAAATTAATTAATTGAGCCCTAAATACTCTCTTAATCTAAGTAATGGTTTAATCCCATGAACATTAATTAATTAATTGATTAAGTGGTTAATCTTTGTTCAATAGTGAATAGACCAATGGGATAAGGTCAGTGTTTCATTCCTAATCTATTTTCTTAAGTTCATTTCATTAATAAAATTAATAAAGGCTTAATTAATTCATTAAACTACTTAATTAATTAAATTAAAATCTTAATCATATAAAATCCAAATTACTCCAGACCTTAATTAATCATTCTTTGTTACTTGTTTCATAGCTAAATTAATCCTAAGGAAATTATAATTAGCCCATATGTGTGGGAGAATTATAAGAGTACTTAATTAAGTTCCTTAGCTTAATTAATTATTAATTATGAGCCAATTGCATTAGACCCATTTCATTTTTTAGGATCATTGCTGATTTAATTTCCAATGTATGTGCATATCATGTTGGCTCATAATTCTTTGAATAATTATGTTGAGGAAATATAGGGAAGGGTTAATTAATTGATTTAATTCATATCATAACTTAATTAATCAATAAAATCAACCTAATTATCTTTCATTAAACCAAAGTAATTTACAAAAATGGGATGGGATTAAGATAAGTAAACTTTCCCTCATTTCTTCAAATCAAATCAAAATATAAATTTAAAATGATGATTAAAAAATTCATTGGTTTTCTTTAAATGCTCTTGTTTGAGATGATTGCCCTTGGGAATTAACTTAGTTGAATGAAATCATGTGTTTATATTTAGTAATTCCTTTCCAATCATGTTAGATGTTGTATGTCACTTGAATCATTCATCCATGTCTTTTTAAATTAATTAAATCAAATGATTTTCCTTCATGTTAAGCTTGCATGTGTTGATTAACTTAACATATTTGTGGCTATTATCACTATTAAATCAAAATCTATTTTCAAAAATTTACAAATCAACTACAATATTTGGTGTGATAGTAGTTATAAATATTTATAAGTTTGTATGTGTCTATAGATTAAACGTGTGAATGAAAGTCTCTTTTCCCTGAATTCATATGTAACTTTACATATATTTGAATGTAATAAGTATATAGTCTAGACATCCCGGGAATATGAGGCTTTAGTTATCCCCAAGATGGTCATTTGATTATCTCACTTCTTTGGTTAATAATGATACATACTTATTTAATTTTATTTACATGTATTACTACATTAGAATTTGGATAAAGCTTTAATTCACATACATAAATGACCCAATCAAATAAAATAATAATTTTTACATGATTTTCCATTCTTTTAGTTATTTATACAATCATGTGTATTTAAGAATTATGAGTATATCTAGTCTGGACACCCCGGGAATACGAGGCTTTAAGTAGTCCCAAGTAGGTCTTTGATTATCTCATTTTTCTAGTTAACAATGGCGAAGTACTTGCTTAAAACTTTTATACACTTGTATGTGGATTTAGTTAATGAGTGAAAATCTCATTTTTCTACAAAATACACATATGCATCTTCCATTTAAAA
Source organism: Cymbidium sinense (assembly GCA_021442155.1). Lineage (NCBI taxonomy): Eukaryota > Viridiplantae > Streptophyta > Magnoliopsida > Asparagales > Orchidaceae > Cymbidium > Cymbidium sinense. The sequence goes on from JAKCPB010000598.1 coordinate 104,602, forward strand.
TGTGCTAAAAGAAATATGTTGCATGTATAGTTACATTTATAATTAAGTCGTATGCATGTTACCTGTGATGGAAAGGAACAACTTGATATATGCCATATGATAGTAATTCAATTAAGTTAATCTTAAGAAGACTTTCATACTGAATGAGATTATTTAAAGTGAACCCAAAATTAAGATTAATTAAACTATGTCAATAAGACATTCATTAAAAAAAACTAAATTAAATAAATCATGTTTTAGAAAGTGGCTTAGGGTAGGGATGAAAGAGAGCAATTCTCTTTCTTCTCTTTATAACACTTGTCTACTAAGTGTAGATCATATGGAACAAAAGAAAATGCAAATTAATATTCTCAAATCAATTAAATAATTTTAAGTGAAACCAACCTTTCATGTTAAATTAAATATTTCCACACTTAGAAAATATAACTCTAATGCATAGCAAGACTTATCACACAGGCCTTAACACACACATTAGAATTAGGTCACCACTTCTAATTTTATGTTAGGACGGTGCATGGTGTGATATATATTTTATTTTGTGATGTACTATTTTAAACTGGATGTTAGGGTGTATGTTTCGTAGACTGGATGTTAGACCATTATTAGCATAATCATATTTTCTGCAGGGGATTATTCTTAAGGGGCTACTTAAAAATAATATAAATGCTCTCTTTGCAGGTTGTTTAAGCCCCTAAGCATAATCCAAATTAGGGATGGGCTTTGATGTGTAGGGTGTTAAGTTCAAATTATAAATATAACTTCTTGGGTTGTATATATGTTTAGCTAATCTCTATTTTATAGGTGTAGTTAGATTTACTCTTCCTATTTTTAATATAATTTTGCATTAGGAATTAGGATTAGTGTTATAAGGGATTAAGATGAGCATTGGCTAGAAGACTTTGTCATTAGGTGTCATGTGATGCCTTAAAGTCCACCAAATCAAAGGGAAAGAAGAAATGAAGGAGACATGAAGATCCCCCATAGCAGTTATTTATTTATAAATTATAATTATTCTTTCATATTTTGGGCTGTATAATGGTAGAGGTTGGCTACCCACTTTCTCTTTTTGGGTTATAACGGCGGTACCCGACTGCACCATCATCTTATTCTTTTGGGGTTAGCTATAAAATTATTTGATATTTTATTTAGCTTGTGCAAAAGAAGTAGCATGTTCTTCCTAGTTTCTTTATGTTTGATGATTGAATGTGTGGCTTGGATGCGATTTGGCTCTTAGGAAAAAATTAATTTTTCTACCTGAATTAATAACTCGTAACTAAAATTTTCTATAACTCATAACCTTACATTAAAGCCTAGGATATAAATAAGATAATTAAAAGATTTAGTAACACCTTAGTTGTATGGTTGAATGTTTATCAACATGCATATCATATTATTTCACTCTTACTAATAGAGGGTTTCCATCCTTACATGATAGGGAATTCTTGACCTTTGAGGACCTCCTATATGTTGGAAAATGTCTCTTTCTGTCTAATTTATCCCATAATCCATTTTCATCATGCATGTAGGCATCAATGTCCTAAAGCCTTTGTCTAAATGAAGAGTCAAAATTAACATAAAATTTGAAAAGATTTTACATTAGACTAAGTCATTGCTCATATCACTCATGCTCTAGTTTCTTAGGGAGTGGGTTTAAAGTTTTAGTCTATTTCTAAATAAATAATAATATAGTTATCTTGCAAATCATATGACTAGACCACATGGATTTAAAGCATTGAAGGAGTTAGCTGGTTGCCACTCCATGCAGTTGTAAGTCTTGTAGTCGGGTGGTTTATCCTCTCTTGTGGAGTTAAACCTTATGCCCTTTGTTGCTTAGATTAGGTCGCACTTTAGCTCATGCCAAAAGCTCCATAGATTTAGGATCTGAGATTATTGTTTTCTTCGGGCTACTAGCATAAATTCTCTCCTCTTAGGTATTCTAGCAATCTTGTGTTTTTAGAGTATAAGTTCTAGCTTTATAATAAAATGTCAATTTTAACAAAATTAATCTTTGCAACTTCAAACACATAAAGCCCAATTATAGGATAGATTGGAATGTTCACTAGGTTCCCTAATATCATGAGCATTTTCTACTTATTCCCTTTAGCTTCGATAATAAGTCTTCTCCTTGAGTTTTCCCACTCCAAAATAACCAATTTATTGATGGTCTAGCCTTGAAATCTTTGGAGACTTTAATTTCTACTTTAATCGAGAGTATTCCTAAGGGATCTTATCCCTCATGATGTAATTAACTATAGGGGTTTGCTACCATAGGGAACTTAACTAACCTGACTTAATATAATTCCTACTTTACTTATCCATGTAAAATAGGAGAAAATCTTTGGTACATTCGAAGACCCACCACGCCTTAGGTGTCCTTATTAGGTGATTAGGTCCATTATATGTTGATGATTTTTATCTTTTAAGATAGTGCATCATTCCATAATATCATACCCGATCATTTTAGTAAGTACCCCCTAAGATCTGCGTGGTGTCCCACATCCAAAAATAAACACCACAATAATCTCACCGTAAAGCCTAGGTTTCAAATAAGATAATTAAAAGATTTATCAATCCCTTAGTTGAATGTTATATGTCTCACATCATGCATGCATCTAGAATCACTCTTGTAAAATAAAGGCCTCTCACTTTGCATATGACATTTTGACCCACATAATGGAGCTTCACCCTCTCTCTTTTGATTTGATCAATAATATATTTCATCATGTATTTAGGCATATAAAAATCATAAAGCCTTTGTCAAAATGAGTGTAAAAATAATAATAAAATTTGAAAAGATTTTGCATTATACTAAGTCATTATTCATGCCACTCATGCTCTAGTTTCTTAGAGAGTGGGTTTAAGGACTTTAGTCTCTTTCTAAATAAATAACTACCCTAACTATATTGCAATTCATAAGATCAGACCACATGGATTTAAAGCGTATGAGGTGTTAGCTGGAGGCCACTCTAGATGGTTATAAGTCTAGAAGTCGAACGTGTTTACTCTCTCTTGTGGAATAAATCCTTATATCCACACATTAGATTTAGTCTGCTTTGCTTTTACTAAATCTCCTAGATTTAAGATGAGTAGCTATTTCCCCTACAAGCATAAATCCTCATCTTTTATGCATTTTCACAACCTTGTGTTAATGGATTATAAGCCCTAACAATCTAATAAAATTCAACTCAAATAAATAATTCTCTTCACTTTCAAACATATAAAGTCCAATTATATAATAGATTGGAATGCTGACTAGGCTTCCTAGTATCATGAACATTTTTAGGTGAAACTCACTTTATTCCACATCGCCAATCCTAATGAAATTTCTAAAAGTATAACTAAGATCCTTAAGTATCTTAATTAATCCTTTTGATGTTGTTTTTGTTTGGATTGGTTTTATGTTTCTTTTCTTTTTAGATTTGATTTGATTATTTCATTTGTTTGAATTACTTTGTTTGATTTATTTTGTTTGATTTGTTTCATTTTAATTTAAGCTATGTTGGTTTCATTTGATTTGGCTTATGTTAATTTAAAGAGTTTGATTTTATTCAATTTAACATAAGTATTAAATTATGGATTTGTAAGCTTAATATTTAAGTTCATTAATATGAATTAGTACCTTAGGTTTGTTCATGGATTATGCTTAACCTAAAGTACTTAGGTTAATTATTTGATTTGATTTAATAGACCTAAGTTATAGATTCATTCTTAAATTCAATAGAGATGAATGATTTTATTAAATTTCATTAATTGAAAATTTAAGGTTTAAGTTAATTAATAGTTTTATTAACCTAAGCTTTTATTTCATTATCCTAAGATTGAATTTGATCACTTTAATTAACTTAAGACATTTAAATAAGTTCCTTAATAGTTTTTTTATGTTTGATTAAGATTGATTTGAACTACCATTTAATTTAATGGATTAATTAATTTCTTTAACCTAATATTTGATTAACATTGACCTAAGGATGTAGAAATTTAATAACTCCTAATCTAGAGATCAATTAGGATTGAAAATTTTCTAGCAAGTGGGGTTACATGCCAATTTTAAATGTTCAAAGTTTCATCTTGATTAGATTCCTAATTAGGGAGTAATTAGGGTTTTAATTATTTTATTAAAACCTAAATTAAGCTTAATTTATTATGATTCGGTTAAGGTTTTTTTTTTCCCTAAATTCTTCAATGAGATACCTTTCCAATGAGGGTTTATTCATAATTTTTGTATTATTGGTTGATTTATTATAATTTAATTAAATTCAGGTTATTTAATTGAATTATTTAATTTATTTAATTGCTTAATAAGGTTAATTTAGGGATTTTTAGGTTTAATTGAATTTAAATGATGGTTTAATGTTCATTTAAGTTCATTAGGGTGATTTAAGGTTGTTAAATTAAAATTCCCTATTTATTTCATTAAGGATTAATTAATTTAATTAATTTAAGGGTTAAGCATATGAAATTTTAATTTCCTTTGAATTCAGAGATTTAAATCTCCAAAAAATCAACTAAGGTGTGTTTTATGCTCAATTTCATTTCCCAAAAGTTTCAAATTAATTAGATTATTAATTTGGGAATAATTAAAATTTAATGTTATTCAATTAAACACAAATTAAAGCTAAAATACCAAATAAAATTGAGGATTTTAATTTTTACGGATTCCTCTCATCAAGATGAATCCATAGAGCTTTTATTTATATTTTTCTGATTTGTATTTATTTTTCTATGAATTTTTGAAGTTTCTATGATTTTTAAATAATTTTAAAATTATTATTTGACTAATTTTAACAGAATTTAAGGGACGGGACCTGCACGGGATCCGCGTACCGCATGTCATGTGCTTGTTGTGTGGCATGCGTGGGTTGGTCCATGCAGTCGGCGTGCCCATTAGATGGAGATGATCTGACCATCCGTCAAGATGGACGATCGAATCAATCTCGATTCCTTAAGTGAAAATTGATCACAGTTACGGACCGTGATCCAAATACATGGATCGAATGGCGGAGAGCTCTTCTCCTTCATGTTCTGCGGGAGCCGAGAGCCGTCCATCTTATTTTGCAAATATATTTTGATCTAGGCAACGAAATCACACGATTTCAAGTGCTACACGATCGTTGAAGGATATCTTATTGATTCTATACAGTTTGATCTTATTGAAGATTATGTTTCCTATGAAAATGACCACAACCAAAACTTCAACGAAAAAGCTCAAGGTCTTTAATGGCATACCTCAATTCATTGGACGATTAGCCTTGGAATTGATCCTAAAGCTTCGGAACCTTGAGTCGAACATGCTTGCCAAAGGAATTGGGTTAATTCCTTACGGATTGTTCCCAATACCAACCATTGGCTTGAAAATTTTGGCTTTGGTGGTTTGCAATGGTTAAGGACATTTGGGAAGGGAAGAACTTTGTTTGGCGTTTGGATGTATGAAGGTGTTTCAATTCTCCTTGGGAAGTGTGTGTGTGTGTGTGGTTTTTGTCTTTAAAGCACTTTTTATTCCTTGGTCTAGGGAGCATGAAGGCTTGGAAGCTTGCAGTTAAGAGAAGAGGTGGGGAGATAGGGAAGGAAAATGGATTTTACCTTCCACTTAATTCATTTTGGGTTTTGTCATTTAGTTCCTTGAATGGCTTAGTTAGGGAGGATGATTAGCACTTAATTCTCTCATTAGCAAGGTTTAAGATGATTAGTCTTCATCCTATATGCATTGGTTGAAAGTGTTTTGAATTTTTCTTAAGTTTGAGTTCAATGTAGCCTATTTAGGTCATTTTGATTTATGAATTTAATTTACCTAATCTAGGCCTCAATGGAATTGAATTTCCTTGTCATTATGATGAAACATGTTTATTTGATCATTTGAAATATTTTTAACAATTTGATTTGGTCAAATTTTAGTGGGTTGACTTTTTGACAAAGTGAGCCCACTTAAGTCAATCCTAGGTTGACTAAAGTTGACTTTAGGTTTGACTTTAAATTTCCATTTTATTTTTATTGATTTACTTGATTTAATTTATGTTGGATATTTGACTTAATTTTGCATCAAACCAAGTAGATTAGATTTAGCTCAAAATGCATTTCCTAAATCACTCAGCATAGTGACTTGAATATTGAATTAGGAAATCCCTATTTGAACTTGAGCTCTTCTCATTGCTGAAATGACCTCTTCCAAAAATGAGGTCAACATTAGTATCATGAGAATTTCCTACTTCCTCCCTTTGGATTCCAAAATTAGTCTTCTCCTTGAACTTTCTCAATTGATTTTTCAAATACAACCAACACTTTGATAGTATAACCTTGAAATATTTGGAGATGATAATTATATACTTTAATTGAGAGTATTCTTAAGAAATTTTATTTCCTAAGATGTAATTAACTATGAAGGCTTGCCTCCATAGGGAACTTTAGAATCCTGTTTAATATAAACCCTATTTCATTCATCCATGTAAAGTAGGGGAAAAATCTCTGGTACATTTTATGGTATTTATTTTTAGATATGTGTATATAAGGGACACCATGCAGATCTGAGGGTGCAGTTATTGAAGTGATCGTGTATGACATTGAAGAATGATATATTATCTTGAAAGATAGAGGCATCACCCTTCAATGGACCTAATTACCTAATAAGGACTCCTAAGGCATGATAGGTCTTCGAATAACCAGAGATTTTTTCCCCTACTTTACATGGATGAATAAGGTAAGATTTATATTAAATCAAGTTCTAAAGTTCCCTATGGGAGCAAGCCCTTATAGTTAATTACATCCTAAGGAAGGTGAATTCCTTAGGAATAGTCTCAATTAAAGTAGACAATTATTATCTCCAAAGATTTCAAGGGTAAGACTATCAACAAATTGATTATGTTTAGAAAATCAAATGGGATGGTTCAAAAAGATAGACTTATTTTGGAAGCCAAAGAGAATAAGTAGGGAATGCTCATGATATTAGGAGACCTAGTGAGCATTCTAATCTATCATATGGTTGAGCTTTATATGTTTGAAATTGAAGAGAGTTATTTGTTTTAATTAACATTTTATTAGAAAGCTAAGACTTATAACTCAACAATACAAGATTGTGGGAATGCCTAGCCCGAATGAAACAACTAGCTCAGATCCTAAATCTAGGGAGCTTTGGTAAGATCCAAAGCACAATTTAAATCTAATTGAAAGTGGGTATATGGTTTACCTCCACAAGAGAGGGTAAACCACCTGACTACTAGACTTATAACTGCTTGGAGTGGCAGTCAGTTAACTCCTCCTATATTTTAAAATCATGTGATCAAGTCATATGATTTTGCAACATAGTTAGGTTGTTATTATTTAGAAAAGAGACTAAAGTCCTTAAACTCACTTCCTAAGAGCCTAGAGCATGAGTGACATGAGTAATGACTTAATCTAATGCAAATATTTTCAATTTTTATTTGATTTTTTTGACACTTCATTTTGACAAAGGCCATAGGATTTTCATATGTCTAAATATATGATGAAATGAGATTATTGGCTAAATCAGAAAGAAATAGGTATTTTCCATCACAACAGAGACCCTCAAAAGTCAAGTCTTCCCCCATCATGCAAGGATGGAAATCCTCTCTTAACAAGAGTAAAATAATATGAATGCATGATATTAAGCACGTAACATTCAGTTAAGGGGTTGCTAAATCTTTTTGTTATCTTGTTTAATGCTTGGGTTTTATGTGAGGTTATGAGTTATTTAAAAATTTAATTATGAGTTGTAGTTGGATAAAAGATTTATTTTTCTCTATGAGCCTAATTGGATCTAGGCCACACATTAAAACATCAATAAAAAAGAAACTATAAAGAGGCATGCCACTTTTATTTCACAATTTAAGCATAAGATCAAACAATTTATATATCTAGCACAAAAGAATAAAAGGTCGATGTGGTTGGGTACCGTCGTACAGCCTGAAAAGAGAAAATATGTAGCCGAGTTCTACCCTTATGCATACAACCCAGAATATGAAAAAATAATTACAAATTACAAATGAATAAATGTTATTGGGGAGGGGGTGGGCTTCATATCTTCATACTTCATGTCTTCATGTCCTCTTTGATTTGGATGTGCTTACTTCAAAGGCATCATAGGATCTTTGAGGACAAAGCCTTCTAGCCACTGCTCATCATAATCCCCCATAACAATAATCCTAATTCTTAATATAAAATTACATTAAAAATAGGAAAAGTAAATCTAACTACACCTACAAAATAAGTATTAGCTAAACACACCATACAACCCAAATAGTTATAAGTATAATTTAGACTTAGCATCCTACACATGGGTAACCAAGCCCACATGTCCTAATGTAGATTATGCTTAGGATTAAACAACCTGCAAAAGAGAGCATTTATATTTATTTTAAGTACTTCTTATGCACAATCTCCTACAAAAATATGATTAGGATAATGGCAGTCTAATATCTAGTCTACGAAATATACACCCTAACATCCAGTCTAAAATTATATGACAAAATCAAACATACATCAAACCATGCAGTGCCCTAACATAAGGCTAGAATTGGTGACTTAATCTAATGTGTGTGTTAAGGCTTGTGTGAGATGTCCTAACTAAGCATTAGAGTTGTATTTTCTAAGTGTGAAAAGGCATTTAATTATAAGAGGTTGATTTCATTTTAAGTGGTTTAGTGAATTTGAAGATCTTACTTAGCAGTTTCTTTTATTTTATTTGACCTACACTTTGTAACTAAGTGTTATAAAGATAAGAGAAAGAGAGGATCACTCTCTTTTATCCCTACCTTAAGTCACTTCTAAAGCATCTTAATTAAAAAGTTCTCTTTAATGAATGACTTATTATATATTTTAAATTAATCATAAGTTTAGATTTACTTTAAATAATCATATTCAATAAGAAAGGCATCTTAAGATTAATTGGAATGAATTACTATCACATGACACATGTCCATTCACTTCTTTCCATCATATTTAGCATGCATATGATATTAAATCCTAAGTATACCTACACATGAATATTTTTTTAGCACACTTAAATGAAATATGTATAAATGAATTTTGTAGAAAATGGAATTTTCATTCATTAGCTAAATACACATTCAAATATATAAATGTTTTAAGCAAGTACTTTGCCATTGTGAGCCAGGGGAGTGAGATAAAAACCTCCTTGGGTCTACTTAAAGCTGTGCATCCATGGAATATCCAGGCTAGATATACCCGCTATCTTAAATACATATGGATATGCAAATAACTATAACATTGGAAAACCATGCTAAAGTTGCAATTTTGAATTATTTATGCATATGAAAAAAGTTGAAAAGGGAAGATTTTCATTCATTAGCTAAATACACATTCAAATGTCTAAAAGTTTTAAGCAAGTACTTCACCACTGCTAACTAGGGGAGTGAGATAAAAATCTCCTTGGGGCTACTTATAGCATTGCGTCCCCGGAATATCCAGACTTGATATACTCGTTATTCTTAAATACATATGGATGTACAAAAAACTATAAGAATATAAATCATGCAAGAATTATGTTTTGATTCATTTATATTATTTATACATGTGAGCTAAAGTTCTATCTAATTGTAACATGGATGTACATAAGAATGAATCCAAACAAGTGTTGTGTCCTTTTCAAATGAATTATACACTTATTAATATTCATATTCTTATATAAGTTTATGAAGATTAAAGAAAAGAGAACTCCCTATCACATGTTCTAAGTTATAGGCACATGCAAGCTTATGAATACTTATAATTGTCATCATTCCACATGTTATAGTTGATTTATATACTTTTAAAAATAATGTTTAATTTAATAATAATAGTAGCCACACATATTTTAATTTAAATCAATACATGCAAGCTTGACATAAAGAAAATCATTTCAGTTAATTCATTTTTGAAAAAGATGTATGCATGACTACAAGTGACATACAACATTTAATATGATTGGAAAGAAATAAAGAAACATAGGTACATAATTTCATTCAATCCAATTAATTTCTAAAGACAATCATGCCAAATAAGCTTATTTAAAATAAACCAAAATTTATTAATGCCATTTTAATTTAATGTTTGGTTTGATTTAAGGAATATGAGAGGAGGTTTGTTAATCCTAATCCCATTCCCCATGTATGAGTTAATTTAGTTTAATGAGAAGGAATTAAGTTAATTTTATGAATTAATTAGGTTAAGGTATGAATTAAGTCAATTAATTAAACCATTACCTATGTTACCTTAAGGTAATTAATTAAATGATTATGAGCCAATAAAATATGCAAATGGATTGAAAGTAAATGGCAATGATCCTATGAAATGGAAAGGGACCTAATGTAATTAGCTCACAATCATTAATTAATTAAATTCAAGGAACTCTATTAATTACTTTTATAATTTTTTCACACATGTAAGCTAACCATAATTTCATTAAACCTCATTAGGTTATTAAACACTTAAAGACCTATCCATGGATCAATTAAGAAAAATCAAAAGCAATTACCCTTTTAATTAAGCTAATCAAGCCATTAATACATGTTGGCCTCATTTTTAGAATGAGCTCTCAACCCATCAATCTTAAACATATGACTTCTCTTAGACTTTAAGAGTTCCTTAGTATTAAGACACATCTAATGATTAGGTGGACACTCTACCTAGCCCTATAAGACTTAGAAGAGTTAGCCATAGGAATAGGTCATGTCTTAGAGGTGTTAGGAAAACTTCCTACCCTTAGCCTAAACCATTCCTCACCTTCATTTTTTCAAGTCAAACTCCATATGATTGAAATCCATGATTGAAACCCATGATCAAAATTCATCAAAAATACCTAAGTCCAAATTTTTCCTAAGTCCTTAATTTTTCCTTAAGGACTTCACCAAAATCATGATCAAAACTAAATCAAACCTTGAGATTTTTGCATACCTCATTTATATTCTCATTTATATTCACATTTATGAATGAAATATAAATGCAAATCCATCCAATCAAACTCAAAATTCAAAGTCAATTCATGAAAATTTTTTCTAAGTTCCTTTAATTTTTCATTAAAGGACTTAGCCAAAATCATTCTTAAACCTTGATCAAACCTATTCAAATTCATGGAATTTTCTCAAAACTTATTTATACTCTCATAAATAAATGAAATATAAATATGAAACAATCAAATCAAAGGCAAAAATTAAATTCCAAATTTAAAATCCTTGAAATTCCCTTAAATCCCTTAATTTTTCATTGATGGATTTAACCTAAACTTTGATCAAACCATTTCAAACTCATGGGATTTTCTTAAAACTTATTTATATCCTCATTTATATTCTTATATAAATATAATATAAATATAAATCAATCAAATCCAATTCAAAAATTAAATTTTAATTTAAAAATTTTCTTAAATCCTTTAAATTTCTTTTAATGAATTTAACCTAAATCATGATTAAACCACTTCAAATCTTGAAATTTTCTCATGATCCATTTATATTCTCATTTATTTTCATAAATGAATATAAATTCAAACAATCAAAACTAATTCCAAAATCAAACTCAAATCAACTCAAAATTCAATCTAAGCCTTTCAAGTCAAAATCTTGAACTTTGCCAAATTACTTTCAAATTAAGCCAAACTCTTGATTTTCTCTCATGGTTCGATCAACCATACAATCATGAGCTCATATATAAATCCAAACTTCAATCACTCAATCAAAACCAAAATAAAAAATCAAACTCAAAACCCCTTTCATATTCTTCCTTTGAATATGAAATTTTCAAATTGATCAAAATCCATTTGACTTCAAACCAGTTGTAAATAGATTTATATTTCAATCATAAGTCCATAAACAACATCAACCAACTTCAAATCAAGCTTTGACCAAGCCATTTGACCCACTTAGGCTCATTTTACCCAAAGTGACCTAAACTATCATTATGAGCCAACTTTTGATCCTAACCAAATTGGATTGAACCAAACTCATATATCTCTCTCATCATGATCAACAATCATCATGGATGATCAATCAATCAAATTGGTTCAAACCAAGTCAAACCTATGAAACCTAACATAGCCAAATTCCACCGTAGGCCAAATTAATTGAAACCATTGATCCAAGCTCACACATGACCTATGTTTGAACTTGACCAAGTCAACCTTTGAGCATAACCTAGCCCATTTGGTCACTTGACAAGTTGACCCATTTTGATTAAAGGGTCAAAATGTGTCAAAACTTGATCTAAGCCAAATTGATCCAAACCAATGGGTCAAGTCCATTCCAAATCACTTGTGGAACTTGACCAAAGCCTCAATTGGCCAACAGACAACCTAGCCCAATTGATTTTAGACCCAACCTAAAGGGGTCATGTTGCCACAAATTGAACTTAACCCAAATTGATTGAAAAAAAGATACCAATCCACTCCATATGACTAATCAAACCTAAACTTACCCTTGACCTACCCCAAATAGGTCAACTTGACCCATTTGACCTAAAGGAAGTCATATGAGCCAAAACCAAATATATACCAGATTGAACCAAACCAAAGCCACCAAAATATTTCAAATGGTCATGTGAACTTGACCCAGCCCTTGGTTTGACCCAATTTGATTAATTGTCAACTTGACCAAAGTTGACCCATTTTGACCAAAATGGGTGAACATGAACCAAACCCTATAAAATGGATTCCAAATCCTATGAAACTTGGCCAAACCTAGTTTCTCCACATACCCAACATGTCCAAAGTGGAAAATAGCAAAAATGACTATTTTAACCCTAGGCCATAGAACAAATTTTGGTCTAACCCATGGGTATTTTGGTTATACCCTTTTCGCAATCACTTGAGGCTTTCCTAAAAGCTCAAGGGGACTTAGTGATGAGTGGTGCACCCAACCCAATGGGCTTGGGTCGGCCCATTTAGTCCCTAGACCAAACCCGATCACTTAGAGCAAAATTGAATTTTCAAATTCTCTCTTATGCTCAATTTCAGTACATGGAAAGTTGGCAATCCATTCCTTGAGTCAAACCGACCATGTGCACACTCAAAATAACCTAAAAAACCTCTCCAATCTCAACAATTGGATTAAAATAATAAAGAATGGTTCGACCGTCCGATTGCCATAGGGGGGAAATATACTCCCCATAATTCAATGAAATTTTAGTTTACTCACTATCGATTGAAGCCTAGGAAACCTTAGCAATCATCAGAGAGCATTCCCAAGGTCTTGAGAGAGGATTATAATTCTTCCTTCTCGGTTTTGCATAGTGAAAAAAATAGAGGAGGTGGAGTAAATTGTTAGCTTCATCTACACTTGATTCCATCCAAATTCCTTCTACACACACCTTCTAAGGACCAATACGAGGTCACGCAAGCTCATATTGGAGTTCCCATTGCAAGGAGAGGACCAATTCAATCAAAGTCGAAGCCCAAGTGAGGTGGTGTTGGTCTACCCATTGATCTACTCAATCCCAAGGCCTAAGAATTTCAACATGGCTTCATCTCCACCAGACGAAGTTACCTCATCAATCTCGAGCACGGTGATCACCTCGTGAGGTGATTTTTTCAACCACTTAGATTAGGATGTGTTGGTCCTTTATGAAAGAAATATTCATGGCATGTGAAATCAACTGTTGGATAGGTTGGTAATTATGCTTAATTGATGTTAGAATATTTGTGTATGATTCCATGCTAGATCGGGCTCAGATCCCCCCTTAGATCATGGAAGATCTCCATTGATCCTCAGAGAAGAACTTGGCTCATCTCAGCCATCCATCTGCTCATTTTAGATGGATGACTGAGATTATTTAACACGTTTTAGAAATCAATTATCCTTTATAAACTGCGGGTGGATCCTTAGCTATTCGATCTTTGATCGGATGGTCGAGGATATAAGCACATGCGCCACCATCGCCTTTGTGAGGTGATAACTTAAGTTGTCCCCTCATGGTGCGACGCGTGTAAAGCGCCAATGCTCCACGCGCTAAGAAAGATTAGTTAAATGTTTAATTAATTCCTAATTAATCCATAGAACTTCTAAAAGTCATAATTCTCTCTAAAAATCAAAAAAAATGAAAGGAAAAATGCTATGAAAAGATAATTTCATCTAGAATATTTAAAAAATATTTTCAATGGGTTTTGAATTACTCTTTTCTCTGAATTTGGGTTTCTTTGGGAATCTTAATTAGCTAATTATCTTTTAATTAGGTCATTAATTAATCTCAAATTTCTAGGATTCATTTTAGGGGATGACCAATGCCTCCCCTAATTTTCTTGAGATTTATTGAGGGCTCAATTAGGAAAATTGCTATTTCATTCCCTAATCATCCCTTTCATGCAATTAAGGGTAATTAGGGTATGAATAGTGGATTTACCCTATGATTAGGGTTGATTAAGGTCAGATCCAATAGTAGAGATTTATGGAATAATTTTGGTATTTTCCCAAGCTATTCCCTAAACCCCTCTTCTCTCCTTAATCTCTTCTTAATTATTAATTACCCCTTAATCAATTTTCAAAATTCAAAAAAGTTAGAACTTCATTAATCTACCTTGGGTAGATGATTAGGTGTTTAATAGCCTAAGTTCAATTAAGAAAATCAAACCATGTGTGAAGGGTATTTTGAAATTACTTAAACCCCTTAGCTTAATTAACTTTAATTGTGAGCCAAATTGCATTAGGCCTTTTCATTATTAGGTGCATTGAAAATTTAAATTCTTTATGTGTTTTATGTCATCTAATTCATAATTATTTAGTTTTAAGGTAAGGGTTAATTAAGCCACTTAATTCATACCTTAACCTAATTAACACATAAAAATGGATCTAATTACCTAAAAATTAAACAAAAATACAAAACACATGTGGGAATGGGTTAGAAATAGCAAACCCATGTCACCTTTTTAAAATTAAATCAAACTTCAAACTAAACAAAAATCATTTTGAAATTCACTTTGATTTATTCTAAATTTTCTTATTCTATAAGAATGTCTTTAAGATTTAAGTAAAGTGAGTTTGTTTACTTGATTTCATTACTTTTGATCTCTCCCAACATGTTAAGTTGTATGCCATGTGATTTTATGCATTCATAATTTAATATTTCAAATTTTAAAATAAAATTGTTTACTTTATGTCAAATGTGCATGTGTTGGCTAAAGTAAAAATATGAGTGGCTATTATCACTACTAAATCTAAATTATTTTCAAAACTTATAAATGAAATATCAAATCTGAAAGTATGATACTTATACTTTAATTATAAGCTTGCATGTAAAATATTATAAAGGTATGCTTCGTATAGGTTTTCCTTTCTTTCTTATGTTGGTATAGCTTTGAATAGGAATTTGGTGAAGTATATGGTTCATTTGAAAAGAACCTAATGCTCACCTAATTTCATATCCTATTCATCCCTATGCTACCATCTAAGAAGGGTTACCTACACTTGCATACATAAATTGCATAAATAAAATAAAATCCATTAAATAACTTTTGCTTTTTTTTTTCCTTTCCCATTTCATTTCTTTTATATTCATGTTTGTACTTAAAGAAAATGGTATATTAGTCTGGACAACCCTGAGATTGTGAGGCTTTAAGTTTCCCTAAGTAGGTGTTGTACCTTACACCTCTGGTTAACAATGGCATTGTACTCACTTATGCCTTTCTTACTTTCATGTATGTAGGTGGAATTTTGGATAAGGAAAGCCTTTTCTACTTAAGAAAAATCATGCATGTTCAACTCCAAATTTTCTTGAATGGATTACTTAGCATGCATCATAAAGTGTGTTACCTACTCTCATTTGCATATATAGATATGCTTAGGGTCCATCCATATGCATGTTATATATGTTGGGAAAGAAATGAAGTAATATGTTATGTGAATTTTGATTCATTTTATTTAATCTTAAAATATCTTTCTTTTTGAATAGGTTTGTTTAGAATTTATCTGAACTTAGGATTGATTAAAAGATGTAATCAAAATATTCACCTAAATGAAACTAAAACATGAACATACTTTAGAAAATTACTTAAGGTTAGGGAGGGAAAGAGAATCTCTATTATGTTTCCCTCTCTTCATAACTTAGTAATTAATTATAGGTTTCATTTAAACCAAATTAAAACATGAAATAAAAATTAACCCAAAATACTTAAATGAAACCCTCCTCTAAGTTGAACATGCTCTTCACACTTAAAAAATTTAAACCCAAAGTCTTAAGCTAAGCATACCACACAAGCCTTCAAAGCACACACATTAGCCTAAGTCACCACTTCTAGCCTTAGGTTAGGTCGGTGCATGGTTTGATGTTATGTTTTGTGATATACATTTTAGACTAGATGTTAAGGTGTATGCTCATAGAATGAATAATAGGACATCTTATCCTAACTATTCTTTTCTGCAAGTGATTGTGCTTAAGGGACGCTATCATAAATAAAAATATACATGCTTTTGCTTGCAGGTGCTTATACCCCTAAGCATAATCCATAAGCTAGGTGGACTTAGTCACCCATGTGTGGAGTGATAAGTCCAATATACATGCTTGAAATTTGTGTGGTGTGATTTAGCTAACCTTTATTTTGCAAGTGTTAGTTAGATTTCCACTTTTCCTTTTCATGTAAAAATTTATATAATTAGGATTTTGGAATGATTTTTTATGGGTAATAGGATGAACATTGGCCATAAGATCCTATCTTATGCACTATGTGAAGCCTTGGAGCATCCACCTTCCAACCATCCAAAAAGAGGAATCAAAAGAAGAAAGAAGAAAATCAGAAGAAAGAAAGAAGAAAGAAGAATAAAGCTCAAAGACCCCCATAATAGTGAATTCTTTTGCTTACTTGTAATATTCATTTGTAATCTAAGTTGTATAAGGGTAGAGATCGGCTACCCATATTTGATATTTTTAAGTTTGTGCGATGGTGCCCGACCACAATTGACCATTTTTTCTTTTTGTGATTAGCTTTATAAATTGATTGATGATTTGTTTAACTTTTGCATTAAGTGGCATGCTTTTCCTAATTTTTTCCTTGCTTTATGCATGGCCTGGATGAGGATTAGGCTCTTTAAGGAAAAAGTAATCTTTTACCCAACTTAACAACTCATAACCTCACCTAAAGCTTAGGATTAAAATCAAGATAAAAGAATTAGCAACCCTTTAGCTGGATGATCATTTCTTTATAATATCATGCATAAATGCATCTTATTTCACTTTTGATTGGAGGGCTTCCATCTTTGCTGGAGAACTCAACTTGACTTTTGAGAGTCATGGTGGAAACTCACCTCCTCCCTTCTTGCTGATTTTGGCCAATAACTTTCTTTCTTATGCATTAGTCATAAAAATCCTATTAGCCTGAGTCAAAAATAATTGTCCAAAATGAAAATAAAATGAAATTTGAAATGCATTAGATTTATGTCATTTGAAGCATGTCCCTTTAGATGATCTAGTCTCTTCAAGGAGTGAGTTTAAGGACTGACTCTCTTTCTAATAAATAATAGCCTAGCCATCTTGCATAAGCATAAAGACTTTCTTACATGAATTTAAAATCATAGGAGGAGTGAGTTGGCAGCCACCCCTAGGTGATTATAAGTTCAAGCTGTCGGGTGGTTTGTCCTCTCTTGTGGAGGCAAACCAAATACCCATTTTTTACCTTAGATTTAGGTTGTGCTTCTAAGCTCCTTAGATTTAGGTTGAGGTTTTCTCCCTTTATGGGCCCATAAGCAATTCCTCACCCTTAGGCATTTCATTAATCTTATGTTAAGGAATCTTATGTCCTAAATTTCTAATAAAAAATTCAACTCAAAAAATTAAATCAATTTCTATAATGTGAAGCCTAATTATATGATAGTTTGAGATGCTCGCTAGGTTTCCTAGCATCGTGAGCATTTCCTACTCATCTTTTATTTTGGCTTCAATAATAACTTCTCTTTTGATCAATCCCATTTTGATCTTCAAAAATAAACCAATAGATGGATAGTCCTTCCTATTAAAATCTTCAAAGTCAACAATCATTTACCTTAATCGAGACTTTTCTTGAGGGACTCTGTCCCTAAGGATGTAATTAACTATGGAGTTTTGCCCCTGTAAGGAACTTAACGAACCCGATAAAGCTACTTTACTTTTCATGTAAAGTAGGGAGAATCTCGTACATATGCACCCATCATCCTTAGAGTCCTTGAGGTGATTGGTTCCATTAAGGGTAGTGATTTCTATCTCTCGAGATAGTACACTGTTTCCTTGATGATGTTTCCAATCACCTGAATAAGTACATCTGTGGATCTACGTGGCATCTTACCAAGACAAATTTTTTTATGGGTGTTGCCTCTTTCATTTCTCACTAACAGATTTGGAAGGCGACTCCCTTTATAAGGATTTTTTTCTCCACATTACATTAATCCATTTTCCTCTCTTTTATTTAATACTTTGGCTCAAAAAGAGAAGGAATACTTAGGAGAAAGATTATGAGGGAGGCCTCAATCTAATTCCCTAAGTCTCCCCACTATTCAATAGTGATTAAGGGATCTAATTTATTTGATTAATTATTGTTCGCATGCTTAATTATCATTTAATTAAATTAAGAAAGTAATTAGAGCTTAAGCAATCAATTTTCCTAATTAATAAACTAATAAATTACAAGAAAAATAGGGGAGGCAGAGGTCATCCCCTTGAACATTCTCAAAAAATTTAAAATTGATTGGTTAAATAATTAGAGAGTAATTAGGCTAATTAAATTTTCAATCAAACCCTAATTAAGTCAAAATTAATATTCAAAATTAATTAAGAATAATTTTAATGGATTCCTCTCTAAAATACCTTTAAAGTGAGCCCAAGTTTATATATTTTTTAAAGATTTTTCTATAATTTATTATAAATTATGGAAGTTTCATCCTTAAAAACATGTTAAATAGCCCTAATTAAGCCTTAATCCGATCAGTGCCACATGGCGTACTGACGCGGCGTGCTTTCCATGTGACATAGAGAGATTGGCTATTTAAGAAGTCGCATCCATGAGTTGAGTCATCTGGCGACATACACGGTATTGATCATTGGCGTCTAATCTCAGATCGGATGGTGCAGACCAATCTCGTGATATAAAGGGAGAAAATTGAGGAGATCTAATATGATCTGATCAAAGCCATTTATTCTAATCATGTGGATGGGTGATCCTTTTCCAGACGGCGAAATCGAGGTTATCCATCATGGATCATTCGATTCGAGCTCACCCGAGCTCGGATGAACTCCAAAATTAACTTATACCATTAGGGAAGGAATACACACACATCCAATGGTCAAGATTGACTCACACATGAATTCTCTTCATAATAGGATTGAGGAATTACCTCATCGGAGCTCAAGATCGATGGTGTGATCGATAGAAGTAGCTTAGTCTAGTAGAGATGAGGCCCTGTTGAGTAGCACATAAGCCAATTCCCCTTAGTTCACTTGATGGATCAACTTCTATCACTATGGAGCTCGATGGTAATCGAAGTCCATCTTTCGGTGGCTTGGGAGCTTGGGAAATGGCTTAGGTGCCTTCGATGATGTGCATGGAGGTGTGGGTAAGATGAATTGAAGTTTGGTTGAGAAATGAGAGAGTTGGAATCAGGATTGGAGTGCCCTAATTTAGTATTGCACGGGAAGTGGAAATTCTAAAGGAGGGAAGCTTGGAATCACTTTGGAGATTGCAAGGATGCTCAAAATCATCTTTGGAAGCTCGGATGAATTGAATTCATCGATTTTCCATGTGAATTGAGGGGTGTACTTAACTTGTCGAAGGATGGAGATGGCTTCCCATTTTTTGACCGCACCACCGTGGCACAAGGAGTCAGAGTCCACGTGGCTCACTTTGAGTGGAGGAGGGCTTGGGATGAGGCTCCAAGATTGATTTGGCTAGATTATCTTTCCTTGATCCCTTGGGTCTTCTGCTTGTAAGGGAGGTAAGTTAACTCACCTCCCCTTGGTCCATGGCCAACCAAGGGTGAGTTAGGTAGTTTAGATGGCTTTGGGGATGCCTCATTTGGATGAGTAAGGGCCGTCAAGGTGAAATGAAGAGTGAACTTTGCCATATGAAGAAATAATCCAATGTGGAAGAGGATCCATGGAGGATTTGCATTTGACTTGGCTTCAAATGGGTTTGGGCTAATTTTGGCTGACCTAGGGTGAGTTTGGGTCAGGTTTGGTGAGCTCCCAATGTCCCATGGGTTGGTTTTATGGGTTTTGGCTCAATTTTGTCATATAGGTTCAATTTGGGTCATGTTGGGTTAGGTTGACCAATTGGTCAAATTAGATCAAACCAAGGCTTGGGTTAGGTTCAAATGATGATTTTAAGTGTTTTGGTTCATTTGGTTTCAATCAATTTGGCTTGGGTTTGATTTTGGCTCATTTGGATTCATATAGGTCAAATGGGCTAAGTTGACCAATTTGACCAAATTGGCCAAATTGACTTGGGTGTTAGTTCATGTTCGATTGGTTAATTAAAAATGATTACAGGCTTTGGTTTGAATCAATTTGGTTTTAATTGAGATTTAAGCTAATTTGACCTTTTAGGTCAATTTGGGCTAGGTTGGGTAAAGTTGACCAATTGGTCAAATTGGGCTCAATTTTGGCTTTAGTCAAGTTCAATAATGGATTTGGGATGAACTTGAGATCATGATTTGATCCATTTTGGCCTTTTAGGTCAATTTGGGTCAACTTAAGTCAAATGACTAATTGGATTTGGTTTGGCTCAATTGAGGGTCAAGTCATATTCAAACATTGATTATGGGATGGTGTGAATCAATGGTTTCAATCAATTTGGTATATGGTGAGTTTTGGCTAGTTTGGGTTTCATTTAGGCTAAGGGTTAACTTAGTTTGACCCAATTCAAAGTAATTGATCACTCTAGGGTGATTGTTGATCATGATATAGCTTGGATGGGCTTGGTTCAATCCAGTTTGGGTTGGATTAGAACTTGGCTAAAAAAGGTCCTTTTAGGCCACTTTGGGTCAAGTGGACCTAAATGGATCAATTGGCCTGATTTTGATTAAGTTTAGTTTATTTATATATGAGTTTAGGATTAAAATATAAAAAACTACAATCAATTTGGGCTATGATAGTTTTGGTTCATTTGGAATTTTCAAGTCAAAAAGGCTAACTTGGGTTTGATTTGGGTTGATTTGAATTTGGTTTGATGATTGTAAGTTTTATTTACATTTGAGTAGATGATTGAAGGAATGATTGATTCAAGAGAAAATCCAATGGTTTTGACCTGATTTGGATAAGATTTGGCCAAGTTCCAAAAATTGGCTTAAAAGGCTTGAATTGGGTTTTGATTTTATTTTAGATTTGATTTTGGCTATTTGAATTTATATTTCATTTATATTTAGGAATATAAATGAAGATATAAATGAATCATGATGAAATCACTTGAGTTTGGAGTGATTTGGAAGCAAAATTGACTAAGCTCATGGAGGTAGGTCAAAAGGGCTTAAGTATGAATTTGATTTAGTTTGATCATTGGGATGGGGGTTTTATTTATATTAGTGAATATAAATTATGTAATAATTGACTTATAAAGGAACCAATTAATTTTCAGTTAATTTCCATGCGATTTGGCTAAGCTTAAGGAGGTAGGTCCATAAGGCTTAGGAAGGGTCTTGGTATTTGGATTTGTTTATGGATTTCAATCATTTGGTTTGGGGCTTGTATGGGCTTTAGATTTGATATTTGATTGAGGGATTGAATTGGTCATCGAGAAAACTAAATGAATTTGGGTTGATTTGAATTTGGCTAAGGCTTAGCCCATAGGGTAAAATCATAGGGCTTATGAAGGAATTTTTGAACTTGGATTTGATTATGGATTTCAACCATTTGATTTGGGGTTTGGATTTGGATTTGGTATTTGATTGAGGAAATTGAATTAGTCTTGGAGAAAATCAATTGAATTTGGATTGATTAGAATTTGGCTAAGGCTAAGCCCATGGGGTATCATAGGGCTTATGAAGGATTTCAATCATTTGGTTTGGGGTTTGGATTAGGATTTTGTATTTGAATTTGAATTTGAGGTTTGGTTTGAGAAGGTAAACATAGGTTGGGTTTAGGCTATAGGATGGGCAAGCAGGTTAAGTCAAATTGGCTAGGTTTGGTGCAATTGATGGTTGGCATGTTTGATCATTAATTTAGTGATATTGTAGGTATTTGCTTGGAGAAATTTGAATTGGATTGAGATTTGGTTTAATTTAAACTTTTAGGTCAAGTTGGACTAAGTGATCCAACTTGTCCAATTTGGTCAAATTAGATTCAATTGAGGGTCGGAGTATGCTTGCTGTTTAATTTAAGAATGCTCACATGCTTTGATTTGATTTAGTTTAGTTAGGATTGGATTTTGATTCAATTTGACCTTTTAGGCTAATTTGGGCTAAGTTAGCCAATTAGGTTAGGTTAATCAAATTGGGTTTAATTGATCATTAAAAAGTATTCAATAATCAATATAGGGTTGACTGTTAGTTAGTGTTAAGGTTTGATTCAATTTGACCATTTAGATCAAATTGGGTCAATGAGTTAAATTAGTTCGATTAAGCTTAATTGGGCATTCTGTGATGATCAATAATCATCTTTGGATTGATTGTAATAATTAGTTTGATTCAATTTATATTATCTCAAGATTTGGCTCAATTTGATCATTTAGGTCAAATTAGGTCAAATGAGGTTAAGTGGATTAATGGGCTCAATTGAGCTTAATTAGGTGTTAGGATATGATCAATTATTTAGTTGAAAGAGATTGTAAAAATTGATTTGGGTTGAACTGATCCGTAGCTCCATTTGACCCTTTATGCCAAAATAGGGGTCAAATTGAGCTAAGTTAGATTAGGTGAATCAATTGATCAAATTGAATTGCAATTGGTCATGAGGGATGTTCAATTGGGTAATTGGAGTGATTGTAAAGCTTTAGAATGATTCAATTTAGCTTAGATCAAGTTGGATTTGATTTTATCTTGATAGGGTTCAATTATGTCAATTTGGGTTATGTGAGTCAATTGATCAAATTGAGTCTTGATAAGGCTTCCTTCAAGTTTAAATAGTGTTCTAAAGAGTTTAGGTGTATTCAATTTTAAATATTTTGGATCAATTTTGGGTTTAGCCCCCTTAGGCCCAAGTGGGTTATATTATGTCAACTTGGTCATTTGATTAAATTAAAAACTAATTGGAAATGATTTGG
This sequence comes from Cymbidium sinense, assembly GCA_021442155.1. NCBI lineage: Eukaryota > Viridiplantae > Streptophyta > Magnoliopsida > Asparagales > Orchidaceae > Cymbidium > Cymbidium sinense. The sequence goes on from JAKCPB010000598.1 coordinate 127,745, forward strand.
GACTTTATGCGGCATATAATAATTAGGTTTGATATATGGGGTTTAATTTGAAAAAAGAGTCATTAGTACCCACTTAGTCCATATCGGGGTTTAGCTCTAGGGTTGAGCCTTGTGAGTTTTATAGGCTTTGGGTTTGTGTCCTTCCTAGCCACTAGAAGTGTCTTAACACCAAGTGAGGAAAGTATTAGTGCCTAGATCAAATCCTAGGACTAAGAGGATGGTTATCAACCTCACTAAAAGTGAAGTCAATAAAAGGACCCCCAATATGTAGTGTAATAGACAAAGTACATTGTATGTATTGGTATTGATTGAACTAGTCAAATGGATCTGAGGGGTAGCAAGCAAGGGTACTTGTACTACACTAGAAGTGTAAGATGATCTTGATGAATATCTTCTAATACTCTAATTAAGTAGTTGAGGCTTCTAAGTGTTGGAGGTTTACGAATAAGCATATGTGATCCTAATATGGATCAGAAGCTCAAGGACTCATAATTTGAATCCACTTGAATCTAAGTTTAGACGAATAGGGAAGAACTTAATAAAAGTAATATTATCTAAGGGAACATTGGGGAATACTTACGGAGGGTAAATTCATTTTAAGTTATGTTAAGGGCATTAGGGAAAGGCTTCCTAGGGATTTTTTATCCCATGCTACAAGAAAGTTTTCTTATGAGGACAACTTTGTAAAAAGATCAAGAAAAAGTTTCTTGAAGGTGAATCATAACCTAGTAATGAAGAAAATGTTAAGGAGGATCTCCCTAAGAATATGTGAAGATGGTGAAGACATGAGAAGATGTGTGAACACGATTAGGAGAAGATAGTTTGAGGGTCAGATCTCACCCTGAGATATTTGAAGAATGTGTATGGACCCTATCAATGTGCAATGAGCCACACTAAAGAAAAGCCATGGGACCTTGGATCTATCTTTGATTTACTAGCCAAAAGGGGTAGCTCACTTAATTACAGAACGACACTATCCAACCTATAGGGGCGACTATCAAGAGAGGGATCATGATGGCATGATCCAAACATAAATAGTCTCTCATGAATGGGGCTGCGAAAGCATGATCTTAATCCCTATTATATATGCATTAATGTATAGGTGAACCATATCGGTGTCCAATGAGCCACACTAAGGAGGAATGTAGGGGTTTGACTTGCCTTAGATTACTAACCCGAAGAGATGGGTCGCTTATCTACAGAGAAGTGTCATCCAACCTAAAGGGAAAACTATCAGGAGATGGGTTATCAGGGTGTAATCCAATCCAAAGATAACCACTTAGAAAAGGAGTTGTGTGTTTAATCCTAACCTTAAATGTATATATGGCCCCTGTTAGTGTGCAATGAGTCACACAGGAGGAGCCATGGGGTCTTTGGTTTGCATTAGATTTATCGGCTTAAAGGGATGGTCTATCAATCACACAGTAAAGTCTATCCAATCTAAGGGTTGCTCATTAATGTGTGATAGCTGAACTAGGAAGAAAGCATAAGGGGCTTACATCCTCTTAAGTAGAATCAATCACCAAGGTGACTTACTAACCATGCAATAAGTCAAGCCTAACCTAGGGTAACAAGGCGTTATCTTAGCTTAAAGTAGTCTAGGCTATACTTGATGAGATCGTGCTAATAATATCAAACAGGATGCCTAATGGAAAAAAAGTGTCATAAAGGTGTGATCTTAATCTCTAAGATATGTGTGTGTGTGCGCGTGTGCGTGTGCATGTGTGTGTGTGCATGCATACTCTTATGTGTGTATATGCGTGCATATTTTTGTGTGTGTGTGTGTGTGTATAAGTGGACCCTATTAGTGTGTTATGGGTCATAATAAGGAGGAGCTATGGGGGCTTTGGCTTGTCTTAGATTTATTAGCATAAAGGGATAGTCCGTGCATCCATTAAATGATGTTATCCAACCAAAGGGGTGTCTATTAGGAAAGGGGGACTATCCAATCCAACAATAACTCGGGTCATATCTAAATGGGGCCATAATAATGTTATCCAAGTAGAATGCATATAGGGAAAAGTGTCGCTGAGGCATTCTCCTAGTCCTTAAACATATAAATCTTTTTGATGTACGGTGGTTGATTCAGGGAGAAAGCTTGGTGACTCATATCTTTCTAAAAGATGTTGCTCACCGGGTGGTTTGTTATTATTGAAATAAATACTACCCGACCTAAAGTTGTCTGTCAGTGTATGATGATCAATTTATGAAGAAAGCAGTGGGGTCTCACATCTTTTGAAGCATAACTGGTCACTAAAATAACCTATTGTCAGTAGAATAGCTACGGTTCGAGAGGAGATCATGAGGGCGTTATCCTAACTTGAAGTAGTCCATGCCATACCTGAATGGGGATGCTGGAATGTATATATATATCCCATCGATGTGCAATGGCTAGAAAGTATATGGACTCACATATTCTCGAATGATATTAACTATTAGGGTAGCCTATTGATTTCATAATTAATCATACCCAACATAAGGGTGACCATCGATGTGCAATGGTTAAGTCAAGAAGAAAGCACAAGGACTTACCTCTTCCTGAACAAAATTAACCAACAAGATAACTTATTGTTAGCAAAGTAGTTACTATCCGACCTAGGGTGACTACTAAGAGGGGGTTGTGAGGGAATTATCCAAGCTTAAAGTAGTCCAATGTGTGTGTGTCATGCATAATATTTCTTCAAGTATAGCCTATTGATAGGAAGCATTGTATGTTTGCCTTTGTGGTTGATCAACTGGTATGATCCACACAAGTAGACATTTTCTATGATGAAAGGTCCTACCCATATTGGATTTAACTTATCTCTCATCTTGAGATGAACAACAATCAGTCTTCTAAGAACTAAATGAGCTCTTTGACCTAAAAACCCCTTTGATGAATCAATTTATTGTGAGCTTGAATCATCTGTGCTTCATATAGCTTGAGGTTTTGATAGGCTTGGAGGCATCCCTCCTCAAGACCTTGGAGCTCTTCCAACTATAGCTTAGCATTTTGCTCGGTTGTGATCATGTTACCTATGATAAGCCTTAGAGATGGTAGATGAACTTTTAGAGGAAGAATAACTTCATATTCACACACTAATGAGAAGGGAGTGGGTTGCATCGAAGTCCTATATTTGGTATGATAGGCCCACAAGACTTTAACTAACTCTGGTGCTACTGCTATTTATTTTCATTGAATGTTTTCTTTATAGGCTTGGATGAGAATTTTATTGAAGAAAACTGCAATCTCATTCATCTATGGTTAATATATGGTGGAGTACCTCCAATTTATATTATGTCATCTCACAAAATTATTAATCTTCGTGCTCTTGAAGGAAATATCATTATCGAATATAATTTGATTGGGTACACTGAATCTATAAACAATGTGGTTCATGAAGAGCTGAAGGACATGTTGAGCGACATGTTTAGCCTTAACTTCAGTCAATAGAACAGCCTCCACCCGCTTGGAAAAATAATCCATCGCTACTATAATAAAGCGATGACCCTTGGAAGAAGGAGGGTCGATCATATACACTATATATATACCCGAACACTCGAATCCATTCATCGATAAATAATATCCACAATCATTTTAGACTAGTAAAAAGATGCACTACATTCATGTAATCCACAATCATCATCGGCAAATAATATCCAAATATTTTGATTTTAACTTTCTTTTTTAGACCAGAATAATATACTCCACATAGTCTTGAATGTATCTCAATCATGATTTTTTGGGTTTCGTGTTTGTCTAAATGATGCAGCCACATGTGAATAAAGGACTGTTAGTGCAATGTACCATCAATAAGAGTATATAATAATACTTTTTTGTTTGATTTGATAGGCTCAAGACATCTCTTCATATAGTTTTCCTTCACACAAATAGTTAATGAAAGGCCATCTCCAATCAACCTCTTCATCATTTTTATGGTGGCAACCTCATATTATAGAGCTTGTTTGTCGATGAACTTAGTATCGATGGGAAGTAAAATTTATTTATTGCGTACCTCTATCAATATAGACTCATTGTCTGTACAAGTCATTTCCTTAGCAAGTTTTGGTAAAGTGTCGACTTTGGCATTTCCATCTCGAGAGAATTCTATATGGAGTGACGGGTATAATATATTTTAATAAATCCACAGTGTACTTATAGTATTGATGGAGAAGTTTAAAAACTTTATAAGCTATAGCCATCTAGATAATCACTAATTGTGAATTCCTGAAGATGCTAATATTTTTAATGCCAAGTGAAATGGCTAGCTCCATACTAGTGATCAGAGCTTCATACTCAGCTTCATTATTTGTACAAGGCACCAATAGATGATATGAGAATCGTAGCATCCTGCAGTCTAAAGTTAAGCAGACAATTTATAATTTCACTTTATTTAGGAGGATAGATTGTGGTTCATCTCATATTTGGGAGGAAGCAGCACCATCAAAGTATAATTTCCAATGATAGCTATTCACATTTCCTAAACTCATGATTTGTTCATCAAGGAGATCATCATTTAGGGGAGAATATGTGGGAAGAGGGTGTGTTGTTAGAAAGTATGCTAATGCTTGCTCTTTTATGACACAAAAGCATATGAATGTGTTGTTGAACTGTAATAAGATCATGGACCAACATGCCAACAATATGGATAGTGTTGTTATATAATGAGATGTTGTAGTGGATTAACTCTAGAAATCAAGTTGATTTATGAGAAAGTATATAATGCTTTAGCTTTTGGGCAACGAATATGAGGGCTAAGTAATGCTTCTCAATGGATAGATATTTCATTTCTGTAAGAATTAAGCGACTATTCAAATAGTAGAGCATAATTCTGTCAAATCATCATTAGTTTGGGACAACAAGGCACTAGGGGAATCACTTAATGCCATTGTGTAGAGGATGAGAGGTTTGTCCGGGATAGGGGTAGTTAATACTGAAGGTGTTAACAACTAATGCTTAATGCTTTCAAATGCGTGTTGGCACTTATCTCCCCATCAAAATTTATCATCCTTCTTTATGAGTGTCGTGAAGAGTTGGCATCGACTAGATAAGTTTGATATGAAGCGTCTTAGAAATGTCAACCTTCCTTGAAAGGATTTGAATTGGGTTAGACTCTTAAGAGATGACATTTCTAATATCACCTTGATCTTTTCCAGATCAATCAAGATCCTATGGTGTCATATGACGAACCCTGGAAACTTCTTTATAGTCACCTCAAAAGCACATTTCAGAAGGTTCATCTTCAGGTTATAACATTGCAACTGTTCAAATACTACTCTTAAGTCATATAAATGATTTTTCTTGTATTTTTTTAACCATAAGATCATCGACATAACACTCAACTTGGTAATGAATGAGTTCGTCAAAGATTTGGGTCATGGTCCTCTAATATGTAGCACTAGCATCCTTAAGATGAAAAGGCATTACCCTAAAATAATATATTTCAATCAGAGTTTTTAATGTAATATTTTTCCCATCTTCAGGTGACATCTTAATTTGGTTATAACCAAATGAACCATTCATAAATGAGAGTATCACATGTGAGGAGGCTATGTCTACCAACAACTTCGGTATAGGAAATGGAACCTCATCTTTGGGGCATGCCTTATTAAGATTCCTAAAATTGATGCATATATGAATCTAATCATTTTTCTTTTTAATTGGCACGATGCTAGTTAACCAGGTGGGATACTTTTTCTCCTAGATAAAATCATCATCGATCAACTTCTTAACCTCTAAAATAACTTGTTGTTCAATATATAATCACATGCGTCTAAAAGTTTACTTCATGTGTTTTGTATCATACCATATTTCTAGCTCATGAACCACTATGTTAGGAGGTAATCCAAGCATTTCTTCATAACTCCATGCGAAGTAATTCTTAAACTTTGAAAGTAGCATGATTAGGTCATTAACTTTAGACTCAATTAATTATGAACTTATTATGTTAGCCGTAGGTTATCCTCAGTGACTTTGTTTTCTTCTCTAGTTCTAGGGGTGATCCCTAACTTTAAGGTCATCTAGATCATCTGAGGTTTCTAAATAGATTTCTTCAGATGAATCAAGTTTTTCTTTAAAGACCCTATCAACCATTTGGTTAGTGATGACCATGTGATACTTATCATCATCTAATAACTTGACTATACCAAATCCTTACCCTAGTCTTGATTAAGCTTTCTTACTTTTATTTTTTGACAAAATTTTAAAATAATTTGATTTTATGTTTGGACCATTTGTGAGGTATTAGTCCTTATTTTGCTAAATTCTACACACAATGTGAGTAATAATCGAAATAAAATTGTATTATTTCTATAAAAAATTCATCCTCAAGATGATGCTCCTAGGTAAAACTCTTGAGGCATAGAATTTTTATTCAGTTGTGGTACAACTTTAACTACCAAACCCTCAACATCTTTTAAAGAAAGTGGGCTTAGAGCTAGAGTGCTTACATAATGGGTAAGCATCTTATATAATGATGACTTAGATGCTTTATAATATATCATGTCATTATCTTGTTTATTGTCTTTTAGCCTAGTTTTATCATTGATCCATATTATTTGACCGTCACCAAAGGAGTAATCCAGCCAACTACATAAGATCCTAATCAAGCCACATGAAGTAGGGATCAGTAGGCTTAGGGTCAGTTAGGGCCTAGTGGTTAGGTTTTTTAGGCCTAGAGTGGCTCAGGTGAGGCTTTAGGGCCCAAGAGGGCCCAGGGTTTAGGTCAGTCCCAGGGCCTAGGCCTGTGGGCCCAGCATCAGGTATAAGTGGCCCAGGGCTCAGTGGCTCAGTCAGGGTCAGGCCCAGGTTCCAGGGCCCAGGGCCTAGGGCCCAGGGCCCAGGGTCAGGTTTAGTCAGGGCCCAGGGGCCTGATAGGACCAGGGCCTAGAGGGCTCAGTAAGTGGCTCAGGTCTAGGGCCCAGTGGCCCAGATTCAGGAGCCTGGGGTCAGTTAGTGATTTGCCCAGCCCAGTTTAGCCCAGAGGGCCTGGGGCCCAGTGGCCCAGAAGTTCAGTATCAGGCCCAGTGGAGATAGGGCCCAGTAGCCCAGGTTTCATTCAGGCCCAGTGGCCCAGTGGCCCAGGGTCTTGGCCCAGGGCCCAGGCCTAGGGCCCAGTGGCCCAGGGCCCAGGGTTTAGGGCCTAGGGCCTTGGCCCAGTATAATTCAGTGGCCTAGTGGCCTGTGGCCCAGTTAGTTCAGTTTGGCCCAGGGCCCAGTTCAGGTCAGTTCAGGCCCAGGGCCTTAGGCAAGGGCCCATCAGGGCCTAGGGCCCAGGGCCCAGGTCTAGCAATCAGTATTCAGTCAGGTCAGTTCAGTACAGAGTACCTAGTCAGTCCAGTATAAAGGTCTTGTGGCCCAGGCCCAGCCCAGAGGCCCAGGGCCCATTCAGGCCCAGGGCCCAGTTTAAGTGGTTCTGTTCAGGGTTCAGTACCCAGGGGCCCAGGGCTTCAGTGGCCGTATTCAGTCAGTCAGGCCCAGGGCCCAGTATTCAGGGCCTATTCATTAGTTCGGGCCAGTTCTAGAGTCTTAAACAGGGCCCAGGGCCTGAAATTTGATTCAGGCCTGGGGCCCAGGGCTTCCAGTTCAGGCTCAGGCCCAGTATTAGAGTATTCAGTTTCAGATTCAGTGGCCCAGGGCCTAGGTTCAGCATTCTAGGCCCAATGGCCTAGGTAGCCCAGGGCCTTAGGGCCTGTATCTAGGTTTCCCCAGTTCAGGCCTGTGGCCCAGGGCCTGTGGATTCAGTCAGGCCTTCAGTTAGAGCCCAGGGCCCAGTCTAGATTCAGGGCCTTCAGTATTCAGTGGCTCAGATCAGTGGCCCAGTAGATCTATTCTGTATTCTAGAGGCCTGTTTCAGAGCCTCAGATTCAGTGCATTCAGCCCAGTAGGGCAGCCCAGTGGCCCAGTATCAGGGCCTCAGGCTCAGTGGCCTAGGGCCTGCAGTTCAGGGCCTAGGGCCCAGTGGCCCAGTGGCTCAGTTCAGGTCAGTGGCTTTAGGATCAGGGTTAGTCAGTGTCAGGGTTTAGGTGTAGGGTTTAGGATTTGTAGGGTTTAGTTTTTAGAGGGTTAGGATTTAGGGTTTAGGGGGTTTAGTGGTATATAGTAAGGGAGCTTGAGTTGGTGGTATGTAGAATGACCTTCCCACTCAAATGCCTCTTAAGTGGTCACGACATCTCACCTACTCGTTGAAAAGGAGAGGTAAGATATGTTTTAAGCGATGTCAAACTCTACCTCCTTCCTCAAACCTTCCTCACTTTCTCTTTTCTTTTCTTTTTAATTTTCTTTTTCTCTCTTTTTTTCTTATTTTCTTTCTCTTTTTGATTGATAATATTTTAGCCATCGTGAGAGTACACTATTACATTCTTAGGGAGGTAGTAGGCGAAGTCATCATATATCTGAACCTTGTGTGCAAGAAGGGTTTTAGATCCCCTTTGATGCAATACTCTAGATCATTGCACATGAACTTGATACACTAATGTAGGGAAGATGATACTATATTATTCTCCTGAAATTAGGGTCTTCTTAGCAAAGCATTGAAGGATGTATCCGAATCTATGATATGAAACTTTGTTTCAACCTTAAAATCATCAATTTGCAACAACAATGTGATTGAGCCTAAGGCCCTCTCATATTTTTTATTGCATTATTTCAACATCATCTTATCAAAACTAAGTCTAGTGATGTCAATCCTTAAATATAAAAGTGTTCTTAGACTCATGATGTTGACCAATGCACCCAAATCAACAAACACTTTGGTTAATCTGAAGTTGTTTATGTTTACTAAGATGTACAATGGGCAGTTATGATCGGTAGTTCCTAGGACAAGTCTTCATCTAAAAAGGTGATTCCCAAGACCTCCTTGAAATAACAAGCTTCTTCTATGTGAAGTAGCTTCCAACTATGCTACACATATCACACAATCTAACAAGTCTTTAATTAAAGACTTCTTCATCTCTTAAGATAAAACTAGAGTATCATATATGTTTAACTTAACTGATAACTTTCTAGGATAGGCTAAGACATTGTTGTCAAGGTTAGGCTGGTTCTCCACAAGCATGTCAATTGCCGGAGCATCTTATGGAGGGGCTATCTACTCTATAGAGTCAATGACATATTTACCCTTATCTTGAGGTGTCATAATAATAGGTAGAACTCCACCACTATGAAGGCTGACCTCAACGATCGATTCGACTAGAGGAATTGTAGTGGTATCTACCTGCTTATTGGAAGAACCTGAAGCTTCTCCTAATGGATCTTCAGAATCATATGACTCTGACTCTATCTCAATAGAGGAACCTCAAAGATTTAAGATACATATGTCACTGTCAGAGTCAAACTCATCAAAAGGAAAATAATGATCGAACTCATTTTGACTATTAAGACATGAAGAGTTATTGTTAGGAACAAGACCATTAGACATCATACAAAAAGATGATATAAGTGGAATATTTCTTCATTAATTTATCTGCTTTATGCAATTTGAAATAGAAATCATACAAAGTGGGTGACATGAGCAGCTTAATACCCCCATCCACAGATACAATACTCATAGATGTAGTAATAGCAAGAGGAATAATAGGTGGTAGTGTCCCTGTTATATCCTGGGCTCACATTGACAACCCTTGGTCAACGTCCACCTTCCCTGGGCTAACCTTCACAACCAGCAGACTTACTAGCGTAATAGAGGTCTGAGCTGGTTCATGTACCTACAAAAAAAGTTTTTTGACTTTAAAATGATTTTCTTAAAGGTTTGGGATAACGAGATGTCCCGACCTTCTTTAGTCTTAAAATGATTTAATGATTTATTAGAGATTAGTTTGATAGAATCAATAGCGTGTTCTTCTAGGTACTCTTTGGGTATCACTATAACTTCAGATTTATATTTTTGCTTGAGCTAATCTTTGAAAGTAATGCAATCCTCTAAGATGTGATTGTTAACCTCAGTTATAGTGAGATTGACACTTATCACTCTTTAAACATAGAATTCAATCTATGCACTAAGGTTTTATCACCTAGAGTTAAGACACTTCTAGTGGTTAGGGGGGCACCAACCTAAAGCCCAAAAGACTTACAAGCTTTAACCCTATAATTAGACCCCAACTTGGACTAGGTGAGACCTGGTGACCCTGATTTCAAAGCAAACCCCATATATTAAACCCAATTGATTACATATCACCCAAAACCCCAACCTTATCCAAACTATACCCCATTGATGTTCAATTTGGCAAAGTGATCAAATTGACCCAATGTGACCCATTTTGGGTCTTAAGGGACTAAACTCAAAATTTATTCAAGTCATTTGAAATTAAACTAACCCAAACTCCTTAAAACACTATTTGAACTTGAATGAAGCCTCATTAGGATTCAATTTGACCAATTATTTCACTTAGCCCAAGTTGACCCAATTAAATCCTATAGGGCTAAAATCAAATTGAATTTGATCCAAACTAAATTGAGTCAATCCAAAGCTTCATAATCATTCTAATCACATACTTGGACACCCCTCGTGATCAATTGCAATCTAATTTGGATAATTATCCAATTTGACCTTAAGAGTCAAATTGAACAAACCTTCAATTCAATTCAAATCAAACCAAACTAATCCTACGGTCACTTTCAAGGTTTTTATTGATCATATTCCAACATTCAATTGAAGCTAAGTACGTCAATTTGGCTAATTAACCTACTTAATTCCATTTGACCCAATTTGACCTAAAAGGTCAAATTGAACCCAAGTCTTGATTTAACCTAAATTGGATCAAACCAAGTATTACAATCAACACCAAGATGACTATTGATCATCACCTAACACCCAATTGAGCAAATTAAACCCATTGGTCCAATTTGACCTAATTTAACCTAAAGGCCTAAATTGAACTAACTCTTGATCTCATTCAAATTGAATTGAATTAACAGTTACATTTAGTCCCAAATTGATTATTTAGTACTTCTTAATGACCAATTAAAGCCAATTTAATGAACCTAACTCAATTGGCCAACTTAGCACAATTTGACCTAAAGGGTCAAATTGAAGTAAAATCCAATTTTAGCCAAATTAAATTAAATCAAAATCTATAGTCAACTCTGAATGAATAATCAAACATGACTTAACTCACAATTGCACTCAATTTGACCATTTTGACTAAATTGACCAACTTGATCTATATGAGCTAAATTGAAATCCACTTCAAATTAAAGCAAACTAATTGCACTAATGTGTTCCAAATCATCATTTAAGCACAACCTAATAGCCCCTTTAGCCCAATTTGGTCAATTGATTAACTTGACTCAATTGAACCTAAATTGACATATATGAGTCTAAACGAGTCAAAACCAGTCAAATCAAGTTCAAATACAACCAAACTTGACATAACTCAATGAACCATCAAGGAACATCTTCTTCTTCAATCCGATCGGCACTTGATCTCCTTCTTTGAAAACCATATCCTTGTGGGATTTATTAGCTTGTTTTTAATACTTTGGATTTTCTTTAGCATTGTATTTCTTCACCTGTTCATGTAAGCTTGAACCTCTTTAACTCAATTTTCTACATCAATACTATGCTCAATAGCTAGGAGGATTGACACTAATTCCATAAATATTAGATGGTTTCACTCATAAACTTCTCAAAATTATTATAACCGATGGACTAACAAATAGATTAGCTATAGAAAAACATAACTTGAGGAATTATCAAGTCCCACTACTTAATATTTTTGCATGTAAAACAACAAGAAAGATTTTTCAAACTTCAATTTACCACTTATATTTGTTCATTCATCTAAAGATGAGCTATTGAATGGAATTAAAGATCGTACCTAGCTTAGCTTATAGAGTCCTCTAGAAATGGCTTAAAATTTAACATTCTTATTTGAAGTGATGGTTCTACCCACACCATGAAAATGAACTATCTCCCTAAATTATAAATCAATAATATACGGGGCAACCATCATCTCATAAAATAAAATATGGTGTATAATCTTAGAGAAATAATCAACCATCACCATAATGAAATATTTATTTCATTGTGTCCATGGTATACCCATAATGAAATCCATTTTCATATCCATCCATGATAGCTCCAAAATAGAAGGTTGTATATATAGACTTATATTTTATCATCAATTTTTGGTCACGTAACATTCCATGTAGTTCCTGACCCATTTCACCACATCTCGTGTTAGCTTGGGGTAAAAGAGATTCTCTTTTGCTAAGAAAATAGTCATGTCATTTCTGAAATATCCTGCCATTATTTTGTTGTGGCATTGCGAGTGAAAAAAAATTATTAAGTTTCGTTAGAGGTTGCACTCACCATCATCAATCAATCTCCTCCCTTCTTCCTCCTTAAGTTCTCTCCTTCTTATCTTCATCCCTCTTAGAAAGAAAGATGAAGACAAAAAGAAAGAAAGGAAAGAAGAGAGAGAAAATTTAATATGATGATGATTGCTTTCTTCTTTAGATGGACACCATATAGAATTGCAAGTGTACTTATTAGTGTGATCAGGTACGACATCGAGGGAAAGGTGTAGTATCTTGAAAGATAGAAGTCACTACCCTACAATGGACCTAATCACCTAAATAAGGACTCCTAAGGACTTATGGGTCCATGAGATGATGTACTAGTAATTCTTCCCCTACTTTATATGAAAAAGTAAAGTAGAATTTCTTTTAAACTGGGTTTGTTAAGTTCCCTACATGGGCAATCCCCCATAGTTAATTACATTTTAAGGAATGGATTTCCTTAGGAATATTCTCAATTAAGCTAAATGATCGTTGTCTCCAAAGATTTCAATAGGTTCGAACTATCAATCAATTGATTTATTTTTAGGAAATCAAGTGGGATCGATCACAAGGAGGGAGTTTTTATCGAAGCCAAATGAAAATGAATAAGAGATGCTTAAGATACTAGGAAGTCTAGTAAGCATCCCAAACTACTCTATCATTGGGCTTTACATTCTTGAAATTGATTTAATTTGTTTGAGTTAACATTTTATAAGAAGTTTATGATTTATGATTCCACAACACAAGATTATGGAAATGCCTAAGAGGTGAGGATTTATGCTTAGGGCCCACAAAGGAGAGAAGCAATCTCTGAACCTAAATCTAGGGAGCTTTGGCAAGGGCCAAAAGCACGACCTAAATCTAAGGTTAAAATGAGTATTTGGTTTACCTCCACAAGAGAGGATAAATCATCCGACTGCTTGAACTTATAACCACCTGCAGCCAACTAACCTCCTATGATTTCATTGTACTTCGTTCAGTTACGTATTGCTATGCAAGATAGCTAGGCTATTATTTATTTAGAAAGACTAAGTCCTTAAATCACTCCCAAGAGACTAGATCATGTTATGGTATGCTTGATGACTTAAATGTCTATTATGTTATATGTTATTTTCATTTTGGACAATCATTTGACTCAGCTTATAGGATTCATATATGCATGGAAAGTAAGATTATTGGCCAAAATCAAGGGAGGAGGTGTGTTTCCATATGGCTCTCAAAGGTCAAGCCAAGTTTCTCTGGAAAAGGTGGAAGCCCTCCAATCATAAGTGAAACAAAATACTTTTATTCATGATGTTATAAAAGAAATACTCATCCAGCTAAGGAATTTTTAATTCTTTTATCTTGATTTTAGCCTAAGCTATAAGTGAGTTTATGAATTATATATTTAATTTTGAATTATTAATTTGGTAAAATTTTTATTTTTCCCTAAGAGCCTAATCCACATCCAGGCCATGCATAAAGCAAGAAAGAAACTAGGAAAAGGATATCATCTTAATGCACAAGCTAAACAAATCATCAATCAATTTATAAAGCTAACACAAAAGAATAAGAGGTCGACTGTACAAACTCAAAAAACAAATTATGTAGCCTAGCTATACCCTTATACAACCTAGATTACAAATGAATTAATTACAATTAAGCAATGAATTCATGTTATAGGAGTCTTCAAGCTTCATTTCTTCATTCTTCTTTTCTTCTTTCTTCTATGTTTCTTCCTTCTTCTTTGGTTCCTTCTTTTTGATGGTTGAAGGTGGTTACTCCAAAGGCTTTACATGGTACATAAGATGAGATCTTATGACCAATGCTCATCTTAATCCCCATAATAAACTTTCTAAAATCCTAATTTGCAAAAATACATGAAAAGAAAAAGTAAATCTAACCAATACCTGCAAAATAGAGATTAGCTAAACAAACCATACAAATCCCAAGTATGTATATTGGACTTAGCACCCTACGCATGGGTAACCAAGTCCACCTGTCCTATTGGATTATGCTTAGGGGTATAAGCACCTGCACAACAAAAGCAGTTATATTTTTATTTATGATAGCATCCCTTAAGCATAATCCCCTGCAAAAAATAATGATTAGACTAAATCATCCTATCATTCATTCTACACATATTCACCCTAACATCTAGACTAAAATAAATATCACAAAATAAAAGCAAACATCAAATCATACACCGCCTTAACCTAAAGCTAAAAGTGGTGACTTAGCCTAATGTGTGTGCTTTTAAAAGGTTTGTGTGGTATGCTTAGCTATGGCTTTAAGGTTTTATATTTCTGTTTAGAGGATTTGAGTTAATTTTTTTTACTTTGATTTAGTTTAAGTGAATCCTATAATTAATTACTAAGTATTATAAAAAGAACAGAAAGAGAAGAGAACTTCTTTTTCCTTCCCTACCTTAAGTAATTTCTAAAGTAGGTTCAAGCTTAATTTCATTTAGTGAATGTGTTATCATGTGTTTTAATAAATCCTAAGTTTAGATCAATTCTAAACAAATTTATTCAAAAAGAATGGCATTTTAAGATTAAGTAAAGTGAACTAAATTTACAAAACACACATCACTTCATTTCTTTCCCAACATATATAACATGCATATGAATAAATCCTAATCATATCTATACATACAAATGAGAATATTTAGCACACTTTATGATGAATGCTAAATGAGTTACTTAAAAACAATTGAATACTTTATGATGCATAATTTTCATTAAGTAGAAACGAGATTTTCTTATCTATTTTTCACATGCACACATGAATGTATGAAAAGCATAAGTGAGTACGGAGCCATTGTTAGCACCAGAGGTGTAAGGTACAAGACCTACTTAGGACTACTTAAAACCTCGCAACCCCAGGGTTGTCCAGACTAATATACCACTTTCCTTAAATACAAGCTCATGTACAAAAGAAATGAATAGAAAAGAAAAAAAATGCAAAAGTTTGTATTTGATTGTTTGATTTATTTATACAATTTATATGTGTAAAAGTAAGTGTCCTTCTTAAGCGATAGGATAGGAATGAATAAGAAATAAAATCATGCAAGTGTTATGTTCTTTTCAAATGAACTAAACACTTTACCAAATCTTATTCAAAACTATACTAAAAGAGAGGAGAAGAAAAACTACACAAAGCACATCCTTATATTTTACTCACATGAAAGCTTATAAATAAAATATAAGTAGCACACTTTCAGTTTTGGTAATTGATTCATATATTTTGAAAATAATTTGGATTTAATAGTGATAATAGCCACTCATATTTTATTTTAGTAAAATATGCAATTTGACATAAAAAGAAACATTTCATTTTAATTTAATTTTGAAAAGTATGAATGAAACTTATATGGCTACATTTAAACATGTTGGGAAAAGAACTAAATATAAAAAGTAAACACATTCACCTAATTAATTCTTAAAATACAATCTTATGAAATAAGAAAGCTTAAAGCAAATCAAATTATTTTTAGGGAGATTTGGTTTTGTTTTGAGTTTGATTTAATTTGAATGATGTGAGGTGAGTTTGCTGTTCCTAGCCCATTTCCACATATGTTTGATATTTAAATTCAATTTTTAGAAGATTAGATCCATTTTATATTTTGATTAGGTCAAGGTATAAATTAAGCATATTTATTACCCCTTATCTACACCACCTTAGCATACTTAATCAAATAATTATGAGATAATGAGATGACATAAAATCTCATAAGAAATTTGAATTTGCAATGCACCTAGGAAGAAAGGGGCCTAATGTAATTTGTCTCATGATTAATGATTAACTAAACTAATGGGTTTTACTTAAGTACTTTCATAACCCCTCTTACACATGTGCGTTGGGTTTTGATTTCTTTAATGGACTTAAGCTTTTGAACACTAAGCATCAAAGATAGATTAATTAAGTTCTGAGTTTTAGAATTTTATTAGAGGTAATTAGTGAATTAACCCTAATTAGATGATTAAGGAAAAGGGGTTAAAGCTTAGAAATCAAAATTATTCTCTATTCAACACCTTATTAACTTCAACAAAATTAATAATCAAACCCTTAATTATTACATTCATAGAATAATTAGGAAATAAATTAGCAATTTCTCCAATTAAACCAATAAATCTCAAGAAAGTTAGGGAAGTCCAAAATATACTAAGTTTAGAAATAATTAGTGGATTAATTAAAGGGAATTAATTAACATTCCAATAAATTAATTAATACTCAAAATCAATTAAAATTAATTTTATAAAATTGATCAAATTATCTATCCAATGCAATTTATTTCATAATTTTTTTTGATTTTTCTAGGTTGAGATATCAATTTTTAAAGTTTAGATGATTAATTAGGAAATTAAATAACCCTTAATTATATTATTAAATTAGTATACATATTACTGCGCTTTCCTATATGTGCATGATTATTTAACCCATCACATGAAAGTATGTCTTTCTCCCTCATGTGATCAGGATCGGTGATTGAATTAACAAGATTAGAGGATTAAATTTAAATATATTACATTTTAATCTTTGGCTCCATCCAAAATGTGATGGATGGCAGATCCATCTATAATTCCTGGAAAGATATATCTTAGGACATGATAGCTTGAGCTTAATTGGTCCACACCTTCATCATGCATCTAGATCACATCAGCGTCAAGATCTATTCCATAAAAATTTCTTTCACAAAGATCCAAGCCATATTAAATTTAACCTCAAAAAATGGCTAACTTGGTGATCAAACACTCGATTCCAAGCTTTGTTTGAGATGAAGCTTTGCTAAGAGTTTGAGAGGTTGAGGTTGAGTAACTTCTCCTATGGACCAAATCCTCCTCTAATTGAGCTCAACTTTGGTCTAGGTGACTTCTCCTTTACTTCAAGAACTTAAAAGAGAGCTTGGGAAAGCTCGATTGGGGTCCTTGAGGGAGTGTGCAAAGGGAATTGGCTTGATTTTAGGTGTGGAGTAAAATGGACTTTCGATGGAGCTCCCATTATTTCACCTTGTAAATCCAAGAAATGGGAATGGGCAAATGCTTGAGAGAGCTTGGAATCACTGAAAAATGACTCCTCTGGCTTCCTAACGCTCAATCAACAATGGCTCTCTTGGAATGAAAGTGAATTAGGGGGAGTATATCTCCCCATTTGGCAATCCGACGGCTGAGTAAGGAGAAGCCATTTTGATCTAATTGCCTTGATTCAAAGGGTTTGTGAGGCTATTAGGAGTGTCCTTGAGTTTGATTTTAGCTAGGGAGTGGAATAGTGAAGTGGCCATGTGCTCAAATTGAGTGTAAGGTAGATTCCCATGTGGCCATTTCAAAGTATGTGCTCAGTTTGGCCATTGGGTCATGTTGGGCTAACCCAAACCCATTGGGTTGGGTGCACCACCCTCCTTAGTGTTCACTTGATCCACTAGGAGAGTGCCAAGTGGGTATGGAGAGGATTTGACCAATTTAGTATGGCCAAAATTTACCCAATGGCCTAAGGGTAAAATGGTCATTTAGCTAATTTTTGAATTTGGGTATATTTGGTATGTTGAGAAAATAATTTTTGGTCATTTAGCTAATTTTTAGTTGGTTTGATGTGATTTGGCTCATGTTGACCCATTTAGGTCAAAATAGGTCAACTTAGATCAAGTTGACCAAATGGTCAAATTGGGTCAAACCATAGGTCAAGTTCATATGACCATTTGAAATATTTTGGTAGCTTTGGTTTGATTCAATTTGGTTTAGGTTTCAATTTGGTTCATATGATTTCATTTAGGTCAAATGGATCAAGTTGAATTATTTGATTTATTTGAGCTGGTCATGGGTATGTTTAGGTTGGTCATATGAAAGGATTGATATCTTTGTTTCCAATCAATTTTGGTTAAGTTTGAATTTGGCTCAATATGACCCTTTAGGTCAAGTTGGGTTCAAGGTCAAAGGCTGGGATCAATTGAGTGAGGCTTTGGTCAAGTTTAACAAGTGATTTAGAATGAATTTGATCCATTGGTTTCAATCAATTTGGCTTAGATCAAGTTTCGACAAGTTTTGAATTTTTAGGTCAAGTGGCCAATTGGGTTAGGTTAGGCTCAAATGTTGACTTGGTCAAGTTCAAACATTGATCATGAATGAACTTAGATCATTGGTTTCAATCAATTTGGCCTATGGTGGATTTTGGGTATGTTGGATTTTATTTTGGCTAAGTGTTGATTGGTCAATCTTTAGGTTTGACTTGGTTTGACCCAATTTGATTGATTGATCATCCCATGATGATTGTTGATCATGATGAGAGGCATAGATGGTCTTCATTCAATCCAATTTGTTTAGGATTAGAATTTAGCTCATAAGGGGTACTTTAGGTCACTTTGGGTCAAGTGAGCCTAAGTGGGTCAAATGGCTTGGTCAAAGCTTGATTGGAGTTTGATTGAACTTGTTTATGGACTTATGATTGAAATATAAATCCATTTTCAAGTGGTTTGAAGTCAAATGATCTTTTGAACCATTTGACAATTTCATGTTCAAAGGAAGAACATGAATGGATTTGGGGTTTGATTTTTGAATTGGGTTTTGGTTAAGTGATTGAAGTTTGTATTTATATTTGGGTTCATGATTGTAGGATTGATTGAATCATGAAGAAAAATCAAGGGTTTGACTTGATTTGAAGTTGATTTGACTAAGATCAATATTTTGACTTGAAAGACTTAGGTTGGAATTTGATTAAATTTGAGTTTGATTTGTGGAGTTGGTTTTGGTTGTTTGAATTTATATTTTATTTATATAAGTAAATATAAATGAGAATATAAATGGTTATGAGAAAATTTCAAGATTTGAAGTGATTTGTACATGATCTAAGCTAAGTCCTAGAGAAAATCAAAGTGACTTAGAAGATTTGATTTGAACTTGAATTTTGGATTTAGTTTGATTGATTTGAATTTATATTTCATTTATATATGTGAATATAAATGAGAATATAAATGAGTTGTGAAAATTTCATGGAGAATTGATAGATTTGATTTGCTAAGTCCATGAGGATTAAAGGACTTAGAAGGATTTTGAACTTGGAATTTCAATCATGGATTTCAATCATGGGTTTCAATCATGGGTCTCAATCAAGGATTTCAATCATGTAATATTGATTTGAGTTTGTAGAATATCAATTAGGATTGATTTGGAATTTTACTTGAATGAAGTAAGGAATGTGATTTAAGCTATAGGGTAGGTGAATTTTCCTAACACCTTGTTGACCTCATTTTTAAAATGAGTTCTCAAACCCCCCACCCGTCTTTGACATAGGGGTCCTCTTAGAATTTAAGAGTTCCTTAGTCTTAAGACACATATAGTTAGTAGGCGGACACTCTACCTAGCCCTAGAGACTTAGAAGAGTTAGCCATAGGAATAGGTCATGCCTTGGAGGTGTCAGGAAATTTGCCTACCCTTAGTCTAAATCATTCCTCACTTTCCTTCTTTCAAATCAAACTAAAAATCAACCTTAATTCATTTTCTCCAAACTCAAATAAACTCCATATGATTGAAACCCATGATCAAAAATCCATAAAAAAATTCCTAAGTCCAAATTTTGCCTAAGTCCTTAAGCCTCCCTTAAAGACTTAAACCAAAATCATGATCTAAACCTATTTAAACCTTTGAGATTTTCTCATAATCCATTTATATTCTCATTTATATTCACGCATATATAAAATATAAATTCAAATCAATCAAATTAAACTCAAAATTCCAAATCAATTCATGAAAATTTTCTTAAGTCCCTTTTTCCATTAAAGGACTTAGCCAAAATCAATCTAAACCTTGATCAAACTATTCAAATTGAGATTTTCTCAAAACTTATTTATATCCTCATTTATATTCTCATATATATATATATGAAATATAGATAAAAATCAATCAAATCCAATCCAAAAATTAAATTACAAATTAAAAATTCCCTTAAATCCTTTAAATTTCTTATAATGGATTTAACCTAAATCATGATCAAACCTATTCAATTCATGGGATTTTCTCAAAACTTATTTATATCCTCATTTATATTCTCATATATAAATGAAATATAAATATAAATCAATCAAATCCAATCCAAAATTAAATTCTAATTTAAAATTCCCTTTAATGGATTTAACCTAAATCAGATCAAACCTATTCAAATCCTTGGGATTTTCTCAAAACTTATTTATATCCTCATTTATATTCTCATATATAAATGAAATATAAATATAAATCAATCAAATCTAATCTAAAAATTAAATTTCAATTTAAAATTTCTTTAAATCCTTTAAATCCCTTTTAATAGATTTAACCCAAATCATGATTAAACCACTTCAAATCCTTGAAATTTTCATATGATCCATTTATATTCTCATTTATATTCACATATATAAATGAAATATAAATTCAAACAATCAAATCCAATTCCAAAATCAAACTCAAATCCACTCAAAATCTAATCTAAGCCTTTCAAGCCAAAATCTTGAACTTAGCCAAATCAATTTCAAATCAAGCCAAACTCTTGATTTTCTCTCATGGTTCAATCAACCCTATAATCATGAGCTCATATATAAATCCAAACTTCAATCACTCAATCAAAACCTAATTCAAAAAATCAAACCCAAAGTCTTTCATATTCTTCCTCTGAATATGAAATTTTCAAATGGATCAAAACCCATTTGACTTCAAACCACTTGTAAATGGACTTATATTTCAATCATGAGTCCATATACAAGATCAACCAACTTCAAATCAAGCTTTGACCAAGCCATTTGACCCACTTAGGCTCACTTGACCCAAAGTGACCTAAAGTACCCTTATGAGCCATCTAACCAAATTGGATTGAACCAAACTCATATATCCCTCTCATCATGATCTAACAATCATCATGGGATGATCAATCAATCAAATTGGGTCAAACCAAGTCAAACTAAGGGTTGACCAAGTCAATAACTTAAAATGAAACTTAACATAGCCAAATTTCACCATAGGCCAAATTGATTGAAACCATTGATCTAAGTTCACTCATGACCTATGTTTGAACCAAACAACATTTGAGCCTAACCTAGCCCAATTGGTACTTGACCCAAGTTGACCCATTTTGACCTAAAGGGTCAAAATGTGTCAAAAATCTAAGCCAAATTGATTGAAATCAATGGGTCAAGTCCATTCCAAATCACTTGTGGAACTTGAAAGCCTCAATTGTAACTAGCTAGACTAGTGGCCTTAAACCCATGACTAAAGGGGTCATGTTGAGCCAAAATTGAACTTAACCAAATTGATTGGAAACAAAGATACCAATCCACTCCATATGACTAACCTAACCTAAACCTACCCTTGACCTACCCCAAATAGGTCAAATGGGTCAAATAGGTCAACTTGACCCATTTGACCTAAATGAAGTCATATGAGCCAAAACCAAATATATACCAAATTGAATCAAACCAAAGCCACCAAAATATTTCAAATGGTCATATAAACTTGACCCAACCCTTGGTTTGACCCAATTTGACCTATTGGTCAACTTGACCCAAGTTGACCCATTTTGACCTAAATGGGTCAACATGAGCCAAACCCCATCAAATGGATTCCAAATCTAATGAAACTTGGCCAAACTTAGTTTCTCCACATACCCAACATATCCAAAGTGGAAAAAATAGCAAAATGACCATCACCCCTAGGCCATAGAACAAATTTTGGCCTAACCCAATGGTAATTTGGTCATACCCTCTTCACAATCGCAGGAGGACTTAGTGATAGTACCCAATGGGTTTGGGTCAATTTGGTCCCTAGACAAACCACCTAGCTCAAAATTGAGTTTTCAAACTCCCTCCTAAGCTCAAATTAAAGCACATGGGAAGTTGGCAATCCATTCCTTGGATTAAACCGACCATGTGCACACTCAAAATATTCAAAACAAACTTCCAATCTCATCAATTGGATCAAAATGGCAAGACCATTGCCAACCGTCCGATCTTTCAAGGGGAGATATACTCCCCAATTCACTCTATTTTCACACACTCATGATTGAAGAATAGGAAGCCAGGAGCCATTGGGATTGATCCTGCCTTAAAGTTCCCATTTCTTCTTCGCTTTTGAATAGTGAAAATAGGGAGGGTAATGAATTGCTAACTTCTTCTACACTTGATTTCCTTCCAATTCCTCTCTTACACTTCTTCAGGACCAATGAGCTCACTCAAGCTTCCATTGGAGTTCCCATAGAAGGAGAGAGCAATTGGATCAAAGTTGCAAAGATCTTCAAGTGGTGTTGGTCCATAGAGCAAGCCACTCAATCCCAAGGCCTAGGAATTTCAATAAGTCTTCGTCTCCACCAGACAAAGCTACCTCATCGATCTCTAGTGTTGGTGACCACCTCCGGTGAGGTATAAAATTTTTCAATCACTAAACTCAATGTGGTATGGAGCTTTGTGAAAGAAATTTTCACCTCATCAAATTTTGACCATTGGATTTGCCGCTCTTTATCTCTAGAAGGTGTGGGTTGATTTTGGTGTGATTCCATGTTAGATTGATCTTGGATCTTCCCCTTGATCATGGCCAGACTCTGTTGATCAAGGGGAAGAACTTGTCATCTCATCCATCAACCATGCATTTTAGATGGATGGTAGATTATTTCACATTTAGAAATCTAATTATCCTTTAAATCGTGGGATCTCACTATGCATTGTGTGCCAGCCTTTTGTGAGGTGACAACTTAAGTTATCTCCTCATGGTGTGACGTGTGTAGCACGCTGACCGCCACCGCCATGCATTGCGTCGTGAGCTAGGGATTACTTAGGGTTAATTAAAAATGCTTGGTTAATTTCTAATTAATCCATGGATCTTAAAAAATGCATAACTCTTCATAGACAACTCAAAAAAATATGAAATAAAAATCTATGGATAGATAATTAAATCTAGAACATTTTATTAAATCTAGAACATTTTAAAATTAATATTGATGGGTTTTGAATAGCGATTTTCTCTGAATTTGGGTTTTATTGGAAAGTATATTTTGTTAATTACTCTTTGATTAGGCCTCTGATTAATCCCAAATTTCTTGGGTAAGTTTGAGGGGATGACCTATGCCTCCTTTAATTTTCTTGGGATTTGTTGAAAGCTTGATTAGAGTAATTTCTTATGGTTTTCTTAATTACCCTTATCATGTAATTAAGCATAAATAGGGCATAATTAGTAGATTTACCCAATGATTAGGGTTGATTAAGGTCAGATCTAATAAGTTGGAGGTTTATGGAATAATTTTGGGGCATTTCCTAAGCTATTCCTAAACCTCTCTCTTTTCCATTCTCTTAATTAAGGGTTAATTCATTAATTATCCTCAATCAATTTTCTAAAATTCTAAAAGTTCTAGAACTTAATTAATCTACCTTGGGTAGATGCTTGGGTGTTTAATAGCCTAAGTTCAATTAAGAAAATCAAAATCCCATTCACATGTGTGAAAGGGTATTTTGAAATTGCATTAGGCCTTTTCATTATTAGGTGGATTGAAAATTTAAATTCCTTGTGAGTTTTATGTCATCTCATTGGCTCATAATTATTTAGTTAATTCTTCTAAGGTGGGATAGGTAAGGGTTAATTAAGTCACCTAATTCATACATTAACCTAATAAACACATAAAAATGGATCTAATTACCTAAAAATTAAACAAAAATATCAAACACATGTGAGAATGGGTTAGGAACAACAAACTCATCTCACCTTTTAAAAATTAAATCAAACCTCAAACTAAACAAAAATCACTTTGAAATTCACTTTGATTTATTCTAAATTTTCTTATTCTATAAGAATGTCTTTAGGATTTAAGTAAAGTGAGTTTGTTTACATGCTTTCATTATTTTGGATCTTTCCCAACATGTTAACTTGCATGCCATGTGATCTCATACATTCATAATTTCATTTATTAAATTTTAAAATGAAATTATTTACTTTTACATGTGTTGGCTAAAGTAAAAATATGAGTGGCTATTATCACTACTAAATCCAAATTATTTTCAAAACTTATAAATGAAATACCAAATATGAAAGTATGCTACTTATACTTTAATTATAAGCTTCCATGTGAAAGATTATAAAAGTATGCTTAGTATAGGTTTCTTTTCTTTCTTATGTTGGTATAGTTTTGAATAGGAATTTGGTGAGATATATGGTTCATTTGAAAAGGACCTAATGCTCACCTAATTTCATATCCTATTCATCCCTATGCTACCATCTAAGAAGGGTTACCTACACTTGCATACATAAATTGCATAAATAAAACAAATCTATTAAACAACTTTTACATCTTCCTTTTCCATTTTATTTTTTTTATACACATGTTTGTACTTAAGGAAAGTTGTATATTATTCTAGACAACCCCGAGGTTGTGAGGCTTTAAGTAGCCCTAAGTAGGTCTTTACACCTCCTGGTTAACAATGACCTTGTACTCACTTATGCCTTTCTTACTTTCATGTGTGTATGTGAAATTTTGGATAAGAAAACCTTTTTTTTAAGAAAAAAATCATGCATATTCAACTTCTAAATTTTCTTAAATGGATTACTTAGCATGCATCATAAAGTGTGTTAACTACTCTCATTTGCATGTATATATATGCTTAAGATCCATCCATATGCATGTTATATATGTTGGGAAAGAAATGAAGTAATGTGTATTATGTGAATTTTGATTCATTTTATTTAATCTTAAAATGCCTTTCTTTTTGAACAGGTTTGTTTAGAGTTTATCTAAACTTAAGATTAATCAAAAGATATAATAAAAAAATTCACCTAAATGAAACTAAAATATGAACCTACTTTAGAAAATTGCTTAAGGTTAGGGAAGGAAAGAGAACTTCTCTTCTCTTTCTCTCTCTTCATAACTTAGTAATTAATTATAGGATCCATTTAAACCAAATTAAAATATGAAATAAAATCAACTCAAAATAACTAAACAACTTAAATGAAATGGCCCTCTAAGTTGAACATGTTCTTCACACTTATAAAATTTGAACCTAAAGCCCTAGCTAAGCATACCACACGAGCCTTCAAAGCACACACATTAGCCTAAGTCACCACTTCTAGTCTTAGGTTAGGTCGGTGCATGGTTTGATGTTATGTTTTATTTTGTGATATATGTTTTAGATTGGATGTTAGGGTGTATGCCTCATAGAATGAATGGTAGGGCGTTCTTAGTCTAACTATTCTTTTCTAAAAGGGATTGTGCTTAAGGAGCATTATCATAAATAAAAATATAATTGCTTTTGCTTGCAGGTGCTTTATACCCCTAAGCATAATCCATAGGCCAGGTGGACTTAGTTACCCATGTGTTGGGTGATAAGTCTAATATACATGCTTGGGGTGTGATTTATTTTAGCTAATCTTTTATTTTGGTGTTAGTTAGATTTCCACTTTTCCTTTTCATGTAAAATTTATATAAGGATTTTGGAATGATTTTTTATGGGGATTAGGATAAGGGTCATAAGATCCATCTTATGCACCATGAGCATTACCTTCCAACCATCCAAAAGAAGGAACCAAAAGAAGAAGAAAGAAGAAGAAGAAGAAAAAGAAAAGAAGATCTGTAACAATGAATTCATTTGCTTAATTGTAATTTAATTCATTTGTAATCTAGGTTTATAAGGGTAGAGCTCATACCCACATTTGATATTTTGGTTTGTCTGGTGCCAATGACTATTTATTATTTTTTTCGATTAGCTTTATAAATTGATTGATGATTTGTTTAGCTTTTGCATTAAGTGGCATGCTTTTCCTAGTTTCTTCCTTTCTTTATGTATGGCCTGGATGAGAATTAGACTCTTTAGGGAAAAATAAATCTTTTACCCAACTTAACAACTCAAATTGAAATTAAACAACTCATAACCTCACCTAAAGCTTAGGTTTAAAATCAAGATAAAAAATTAGCAACCCTTATGGATGAGCATTTCTTTATAATATCATGCATGCATCTTATTTCACTCTTGATTGGAGGGCTTCCATCTTTTCAGAGAACTTGGCTGAGAGCCATGGTGGAAGTTCTCTCCTTC
The DNA here is from genome assembly GCA_021442155.1 of Cymbidium sinense. Lineage (NCBI taxonomy): Eukaryota > Viridiplantae > Streptophyta > Magnoliopsida > Asparagales > Orchidaceae > Cymbidium > Cymbidium sinense. The sequence continues at coordinate 154,009 of JAKCPB010000598.1, forward strand.
TTCGATTTTGGCCAGTAACCTTCTTTCTCATGCATTAGTCATAAAAAAAATCCTATTATCTTGAGTCAAAATGATTGTCCAAAAATAAAAATAAAATGAAAGTTGAAATGCATTAGATTTAGGTCATTTGATCCATGTCCCTTTACATGATCTAGTCTCTTTAGGGAGTGAGTTTAAGGACTTAGTCTCTTTCTAATAAAATAACAGTCTATCTATCTTGCATAAGCATAAAGACTTGCCTACATGTATTTAAAATCATGGGAGGAGTTAGTTGGCAGCCACCTCTAGGCGGTTATAAGTCCAAACTATCTTGTGATTTGTCCTCTCTTGTGGAGGCAAACCAATTACCCATTTTTCCTTAGATTTAGGTTGTTCTTCCGGCCCTTGCCGAAGCTCCCTAGATTTAGGTTCTAAGGTTGCTTCTCTCCTTTGTGGGCATAAGCATAATTCCTCACCTCTTAGGCATTTCTTTAATCTTGTGTGAAGGAATCTTAAGTCCTAAATTTTTAATAAAAAATCCAACTCAAATAAACTAAATCAATTTTGAAAATGTAAAGCCCAACTATAAGATAGTTTGAGATGCTCACTAGGTTTCCTAGCATCACGGGCATCTCCTACTTATCTCTCATTTTGGTATCGATAATAACTCCCTCTTTTGATCAATCCCATTTGATCCTTCAAACGTAAACTAATCGATTGATAGTCCTTCCCTATTGAAATCTTTAAAGACAATGCTCATTTACCTTAATCGAGAGTTTTCCTAAGGGATCCCCATCCAGGGATAACTATGGGGGCTTGCAGAGAACTTAATGAATGTGGTTTAAAATAAATCCTACTTTAATTTTCCATGTAAAGTAGGGGAAGAATCTCTGGTATATATACATACTCATCGTCCTTAGGAGTTCTTATTGAGGTGATTAGGTCCATTAAAGGGAAGTGATTCCTGTCTTTTGAGATAGTACACTATTCCTTTATGACGTACTCGAGTTACGTATTGCTTCTTTGGATCTGCATTGGCATCCCCAAAAATAGATGAATTTTTATAGGTCTCCTCTTTCTTTTCACCATGGATTTGAAAGGCGACTCCTATAAGAAATTTTTAACCAACACACCCCTAAGACATGACCTATTCCTATGGCTAACTCTTCTAAGTATCTAAGGCTAGGTTGAGTGTCCACCTAATCACTAGATGTGTCTTAAGACTAAGGATCTCTTAAAATCTAAGAGGAGTCCATGTCTAAGATGGAGGGGTTGAGACCTCATCATAAAAATGAGGTCAACAGGCACTCTTATAAAATAGCCTCTATATGAACACTTATGAAAGCATAGTTTTTGTTTTATAAAATAAATATTCATCAGCCTTATTATGTTGCTTATGTGATTTCTTTAGACAACTACTTCAAATCTCATAAAAGTCCGCATTAGTGGAATTGAGATTCTTTGGAACCTCAAACCTTACTACGTTTGACTACATGGTAGTGATCAGCAAATGAGTTGGCTCAAAGCATTAACTAGTTTATTTTAGCTCCTTGATTTATGTGTAAGCACTAAATAAAAGCAAGAAAGTAAATGCATCCATGAGGCATGTTCACCCTTCAATTTGCTCTGATTATTGAAAAACCTCATAGCTTTATTATTTACATTGAAAGTGATTCATTTCCAAGTAGATAATGACTTCAATGACTGAGAGCTATAATAATAACATGGAACGTATTGTATGTGGAATATTTCCACCTAGAGTCATTATGCTTCTCACAATCGAAAGTAGTAGAGTGTACACCTTGGTTGAAAATAGCTCTAATCCCCACATTAGAGGTAATATATTCTACATCAAACACATGGTTGAAGTCTGTTAGGGCTAGGGGACTAGGATAAGGGCTGGAGTAACATACTGCTTTAGTGCTTCAAAACTAGCTAATGCCTTATATGAACGAAAAAATTTAACCTTGAGAATCTCAGTTAGTAGTGTTGTTATAGAATTGAATTTTTTATGAATATCTTATAGAATGAAGTCAATACATGAAACTAAAATTTTTGGCAGTACTATTTTTACAATAGCTAGATAAATCTCAATAATGATTGCTAACATGATGTACCTTAGAAAACACAACTATGGAGTCAAAAAGTGATGCTTCTTTGGGTGGTTGTACAACATCTTTAAACACAATGATAAGCTTTAGGAAGTCCTTTTTTCTAGCTTTATTGCTTAATAATTGACATCACTAGGTAGCTCATGAAGGTAGTGATAAGACATAAAGGAAGGGCTCAAAGAGAAGTTATATGAGAAAGAGAGCTCATACCATTATGGTGTTTATTTTTGGTTGTGTTGTGTGTATACGTGAGGGGACACCACGTAGATCTTGAGGATGTACTTATTAAGGTGATCGGGTATGACATTAAGGAATAGTATACTATCTTGAGAGATAAAAGTCACTATCCTATAATGGACCTAATCACTTAATAAGGACTCCTAAGGCATGATGGGTCTTCAAATATACCAAAGATTTTTCTCCTACTTTACATGGAAAAGTAAAGCAGGGTTTGTTTAAACCAGGTTCATTAAGTTAATTACATCTTAAGGAAAGTGAATCCCTTAAGAATACTATCGATTAAAGTAAGCGATTATTGTCTCCAAAGAATTCAAAGATATGATTATCAATGAATTGGTTGTATTTTAGAAGATCAAGTGGAATGAATCAAAAGGGGAGAGTTATTATCGAAACCTAAGGAGATGAGTAGGGAGTGCTCATGATACTAAGAAACCTAGTGAGCACTCCAATCTATCCTATGGTTGGACTTTATATATTTGAATTTGAGGAGATTTATTTATTTGAGTTGAAATTTTATTAGAAATCTAATACTTATAATTCCTCAATACAAGATTGTGGAAATGCCTAAGAGGTAAGGATTTATGCTTGTAGCCCGCAAAGAAAAATATCAATCTCAGATCCTAAATCTAGGGAGCTTTGGGGAGGGCCAAAGCACGATTTAATCTAAAGAAGCGAAGTGGTATATGGTTTACCTCCACAAGAGAGAGTAAATCACCCGATTGGTGGACTTATCATCGCCTAGAGTGGCAGCCAGCTAACTCCTCCTATATTTTAAAATCATGTGGTCAAGTCATATGCTTTGCAAGATGGTTGTTGTTTATTTAGAAAAGAAACTAAGTTCTTAAACCCACTCCCTAAGAGACTAGAGCATGATGAGTATGAATAATGACTTAAATCTAATGCAAATTTTTATCACATTTTATTTAATCTAAGATTCTTTATTTTGACACAAGCTATAGGATTTTGTATGCCTAAATGCATGAGAAATTGATTATGAGACAAATCAAAAGAGAAAGAGGTGTTCTTCCAACATAGGCTCTTAAAGGTTAAGCCCATTTATATCTGGCAAAGATGGAAGCCCTCTCTAAATAAGAATGAAATAAGATAGTTATGCATGGTATTAAACATACAACATCTAGCTGAAGGATTGCTAAATATTTAATTATCTTGATTTAAAGCCTAGGCTTTTTTATGAGGTTATGAGTTATTTTAAAAGTTTAGTTATGAGTTGTTAATGGACAAAAAAATTATTTTTATCCTAAAAGTGTAATTACATCCAGGCCATACAGCAATCACCAATCATAAATAAACTATGAAAATACATGCTTTGCTAATGCACAAGCTAAACAAAACATCAAATAATTTTATAAAGCTATCACAAATGAATAAGAGGTCCATATGGTCAGGTATCTCCATATAACCCAAAAAGAAATGTGAGTAGTTGAGCTATATCCTTATACATTCATGAATAATGAAAGAATAATTACAATTACAAATGATGAATGTTATGGGGGTCTTCATTCTTCATTCTTTATTCTTTCTTCTTTCTCCTTTATTTTCTTCATTTGATTTGCTCCATTTCTTTCTTCCTTCTGTCTTGATTTGGATGTGTTTTCTTCAAAGGCATCACACGGTACATAAGACTTGGTCTCATAACCAATGCTTATCCTAATCCCCCATAACACCTATCCTAATCTTAATGCAAAATTATATTAAAAGAAGAAAAGTAAATCTAGCTACACCTATAAAACAAATGTTAGCTAAAAATACCATACAACCCAAGCAGTTATATGAATAATTTTGACTTAGAACCCCCCACATGGGTAACCAAGCTCACCTATCCTAACTTGGGCTATGCTTAGGGGTATAAGCAACCTGCATAGCAAAAGTATTTATATTTTATTTTTATTACAGTGACCCCTTAAGCATGGCCCTCCCTACATAAAGTATAATTAGGCTAATATCAGCCTAACATCCAGACTACGCATATACACCCTAACATTCAATCTAAAATAATACATCATAAAATAAGCATACATCAAACCATACATCATCCTAACATAAAACTAGAAATGGTGACTTAGTCTAAAGTGTGTGCATCAAGGCTTGTGGGGTATGTCCTAACTAGACTTTAGAGTTGTAATTTATGAGGGATTTTAATTTATAAAGGGGTGGTTTCTCTTTGACTGAGTTAATTGATTTGAAGTTTTTACTTAGTACTTTCTTTTGTTTGATATGACCTACACTTAGCAAATAAGTGTTATAAATAGAAGAAAGAGAGGAGACCTCTCTTTCATCCCTACCTTAAGTCATTTTTAAGATAAGTTAATTAAGCTTAATTTCTCTTTAATGAATGGTTTATTATGTATTTTAATTAATCTAAGTTTAGGTTCATTTTAAATGACCTTATTCTATAAGAAAGGCCTCTTAAGATTAATTAGAATGAATTACTATGACATAACACATGTTCATTTATTTCTTTCCATCATGTATATCATGCATATGATTAAATCTAAACATATACTATACATGCAATTTATATTTTTAGCATACTTGAATGATGAATGCAAAGAAATGTATTTGGAATTTGGATATTTCATTTGATTGAATTAAGAATGCATGTCTTTTTAATAGAAAAAGGAGAGATTTTTCATCCATTAGTTAGATACACATTCACATGTATAAAAATTTTAAGTGAGTACATCACCATTAGTTTTTGCACCACGGGCGTAAGGTACAAGACTTACATAGGGCTACTTAAAGCCTCGCAGCCCTAGGGTATCCAGACTAATATATCACTTTTCTTAGATACATGTGGATGTATAAGCAACTATAAGTATAAGAAAACTCATGCAAAAGTTATATTTTTTATTTATTTGGCTTATAGTTCTTATTCATTGGCTACATCATACATACATATGTATAAGAGTTTTAAGTTATCTGACACCATTATTTTTACGCATAAGGTACAAGACCTACTTAGGGCAACTTAAAGTCTCTGACCAGGGTGTCAGACTAATATACAAATTTCTCAGATACATATGAATGTACAAAAGAACCAAAGAATAAGAAATCATGCAAGAAGTCATATTTGATTGATTGTATGATTTACATATGTGATATGAAATTCTTCCTAAGTCTTAACATGGAGATACATGGGAGTAGATTTAGGCAAATGTTGTGTTCTTTCATATGAACCATACACGTGCAAATCCTATATGAATTCATATGTGAACCGTACACATGCAAATCTTATATTATCATCATATGCAAACTTAAAGATATTTGTAATTAACATCACTTCCTTTAAAATAATTTATTTATAGGCTTTTGAAAATAACTTTTGATTTAATAGTAATAATAGCCACACTTATTTTTAATTTAAATCAACACATGCAATTTGACATAAAAGAAATCATTTTTATTAGACTAATTTGAAAGACATGAATGCATGAGTACAAGTGGCATACAATATTTAGCATGATTGGAAGAAAATAAAACAACACAAGCAAGTGATTTCCCTCAAATCCCTCTAAGCCCTAAGGACAATCAAACTAAATAAGGCTATTTAAAATAAACCAAAGTTCTTTAATGTCACTTCATTTTCATGTTTGATTTGATTTAAGGAATGTGAAAGAAGCTTGCTAATCCTAATCACATTCCCCATGTGTGAATTAATTTGGTTTAATGGAGAAGAATTAGCTTGATTTTATGTCTTGCTTAGGTTAGGGTATGAATTAAGTGAATTAATTAACCCTTACCTACATCACCTTAAGTTAATTAACAAATTAATAATAAACTAATATGATATGCAACCATATGAAAAGTAAATTTGCAATGCTCCTAAGAAATGAAAGGGGCCTAATGCAATTGGCTTATGATTAATAGTTAATTAAGCTTAAGGGATCTCACTTAATTACTTTTATGATTTTGTCACACATGTGAGCCAACCATAACTTCATCATCTCTCACTTTGGGTTATTGAATACCTAAAGAGCTACCCAAGGGTGATTAAGGGTTGCTTAAGTGTAGATGAATTAATTTTTATTTTAAATTTCATTAAGCCTTTAATTAATTGATTAAACACTTTGGTTATGTTTTAATTTGAATGATGAAATTAACTTAGGAGAAAGGATCGAAGGCAAGGCCTCAATCCTAATCTCTAAATAATTTTAAACATTCAATTAAATTCTGATTTCCTTATCTTGAAGATTAATCACTTAATTAATCAATTAATCATTTCATTAACCATTAATTAATTTGATTTTTAAAAGTAAAAAAACCTTAGGAAATGAATTAGGAAAAGTATCCCCAATCACATCCCCTAAGTTAGCTTACTATTCAATAGAGGTAATTAAGTTTAAATGATTAATCAATTTACTGTTCATTCGTTAATTATGATTAATTAGATTAAGAGAGTGATTAAGGCTTAATCAAGTAATTTCTCTAATTAAGCAATCAATAAAATCCCAAAAAAATAGGGGAGGTAGAGGTCATCCCCCTAAACATTCACAAAAAAATTGAGATTAATTGAGTGCTTAATTAAGGTGTAATTAAGTTAATTAGATTTTTGATTAAATAATAATTAAATTAAAATCACTGTTTAAAATTAATTAATAATAATTTTTCCTAAATTTGACTTTCAAATATCTTCAAAATGAGTCTAAGCTTATATTTTTTAGATTTTTTTTATAATTAGTTATGATTTTAGGATATTTCAGGATTAAAAACTAATTCATTAGCCCTAATTAAAGCCTTAATCCCATCGGGCCACGTGGTGGCTAACGCGGTGTGCTTTCCACATTGCGTGACAAAATTCACAATTTAAGTTGTCACATCCAAGTGATGACTCAGACGGGAGTGCACACGATAACTCCGTGGACCGTCCAATCTAAAGATCGTACGATCATGATTAAACTTGTGGTTTCTAGAGATTAATTAGTGGCTCTAAGCGTGATCTAACCACAGCCGTTCATTCCAATCATGCAGAACGGATGACATGTGATCTTCCTTCTTTGTAAGCGGTGAAAGATGAGCACCGTCCATCTTTCCCTGTTCAATCCGAGCTCTCCCGAGCTCGGATTGGGATCAAACTGATCCCACACCTTCGGAAGGAGGGGGGATACACATCCAATGGTAAAATTTACATGGGATTTGAATTTACTTCATAAAAGACCAATCCATTTTTGTGTACAAGGCTCGATTTGCAAAATTACCTCACCAGAGCTAATGTTGGTTGGTGGTGAGGTAGCTTAGCTGGTTAGTGAGCCTTGAAGAAGTTGAGCTTGATTTGGTGTGGCTCATGGACCTCCCTCCTTTAGGGCTCGGTCTTAATCAAATCCACTCCTCCTGTGTCTTGGAAGCTTGAGAATTGATTCATTTGTGCTCGACTAAGTATGGTGATGGTGTGGCTATGAGAAACTGAGATTTGATTGGATGAGGAGGGAGTAATGACCCAAAGGGTGGTGTCTTATTTCAGCTTTGCTCAGGAATGGGCAATGCCAATCAAGGATGGCTTGGGATCACTTGGAAAGCTCTGTGGGATTTCAAAAATACCTTAAAAAGTCTCACAAAATAATTCACACTATTTTCCACTCGAATTAAGGGGGTATACCCCTCAATTGCTCATGATGGATGGACGGGATGCATCCTATATTTTTCACCGATTGGCCAGTCGGGTCCTTGGAGGGTCACTTGCCATGTGGCTTGCAGGAGTGGTGAGATAGTGGCGAGTCTCAAGGCTTGATATGGAGGGATGTGTGGGATTGACCTCCTTGCATCCAATGGGTTGACCATGAGGGGATTGGCAGCTTTGTTCTCTTGGTCCATGGCAGATGCTAGGGTGAGTTAGGTTGGGCTAAGAAGTCATAGGGGTGCTTCATTTGGCCATTTGATGGCTGCCATGGGGAGATAAAGTGGGCTTTGCCACTTAATGAAAGGATCCAATGCAACTGAGAGGGTGTCCATTGGTTAATCCCTTTGGGTTGGGTCCCACATGGACTTGGGTTCATTTGGAGCTAACCTAGGGCCCAAATGGGTTGGGTTAGGTCAGCCACTAAGGTTCCCCAAAGTTGTTTTAGGTGATTTGGATTCATATGATCAAAATGTTTTCATTTAGGCTAGGTTGGGTTGGGTTGACCAATTGGTCAAATTGGGTCAAACCAAGGCTTGGGTTAGGCTCAAATGATGATTTAGGATGCTTTGGTTCAAATGATTTGGGTTAGTTTGGCTTAGATTTGGATTTGACTAATTTGGGTTCAAAAGGATCAAATTGATCAAGCTGACCAATTTGACCAAATTGGGTTAGGTTAGGTGTTGAGTCAAATTCAATTGATCAATTTAAAATGATTGTAGACTTTGATTTGGTTTAATTTAGATTTAATTTGAATTTTGGCCAATTTGACCCTTTAGGTCAATTTGGGCTATGTTGGGTCAAGTTGACCAATTGGTCAACTTGGGCTCAATTATGTCTTTGGCCAAGTTCATTAAGTGATTTGGGGTGAACTTGAGCCATTGATTGCAATCAATTTGGATCAAATCATGGTTTGATCTATTTTAGCCTTTTAGGCCAATTTGAGTCAACTCAGGTCAAATGACCAATTGGACTTGGTTTGGCTCAAGTGAGGGTTTGGTTATGTTCAATCATTGATCATGAATGAGTTTGAGTCAATGGTTTCAATCAATTTGGTATATGGTAGATTTTGGCTAATTTGGGTTTCATTTGGGCTAAGTGTTGACTTGGTTTGACCCAATTTAAGACAATTGATTAACCTATGATGATTGTTGATAATGTTGTGAGATTTGGATGGCCTTAGTTAAATCCAATTTGAGTTGGATTGGAACTTGGCTCAAAAAGGCCTTTTAGGTCACTTTGGGTCAAGTGGACCTAAATAGATCAATTGGCTTGATCATGGCTTGATTCAAGTTTAGTTATATTGGTGAATGACTTTGAGGTGGAGATATAAATCCAATTACAAGTGATTTGGATCTATATGGATTTTGGTTCTCATGATAATTTCAAGCTAAAAGGGTCAACATGGGCTTGACTTGGGTTTGGTTGGACAATTGTGATTTATGTTTATATTTGGGTAATTAATTGAAGGAATGATTGAATCATGAAGAAATCCATTGGTTTTGGTTTGATTTGGGTGTCATTTAGCCAAGTTCAAAAGTTTGGCTAAAAGGGTTAAATTTGGGAATTTGATTTGATTTGAGTTTAGTTTTGATTATTTGGATTTGTATTTCATTCATATTTGTGAATATAAATGAAGGTATAAATAGGTTGTAAGAAAATCATTTGACTTTGGAGTGATTTGGAAGCCAATTTGACCGAGTTGAGGGATGTAGGTCAAAAAGGCTAACTTGGATTTTTGAATTGGTTTGATTTATTTTGATTTGGTTTGAAGGGTTTGAATCTGGATTTCATTTTTATTTTTTAATATAAATAAATGAATTATTAATTTCTAAAGAAATCAACCAAGTTTGAGTTGGTTTGGATTGAGATTTGGTTAAGCTTATAGAGGTAGGTCCATAAGCTTAAGAAAGGAATTTTGAGATTTGGATTTAGTCATGGGTTTCAATAATTGGAAGTTGGATTTGATTTTTGAATTTGGATTGGGATTTGATTTTGAGATTGAATTTGATAGTTGAGATAATCAATTGGATTGTGGTTGATTTGAATTTGGTTAAGGCTAAGTCCATAAGATAGAATCAAAGACTTAGGAAGGAATTTGGAATTTGAATTTAATGATGAATTTCAATCATTGAATTTGGAATTGGTTTTGTAATTTGACTTTGAATTTGAGGTTTGGTTTTGGAAGAAGGAAGCAAGGATTGGGTTTAGGCTATAAGGTAGGCAAGTTCTTCTAAGTCCCCAAGGCACAACCTATTCCTATGGCTAACTCTTCTAAGTCTCTAGGGTTTGGTTAAGTGTTCACCTACTCACTAGAAGTGTCTTAAGATTAGGAAACTCTTAGTGTCTATAAGAGTTCTAGCTCTATGATGAGAAAACTGAGATCTCACTCCAAAAGTGAGGTCAACAACCATTAGCAAAGTTGTTGACATTTGAACTAAACTTTCTTGCCTATTAAGTGGTCATTCCTTGGGGAAGAGATAGTGATTGATTATTATAATTCCCCCAAATTGATCAAGCAAAATAATAACAGTTGATAGTGAAATAACAAATAAACATTGGACAAGAAGGGTTTCTCGAGCAACATACCATATTAACAAAATATTTTTCAAAAGAATAAAGAGCTAAGAAAAGGTCAAAATATTTTTCTAAATTTGGCTATCTTATGTGAACAAAAGTCTGAACAAGAGAAGGAAATGATTGATCCTAAGCTAAGCAAGTTAGCGCAAATTCACCTCATTTTGACTAGTCCTTGATCATTTGGTCTCCAATTTAATTATTAGGCATTAATGAATTCATCTCAACTTAATCTTCATATCGACATACTTGTTTAATTGATTTAAAATTTAGCCTTTCATGCAAAAATTTATTGATGGTTAATGATGAATTTTTATAATCCTATAATATATTTTCTTCTTTAATTTTTTATGTACCATGTAGAAATTTGATCTTTGAATATTTCTCTTTTGTGTGTGTGACCATCACCTCAAGTGCGATTAAAATGGTACTTTATGTAGTTGTCAAATTCAATCATTCAATACACTTTGTATTATTGGATTCAATTATCCCACTATTTGAAAACTAGGATTATTTTGAAACAATTAAATTTAGTTAAAATACAGTCATCCGACATACAATTCATCCATTCAAAATGTATTAAATAATCGAGTTTGATAAGTTCATAAACATGATAATAGGAGACATTCTAAAATTAAATGATGATTAAATTCCAATTCTTACAAATGGATGTTCGATTGATTGGGGATTTGATCTAAAATTAAGTTTTAAAGGCAAATTTTTATTTCAATTGATAAAAAATAAAACTAGATTCAAAATATCATTTGACTAATGATTTACAAATCACATGATAATTTTTATAAAAATATTTTTTTAAAATAATAATTTAATGAATATATTATCTTGTTATATCACATATATTTAATGTCATATTATATCATTATACCTTTGATAATTTTTATGAAAAGGATTGAATAATTGTTGATGCATCATAAACAAAATTATCAAATTAGGCCTAGACCTCATTAGAAATATTTAAATTAGAAAATTTTAGAATTTCCCCCGAAAAAATTTAAAATCAAATTTGAGATCATCCTTAATTCTAATTCAGCAAATTTATAGTTATAACTAGAGGTGTGTATTGGATTTATTTGGATATATATTCTTTGAAATAAATGATTTTGAACCGAAATTCAGAAAATTAAATGGAACTAAGTTTTTTTAATAACTGAATCAAATTGAATTGAAATATAATTTAATTTATTTTGTACAATTTTGATTTAATCAAATTTTAAAAGAAAATTTAATTTAATTTTGATAATACAAAGATGAAAATAATTTTATAATATATGGTGACAATAAAATCAAATTATATATATATATATATATATATATATATATATATATATATATATATATATATATATATATATATATATATATATATATATATACACACACACACACACACACATATGTATGTATATATGTAGGTATATATCTCCTATTTTTTAAAAAAAATATACATCATATATTTATATTTGTGTTATGGATTAATCCATATATGTATATCACTATATTGTATCAGTATTAAGGGTATATTTTGGATTTTAGTTACTTACTTTTGAGTGAAAAGAAGCAACTTCATTTGCCTATCAGCTTTTTGGTTGCTTTTCAGAAAATTTTATAGTGAAAAAACACTTTTGAGAATTATAGCTGTCAGAGTGTGGGAGCTGTCAAAAAGCAACTTTTTGAAAATTTTTTTAAAAAAATAAAATTTATAACACAATAATTTTTTTCCACAACAGCTTTACAATCAGCTTTTTTAAATGCTATAGCTATCCCAAATAGATCCTAATACTTATTATTGGCAATAAGGCCAACACACTTTACTATCATCAAGGTAGATTCCCCCATCTCTATCAAGTTCAATGTTCAACTTTCTGATTGTTAATCTTCTCTTTAATAAAGATAACAACCAAGTAAATCATCAATGATTTCTTAATGATAACTTCAATATCTCATTATTTCAATTACTTCTGCCATAAATTTCATCTTTCACAATTCATATCCACTACATTATATTAATTTTTTTCTCTAATTATGAGAAACATAATCATTTATAACATTCAACTCACATGTGAGGAATCAATTCAAGTAGCCAAGTCTTCTGATTTTTCTACTTCTCAAAATTTTGCTATAAAAAAATCCCACATCTCCTACGTGTATGTAATAAATATTACATATTCACATATCTAACACCTAAATTTTCATATTTATTTAAATAGCATCCAAATCTTTAATATTATATCAAAAATAACACTATTATTACTTTTTTTTTATGAAGAGCAATACAAATTTTTAAGTAAGTGTTATTCTTGTAATTATCAAACTTTAGATATTAGATATATAAATGCATAAAAATTATATGTTATGTATATAAATTTTCCTTTTATATATTATTAAGATAAAAGCTCTCTCTATTATCTTAATAAACTAACATATAAAAATCATCAAATTAAAAACATAATAGGTTTCTTTATCATTTTAAATGTTTACTGTTAAATTGTATGAATAAAATAATGTTGAATGATCTATAAAATATTTTGCCCAAAAATTTAGCTATAATTTTATTAATAAAAGTAAATGAAATTATATGACATACTTTAAACAACCTAATTAATTACAAAAAATATTTTTCACAATTCTAGCTTCTCATGATCAAGGGCGGACCAATGTTAAAATTATTTTTCTTGTAAGGCTCCCCAATTAAAGGATCCATGTCATGATTAAATGATCTTATTTTACTAGAATTAAATAAAAATTTGATATATAATAGGGCACAATGGAGAAGAAAGATTCATGTAGCCAATCCCATATAATGGGATACATACTTATTGTTATTGTTGCTCCCCACTTAAAATACTGTTGAATGTGAAAAATAAAAATCTAGAAGCCTCTTCCATGCCCTTACTCTTTGTGGAGTCAGTCATCCACGGCTCCTGTTCTTCAACCATTTTCTCCTTTCTTAGCCCAAACAAGGTCCCTGACATGTTTTGCCTTTTGCTCATAAATTAAAAAAAAAAAGTGATTTACATACATACCATATAATTCTTGTATATCTATATATTTAATATTGAAATTTTAATTTTTATATATATAACACCTAAATATTAAATATCACATCAAAAAATCACCATCATTAACTATTTTAAAGTGAAATATACATTTTCAAATAAAGGAAAATATTAGATAAGTAAATATAAAATTTTTGGTGTTAGATATGTAAATGCATAAGAATTATTTAGTATGTATGCACATTTTCTAAAAAAAAGGGGATTTACATACATACCACACAATTCTTATGTATTTACATATCTAGCATCTAAATTTAATTTTAACATATATGACACTATAATCTTTCATATCACATCAAAAATATCATCATCACTCACTTTTTAAAAGTGAAATATACCTTTTTTTAAATATAGGAAAATGTTAAATAAATAAAATTTTAATTTTAAGTATTAGATATATAAATGCATAAGAATTAAGTGATATGTATGTAAATCTTCCCCAAAAAAATAAAATACTGATAGCACTTGAACCTCTCCCCACAGCGAAGAATTTTTTAAAATAAGTATTAAATAAATAGTAATTTTAAGTACATTTAAAAAAAATTCAGTTGCCCCATTAGTGAGTGACTGGCAAACCACAACATCGCTGAGGTGTCTTAAAACCAGTCGACCAATTATTGGACGACTGGCTTTAACCATATAGAACAGCAATAAGGCGACTTTCTTTATTTTTTTTGAAAAAAGAGAAGTGTTTTTACAAGAGTTTTATTTGCTGCCAGCTTTGCAAATATAAACTCAACCGTGTATCTCTAAGCATCAAATTAAAACTACTTTACATGAAGTAGTTGTACTACTAAACAAATTACACAAAAAAATTTCATTCATATCTTAAGTTAACCTAGTTACAATTACAGAAAATACACAACTATACAAAGAGCCAGTCACAAATACACAATACAAATACATCTATGTATACTATCACCTACGACGACATCTATACGCTATCGCAACACTGCATGGAGTGTAGTGCATAGGTTGCCGCAATGGACGATCACGCAGTTGATGGGAGACATCATGTGGTCCTTGATCCTGGCCTGCAACATCTAAACTCAACTCTAGCTGCGAGTCTCCTAAAGGCACCCAATCTTGTGAAGGTGCAACATCCATATGGTGCTGAGACTGAGAGTTTTCCTGAAAAGTGGAAGGCCCTGGATCAACATAAGTAGATGGGCCTGCACCCATGTCTCAGTGTGATAAATCATACCATGACATATGCTCGGTGATGTGTCCTATAATCACTAATGTGTGTGCGCAATCTTAGATCATGTCATATCTTCTCACATTATACCTATTTATAGCCAACTGGAAGTCCGAGTCACCTGGACGTCCAAAGAAAGGCTGAAAAATATCCTCCATTGCTAAGATATGCTTCGCCTATATGAAACAAGTGTAAAATATTACTATGAAAATCTATAGATAGAGTAGCTAAGAAATTTTGTAGATTGTAGTATTATCTTAACATATGCTCGCTCGGCAGGTGATGTCATCTGGATCAATATGCCTTTAAGCAAGTATAACGGCCCATGACCAACCATAACATGTACGGCTTATTGTACATCAAGACGATGTCTCTACCATGATAATGTGATCTCTGTGAGCCTACCAGGTAGCGATGTACTGCTAATGGTAATGAACCCAATTGATATTAGCTTTCCCTCTACCATCAACTCTTTTGAAGCTGGGATCCATCGAAGCGACAACAATGCATGGTAAGTGACCAAACTGACGAAGAACTTTGTTAGGAAGGTGCCACTCCACCCTCTTCCAGTTGATCAGGGGAACACTTGCTAGCTATATAGCCTCACCAATAAGGAAAATATCAGACAGACGAGCCCTAATCAGAATATCGTACGGCTTTTAAGTCACCTGTATGTTTAAGTGGTTGTTACACAGAATATCATACGGTAAAATTAAGAAAAAATACGTTTTAACTTTTAAGAGTTGTACTTGGCTCAATAGTAGTCCAACGAGCTCATACCAAAAAATTTTGATATTTCCAAAGGGCATCAGCCGCACATACCATTTGTTCCACCTGAGTAAACTAGTTTTCATATAAAAATCAGTTATTTGTAACTCAGTATATTAAAACAATTGAAAATCAGTTTAGTTTTTTTGACCTAAAATCGATGCTCGACCCATCAAGATCTTTAAGGTAGGGACATGTAATGTTGGTCTCCTACATGAAGTCGCCTCCCAAGACCGTGATCTGAGCAAGAAGACAACCACCATGTTGGCCCTCCTTGGTAGACTCATGCCTCAGATAGTGTGCCAACACTACTACCGAGAATGTCAATATATCTAGATCTTTTAATAAAGAAAGGTACTGCAAGTGCACCTCTGACCCTGAAGTATCTGGAAGTAAGAAACTCCCCAAAAGGAATAGCACATATGCTCGTAAATGTCTGCTGAAGTCCATATCTACGAGGTCTGTGTAGGACTCCCTGAAAAATGTCCAGCGTAGCCACCTAAGTGGCATACAAAACTGAAGGTTCCCATCCAAATATAATGGACTATCATCGACCGGGTCATGATATACAAGATTTGCCCACCAGTAGCTTATCGCCGCCAACCGCCACCGCTTCCCCTCTCCAACTACGATAGGCCCGATGATCAGTGGTCCATCTATGCGCAATCCCAAGATCATTGCAACGTCCTATAATGTCACATTCATCTCTCCTATAGTGAAATGAAAAGTGTTGGTCTGAGGATACCAATGCTCAACTAATGCTGTTAAGAGGTGATGGTCAAGTCGAATGTATCGCATATGGCTAACACAATGAAGCCCTGCAGGGATATGAACCGGGCAAGGTGTAACGGGCCACTCCCTAAGCATAAGGAGATGTGAAGCTGCCTCCAAAATAGTAATATGTATAGAAAGAAATCGCTATCAAGCCAGGTTATCAACTAAAATATTTTGACAAAATGAGCTTGAAAATAAATTCATACGGAATCTGGATGTGTGGCCCTATGTCTTCCACGCAGTAAGGCGGAAGGACCTGAAAAGTACGGATCTGCGCGCCATCGCCATCTCAACACGCCTTCAACGCCTAGTCGGCACGGAAGGCTCTACTGCATCAAAAAAATGGGACAATGTTAGCAGTCAGTAGTATTAAAATTGTGCAAAAGCACGGAAGAAATATGTAAATCCCTAAAACTTATGTACATGGTATTTTGCTACACTATCCATACTAACCTTCTATTAGTAGGGTTGTGTGGGCACGATGTCCGGTAATGACCAACTGATTTACATAAAATGCACATACGAGTGCTCTGTACTGCGCTCTTGTCCATTGTGTTCTTATATCTACTTGATCGTAGCCTACCTGATCTTACTTTAATAGTTGGTGGCAGCAAACGATAAAGACCCCGCTCTGCATCAAAGTGCGACGTTATTTCTATCTAGCAGAACATGAAAGTTTGTGGAGTATGTACGCCCATACATTGTCATGGTGTAATACCTTGACACATAAGTCAAATGATTCATTCTCCGATGGACTAGAGCTATAATAGAATGACCACATGACATGTGATAATTTAGTGTTCGGGAACAATTACATGAACTGAACTGCTCCACTGTGAAGTCAACTCTGAAGGATCAACAACCCATGTCAAACACTTGCACTTCAGTAGCATTAATATTGACCGGTAAATAGTGCTGCCTCATGCTCGACCAAGCACTATGCTCTAGAGAGAATGTGAATTCATCGGTTCCCCGAATCCATGACACTCTCTTATAAATAAACCCACAATGTTATAGTAAACAGGATCGCTTTGAATTGGTAGTCCTGCGTCGCTTGAGAACTCCATTGAAACATTCGGATGCATTTATCACCATACCATATCACTTACCGCCATCATGAACCAATGACCACTTGCACACATCACGCTCTATTAATCGTTGGTATGCTTCAGGTTTAATTTTCTTTATGTCTGTCATGTGACGGTTGAATATGTTTATGTCATCCATGCTGCGAGACATGTACATTTTCTTACATAAAAATTCAACATCTGCAATACCCATTCTCCGCCGCTTTTTTTGAAGTTCTCTCGATGCTTAATGATGATGTGCCCATGGGAATACATCTTGCAATCGCGTATCAAACCCGCATGCTTATCCGAGATAATACATAAATCGCTCCTCACAAATAATATAATAGTATGCAATATAATGAACCAGAGCTAGGACTCACTATTTTCATATTCAACTACAGTGAAAGTAAGTGAAAATAATTCATTATTGGCATCAATACCAATAGCTGTGAGTAACATACCATAATACTTTCTTAGTAGGAATGTTCTGTCCATGCTCAAAATAAGATGATAAAATTCCTAACTTGATATTGATGGTCCAAATGCCCAAAATAATCTCTGAAACCTGCATGTATTTGATGATAAAATTATGTAAACAGTTCTTGGCAAAATAGAGCATAATGAATCCATGAATAGGCCAAGAGAGCGGTACGAGTCCTCCCAACTGCCAAATATTGCTCTGATACTCTTACGCCGCACATCCCAAGCCTTCATGTAAGACACTTTAATATTAAATTTTGATTACATCCTTCCAATGATCTCCCTTGGTTTCAAGTCTATCTGAAATCACATAATTGGCATTACGAAATAACTAATGAACTTAGAAGTGCATTGATGATGTTCAGAACCACTGATAGTGCTGATGCATGTGTGCGGTGCACCTAACATTGATATCCTCCAAGCACCTCCCAACCTTTTGCTCTTGCTATAGTGCATGCGCCATTGGCAAGATCTACTAGGATTGCTATGTTGTGCACATATAATAGTAAAATTCTTTTTGATTGGAAGTGATGGTAAGAAATTGAACATTACTGAGTATTGACCAACTAGTTACTGCAAACTGAAGCTCCTTCTTATTTGAAAAACACATACCTTCATATAGCTCAACTGGAACTTTGATGTCACCCAAAAAACTTGAACTATCAGATGGACCATCAAATACAATGTCTGCATCCCAATCTTTTGTAGTTTGGCATTAGCGGACATAGTCGTTATTGCAGATCATAGCATCATCATTTGAAGAATTCCGGATTGAATGATTCTGAATAAGCTCGTGACCAATATTTGTGTCACATAAATTGGTATTACCAAAGAAAGAATCTTCTTCGGCATCGTTATCATTAGATGCATTGCTTGATTCGCTATTCATTGTGTCGTACTCGTTATCAGACGGTACTTTATATGCACTAGGTTGCTCATGCAATCGTGCTTCAACAGGCATCTGAGTTCTGTGTCAACAAAGTCAAAATCCTTAAAAAAAATAAAAGATAGAATGAACCATAAAATAAAGACACTAACACTGCTGTTGAGGTAATTGCTAACCTTAGTTCTAAGTTGCCACAGTAGTGTTGTGGTATAGCAGTTGTTGACAAAATGAAATCATGTGTATAATCAGATAGAATATTATACTGCATAAAATCAGTATCAGTTGCAGCTGAAGCAGTACAATGTGGCTTGACTTCCACATAAAGAACTAATATCTGACTAGAAGCTTCATCCAGTACAATGCTACAGACTTCATCGTCAAAAATCGTAGATGCTATGTATCCCGCACCGATAGGGAAACAACACGTTAGCTCCACTATGAAGTTATCTACATCATAATGTAGAGATCTAAGCACTTTCTATTTTAAATTTTCTGAACTTGCATGATGCGAGACTCGTATTGGACGATTTTTTCCACCGACATAATTTGGAATAAACTGATCATCAACGATCAGTTGTCTGTCATAGAAGAGGATAAAGGAAACGAGATCCTGACTCATCCTAATATATGATCACCAACCAACCTATAGTGTTGAATGAACAAAATGCAAAACTGATATTTCACTAATCTCAAAAAATATCTACTCAATTTCGAATGCATCCTAAAACAATTTTCAAACTCATCACTCATCAAACTTATTGCATCACAAAAATAAACTCAATTTCTAATGCATCCTAAAAATTAACTCATCACTCATCAAAAATCATCACAAAACCCTTAAAGAGAAAGAAGAACTTCCACCTTACTCATTCTCTAGATTCGAAGCACATACACAATCACCAAATAAAGATTAACTTCCTCCTTTTACACCACCTCAAAAAATAGAATACTAGGGAAACCGAAAATATACCTCATGGACGGTCATGAAGCTGAGACAGTCTTACGGAACCTTCGATGAGAGACTTGGTGGTGGAGCCTAATCTAAAGGTGGAGCTGACAGTGATTCGTGGAAGAACTCTGTCATGTGGGGCGCGGGTCGGAAAGAAACACTTGTGCTACACCACGCTAAATATTTAGTGAGCCAGGAATAATCGGTCGGTGGCTACTAAAGTAATCGACCGACATCGCGCCGACTGTAGAATCGTCCCATTTCGACTTTTGTCACCCTCAAGATAAGGCCTTAATTTATGAGGAGAGATTGTACTAAACTAAAATTCTTTTTATATATTTTTAAAATTATAATTACTATTTATTTAATACTTATTTAAAAAAATTCTTGCCCCACACCCTCATACCCGCACACAGTGGTCTTACAGCCACGCCCCAATGACTCTTGCTCACAGCCTGCACCTCTCTCTCTCCCAACGTCCAGTACACAGTTCATAACCACACTCTCTCATGGTTTAAAAAGGTCAAATCGTCGCATAATTCTCCTTTCCATTTCTGAGTCCTCAGTTTTAAGCTTAGAAATGATAAGGGCTACCTATGTGATTGTTTTCTTAAGGCAAATGATGAAATACTTAGTTAATGTTTATTTCTAATGAATTTAGTCGATTATTAAATCAAATTATAATTCTTCAAATAAGTCAAAGACCTAATTAATCATTAATTCAATGCTAATTAAATTAATTATTTAAATAATTTAAACATAATCGATTCATCAACTTCTAAAATAAGACTAAACTCTAATCCATTTAATAATGAAACTTCAAATTAAGCTATTCAATCACTTAACTAAACTAAAATTAAAGTTAAATTAATCTTATAAAATAATAATAATAATAATAATAATAATAATAATAATAATAATTCTTTAATCAATCAAATTTAAGTCAGAATATTTAATTAAATCTATGATAAATATTTATTAAATCAAATCAATCACATGTAAATAATTAAGTCATTAACTTTTAATTACTTAATTAAATCTTTAAATTAATCTAATAATTTAAAATTGAATTACTCTTAATTAAATCTATTTAATTAAACATCTAATTAATATGAACTTAATTTAGGGTTTAGGATAAGTTTACAATTATATTTAATCAGGGGATTAAGTGTTGATTAAATAGATTCAGTAGGTATCAAGAGAGTGACTTGTATCCTTTAATCATACACAGATCTAAATCAAGTCAATTCAACCGTAATTCCAGAGATTAATCTAGTTTAATCATTTTTACTTGGTAAAGAAAATTATGAGGGATATAGCAATACATGTATTATTTATTATCTCTACAAACGTGATTATTGCTTAACACAATTTATAAAATTATTTATTAATGAAAGTGTACATAATAGTTTATATTTCAATAAAGTAATTAAACACACAAGAGAAACATACACCATGCTTTCATTCAATTAAACATATATTTTATCTAATTATAGAAATAATTATGACATTAAGTAGAGGTTAGACAAATTAGTATTATCAATCTCATGAAAGGTATATAGTATTAAACTCTCAATAGAATATGCACCATTTTAAGTTTTTTAATATAATTTAAATTTTTTTTTTTAAAAAAAAAAAACTTATTGATTCATGAAAATTACAAATGATAAAGCTAAATCTCTAAGCTTAACTAATTATAAAATACTTAATTTGAATACAAATGTTAGCATTATAACAACACAATTAGAGGAATGAATCCTAATTATTTGGTAATGGATCAATAATTGAAAAGAAAGGATATTCAAGTCATCAATCATGTTAAAATGCAAGATTTTATTTTATTTTATATATTATCTATTTTAAGTTTTTTTTTTTTTTTATATATTAGTTCATTTAATATTAAGTTTGTCCACCATCAAAAGAGAAGAGAGACAGACAGATTCCAACTTTGCCCATAATTCATGATTTGTTCAAGGGAAAAACTTGATATATTAATAGCATATGGGAGGTAAACTAACAAAGTTAGTCAAGAACAGATATACTTGAATTCACCGTCCAGAAAGAACAAATACACAAAAAATAGTATAACAGATTGAATAAAATCCGACTGATTAAAATGAAAAGCATCAGAATAATGGGTTATTAAGACTATAATAACATGGTTGAAATGGGCTAAAATGTATATTTTACAAATCATCATTCATCAGAAAACTATAAAGATCCTGGAAAATCATTTCTTAGATACAACACATAATTAGCCATAACATCAAACTAGACCTCATGAAAATAATGATTACTCTTCCTTTCCATCCTAAGAACCTAGTGAGCATAAACCAAGAAAACAAGCAGAGGGAGGGGCAAGAAATATTTACAGAAGCAGCTTATGGTTAGAGTGTGATGAGTTCCCTGCAGTAGTGTTAATTTGACCAATATCATTTGGTGCAGGAAGGAGAAGGGAGAGTCTTTGTTTGTAACGTTCAATTCTTAGAGCCGTTCTCTTCTGAAAATTGTTTAGAAAACCAGAATTTTTAATGCTGCACTGCTAAAAAATAATATGGAAGATAAAAATAAAAATATTTGATAACCAATAATTTACAATCACTTATGTGACATCATTTATGGCAAACAGTAACTGTCAGGACGTATACAAAGATTGGGAAGTACTAGATAAAACCTCATAAAGATTTGAATAACTTAATTTGAAAAATACAAGCTTATTTTTTGAATTTAATGTAAATTCACATACATATATATATAAAAGTTTGAACCTAAGACCTCTTGATTGAAAGGCTAGTGTCCCACCCCACCTTCTCTAAAGAGGTTATCCAAAGATCCCTCCGTGACGCTAAGCTCTCAACCACGCTAAAATGACTTTCATAAAAATACAAACTTGTGAAGTGATCCTAGAAATAAGGACAGGAGTGTAATTCAGCTAAGAATGACTTCAGGTTTGGTCCTTGTATTGCAACGTGATGTGAGATTTGATCAATAGTTTTTTACTTCCGCCCATACATGCTTTTCATTTTTTAAAGAGCGAAGAGATCCTAATCCCTTAAAAACAGCCTACAATCATAGATAACCTAATTGATCACTTATCATCCTACACCAGTCAAATCAAATCTTTAATGACCATGATGCCCTTCCATATCATCCTTCACAAGTGCCACCACAAGCCCATTATCACTATCACCAGCCACCTGGAAGCAATACAAGCCTGTAAATTGAGTCATTGCAGCAAACTTTCTTCCCCGCAAATCAGTTCTATCAAAGCCTATACCTGAGATCCCCAACTGGAGCCAATGACATGACATGAGATTGAGAACAAGGATCCTCGGTGAACTAAATGAGTACATCGAACTCATCATCCAAATAATAAAGCCATAGTAAGCTGTGCCAAGTATCTCTTTGACACAGTGAAAGCATCTAAGACTTCCTTTCTAGTGCTTCCTTGACAAGTTTATAATCCTTTAGGTCTCCAACCACTCTTTGTGAGCTTCTTTGTTGCAACTGTCAAGATCAACTACCTCTTGCTTCTCTACACCAGTGGCAGATCATGAGCTTCAAGGCCCATATCGCCCATTTGAATCATTTGCTGGTCAACACAATACGTTGTTCTCCGACCAACATAAATCCCTCATGGCAACATTTTGCTATTATTGCCGTCACTTGGAATCAAATGACTGCATTCAGCTATTGCTACAGTCACCTTCTGTAGCTACAACCACATCCTTCAAAAAAAACTTTTGAATGCTCCACCTACTCTAGCACTTCAGCTTCATCCTTACTGAAAAGTCTCGATCAATGTCAAAATATGGCAAAATAGATGGACTACGGATGTGTTGCATGAAACAAAGTTGAAAGTCACGATCAATGTCAAAACTGATCGAAATGTCCTCCAATTGCAAAATAGATCATATCAATGGATCTGAAACATCAAAAGTGATTAAGACATTTGAATATCTGACGATCCTTTGATGGAAAAGATGAGCTGTCTGCGATTTCATGCATATCGAAGTTGGAGGATCTTGACAATATTTAAATGTGCTTCGTCCGCGAAATTAACTACGCAAATGTCACTGAAATGTTGAAATCTATCAAGTAAGGCCTTTCACAATCGTTTTGATTGAGTGATGTGTGAACAACAAGTCATTGATGTGATGTCTCGTGATTTGAGATGAAATCACTGATCTATGTTGAAATCATCCAATCAAACTCCGATCGTAAACACATTGTTGTTGCTTCTAGAAAGTCAAAATTACTTTAAATTGACACTCATTTTGCCCAAGATCATTACACAAGAATTTTGTCTTGACAATATTTTGAGATAATTAACTTAATCCTGCTCAATCTCACCGCCATAAGTCATCCCATGTTGTCCACATCTTATCCCATGGATCGATTGCATATTTATTTTTTTAATAAAATAGTTATTGCACTTGAGAGACTTTTCAAGTTTATTTGTATACTTTTTTATATAGAGGAAGGATTGATCTAAGAGGTCA
This sequence comes from Cymbidium sinense, assembly GCA_021442155.1. Lineage (NCBI taxonomy): Eukaryota > Viridiplantae > Streptophyta > Magnoliopsida > Asparagales > Orchidaceae > Cymbidium > Cymbidium sinense. Next base: position 178,252 of record JAKCPB010000598.1, read on the forward strand.
AATTTCATATCTTGTCAAAATATGCAACCTTTTTTATAGTTTTTGAGAATTTCTATACGCTTACTTATAATTTTTAAGCAAAAATTGAGAATCATATATCTTCGAATGAAAAAGTTGAGAATGCTCGAATTATTTTTAAACATTTCTAAAAATTTGTAAATATTTTTATTTTTTTAAGATTTTTCTACTTTTTTTCTTTCGACAATTCTTTTTTATTTTCTTTTTTTTTTCATTATTTTGAAAATATTTCAAAATATTAGGATTATTTTTGTAATCTCTCAAGTTGCTTAAGTACACATGCATGCGCTGAATTGTATGATTTAGATAATGGGTTTGCACATGATTTTGAAGTGTACTCGCTTTTTTTATTCTAAGTAATTTGAGTCCAACTTTTCTCATAAAGCACATGAAACACTATGGGATTCGTTTGATTTCAAATTTTTGGAAACTAGCTAAGAACAATTTTCATTAAAATAAGTTTGAGATTTTATAAGTTGATAAGCTTGATGCATACTTTACAATGCAATATTTTGAACACTTTTCCATATGTTATTTTTAATGTACTTCAGCCTGGTGTTATTGGTGTCAAGTTCCATGAAAATCATACAAAATAAGTTTTAATATATTTTATTAATATTTGCATGCTTTTCAACATATTTATTATTTGAGCAAGATTTACTTTGAAAAACATGCAAATTCTTATACTTATTTTAGCCACCACACTTTTTTGGTGACATGCATTGCTTTAATAATAAAGTGTATCCTTTTGGAGCAACTTCCATGATCTTTTTTTTTTTTTCGTTATCAAGGAGTTTATGATCACACACATAAATCAAGATGTAAAATTTTGGTAACTACTTAAAATAATATTATCATGTTGTATTTTAATTACTTATATTAAGGTAAGTCTTGAGGGAGAAATCTATAGTCTGCACCTATTAATAGGACCATCAATCATTTTCATGCCAATTTTTTGAATTTGTAGCGAGCAATGAGATCTATGGTGTTCACATTCAATTTGTGGCCAAACCATGTAAATTCATCTTTAGTTCACCTTTAAATCTTTTATACAACTTTTCTGTGCAATTTTAGGTGTTTTCATGGTCTCATTTCTACATTTTTAGCTTCAAATTTTGACTTTTTATCACATTATTTTGCATTATTAAAGAGGTATACCAAGAGAATAAAGAGAAATGATTTCCCCAATATCAAAGGAATACATATATTGTGTGACCATAAAGATCTCCTTTCTTGGCACCATACCAAGATAATTGATCCCTTTGTGGAAAATTTGATCATTTAGAGTACAACAACAACAAAATTTGATCATTTAGAGTGAGCATAAAAAATTATTAGTGTCTAACAAGGCTCTTCCTGATCCTAGTGCTTCAAATCACCCATCAACTCATATTATAAATCACATTGGTGATGATGATCACCTCCATGGTGATCCACTACGCTAATATTAGTCCTACTATAGTATCACATTTCATTGATCTTAATGTCATACCTTGCATAATCATAAGTTGAAATGCCTATGAAGGTTCATTTGATTTTTACCCAACACCATATTTCTTCCACAAGGTATCAATAAACTAGGGTCTCACATGGTGATCCTTTAATAAGAGATCCCTATGATAAGCACCTTAATGGAGGTGATAGGTGAGACGTTAGATCATTTAGAGAACTTCCCCCTATACATTGAGGTCAATAAGAGCATCTCTATTGTATTCATGAGTATCCTAGCAATATGTATGATTGTTGCTAATGATGCACCTTCCTATGAAGGGAGAATTGAGCCCAAACTCTTCCTCAACTAGATGATTGACATGGACAACTAGTTCAACTTGTATAACATGTTTTAGGCAAGGTGAGCTCACTTTGCCAAAATAAATTGCTAGAGAAAGACAAAATTTATTGAACCAATGTTGAGCATACACATCATGCCAGGTTATCATCCAAACTTGACTTGGGATGATATAAAATAGATTTGAAAGAAATATCTCCTTGTGTCATATTTCGATCATGTAATAGATGAGCTCATTACTCCCAACAAGCATTGACATACCAGAGCGCAATTGTAAGTCCTTTCAAGACTGTGGACCCAGTCAGTCTAAACAAACTATAACTTGCCCAAGCGTTGCATTTGGTGCAACACATACTGAGTTCAATAGGACCATGGCATAGATTTTGTTTTAGATCTTCTTCAAACATGTAGCAGGCAAGACATCATTCTATTTGTAATGGATCGATTCAAAAAAAATGAAGCATTTCTTCCCTAACATCAAGATTGTGGATGCTTCACATGTAGCCAAATTCTTAGTCAGGAAGTAACAAGCCTACATGATCTCCTAAAATGATTATACCTGACAGGAATATAAAAGCACTCCTAGATTTGCAATGCAACAAAAGAGGTTATAAGGATAGAAAAAGATAAAAAATATCAAATGAAATATTCAAAGGAATATCAAACAATCAAAAATAAATAAAAATCTTATTACCTTGCCCGAACCCTTTTAGCTCGCCTTATATGACCTGCTAAAAGTTCTTGTGAGGATAGCTGGTCAACTGAATCTCCATGCTGCAAAAAAAATTTAAAATGAATTATATAATATTTAACTAAAAGAAATACATGCATGCACACAAATGCCCTCCCCAAAGCATTTGAATAAGTTAACAAAAAAAGCATTAAAAACACTCATCATCACCAGAAACTTAAATAAAATCCATAGCTTCCACAAAAACTAATTGTTGTTTGGATGATATCTGAAGTATATCAAATACCATATTACTTTTAAATAAAATGTATTCACCTCATTAGAACCAAAGAAGTTAGAAAGCTAGAACTAGGACAAAATCAATGAGTTGCAGAAATCTTTGAGTTGAGATCATGTACCATGATTAAACAAACGTCCATTTTTCACTAAGCATAACATGTAGCATTCCTGTTATTTTCTCACGCGATTAAAAGGTTGTACATGATTTAAAGTTACGGTAGTAGTTAATGTGCAAATTTAGTAAGGAATTGCACCATTCCAACTTTGTTTCCTTATTTACATTGTCAATTAGATTACCAATATACGGCTGTAATAAAATTTCGATTCAGCTAGGTAGTACAGACTATGATTTGGTTTTTGAATTTCATATCACATTAATAGCAACACTCGTTGCCGGGTCTCAAGTCCTAGAGAAAAGTGAAGGGTTGCACTATTCGATAGCAGAATTTGGAAAAAAAAATCATGATATGAATCTTTTAATACATCGTGTAAATGCCAGAGCGTTCAGTGGAAGTTATGTGTTGTACGGCCTAAATACAGTGAAAAGTGTGCAAGGGGCGTTGCACTATTGCCCTAGTGCAATGCCAAATAAATAAGGATAGAAGCTTATCCATGAAACTAAACTAAGGATAAGAACTTGAAATATAATTACTCTCACATATAAATTAATGAAATTAATTAATATAGGAAACTAAATAACTTACGTATTTGAGAAACTAAATGGGTTGGAAAAATGCCAACTTTAATATTCAAGTAGGTATCGTACTAGAAATGATATAATTATGGTTATAAATAAGAGTTTGAATGATAACATTGTGAAAATTAATAAAATTGAAGATAAAATTATAACTTTAAAGATAGTTGTTGATGTTAAAAATATTTATACTCCTCAAATAGGTTTGGATGTATGGCAAAAAAATTTTTGGAATAACATAAAAGAATTACAAAAAGATACCTCTTGAAAAAAAAAATCATCGGTAGAGTTGTTCTCTTCACCCACTTGAGGTTTTCAAACTTATTGTGGAAGGAAATACTCGCTTCCGGCATAAAGGTTGGTTATGCAACTGATAGTTCAAATAATAATTGTTGAGGCTTCAGAAAGTTTGACATAAAGGCTGGTTGTGCATAAAGGTTGCTTTTATGAAAATTTTACGGTGAAAAATTGCTTTTGAGAGCCAAAACTATTAGAATGTGTGTTAGAAAGCTATTGTTTGAATTTTTCAAAAAGAAAAATATTTGTAATGTAGGCAATATCTTTTCAAAAAACTTCTTTCTCCACAACAAGTTATACAACTTTTTCAAAAGCTACAACAGCCCCAAACATATCCTAAGAGTTTCAATTTTATAATTAATTTTAGGTTTTACTTAATTTCCTTTCATACTATGTTTCAATTTAATTATATTCCACCACGCTATGCTCAAATTCAACTAGTCAAAGATGAAAAAAAATGTCCCCAATTGAATCACTAGATATCTGGGCTCTAAAAATTTTCCGCCTCTCGATGAAAGGGTTTAAGTTAGTGTTGGTCAAACTTTCGAAGGCAGATAAGGATTGTAGATAAGACACTGCTCAAAAATTTCTCCCTCATTTTGTGAGGACTTTAGATTTGATTATAGGTTTTCTATATGCACACGCATCTATAGTTAATTACCCCTCTCACTAGTGAGAGAGAACTTTCGATTAAGGCTAGTCATTAGTTTCTAATTGCTTAGCATATGCAATGGTTTAGACTTTTGAGTTATGAAATTCACCATCTATTAACTTAAAGCGGATGGTAGAGAAATGATGATGAACTCAATCAAGATCCCATGGTTCCATCATCTCGAGCTGTCAAAGACCATATTCTACTTAGTCAAAGAAAGTAGTCGACTCAATCTGATCATAGGATCATTGTCGACAGCCATGAGTTCATTCATTCAAGAGAATCTTGTAAGCTCAAGTTGATGTTTTATCTGGGAGACAATTTTAAGTCCACCTAAGCTAACATAAGACTTTGAACTCTATCAAATATATCTTATATTCATAACTCAAAAGAGTAGTCATTGGGGAACATACCGACTACAGTTGTGATTATAATATAATAATGTTATTTGACAATAAAGCACTTGGTCAAAGGCTCCTAATTATAAGCTTCATATATAACTATTAGCGAAATCATTCAGACTGAAGATTTGAACCACATTTTTATTAGCATAAGATTATTTAAGAGTGAATATAATAGATATTTTTTAATATTACTTTCTTTTGTAAAGTTTAGAGTTTTCTTATTTTGTCGTCTTCAACAAACAATTATGAAAGATAAATTAGGTGAATTTTACTCTGAACCTTACATAGTGAGTTTCATTTGAGCATTTAGAACTTAGTAACTTAATTGGATTCTTGTATTGTATTGATATTTGACTTAAGATTAACTTGATCTAAAATTTTAAACACATTTTGATGATAATTTTCCTTACATTTGAAATTTTCATTCAACATAACCATCATCGGAGTGTAAACTATTTGATCATTCACACCATAATTTGAAAGTTTAATTTGAGATTAAATCCATCTGGTTGAGATTTACGATCAACATGGCCATTATCAGGGTTGCATGACTAATTTTATCTATTATTCCAAACCTAGTTAACTCTACATGCCTGATTGCAGAGGATCGAATTTATGACTAGAATTTATAATTATATTCATTGTCTTGAAACATAGACTTTTTAGGTTTGGATATAAGATTTCTTGATTAAGACCTTTGATAGCCATATGTAAATGAAAAAAATAGAATCTCTACTTTAAGAGTGATTGTTCACTTTTGTGATTAGTACTGTCGACTTCGGTCCTTATAAAAAGGAGGATTAGACTAATCAACTAGAACTTATGACTTTCATAATATAAGTGTAATGACCTACTCAAGAATGTGCATGGTCAATAAGTTCATGTTTATCTCTTGAAAATGAAATATTATATTTTCATGAAAATATCAATTGATTAGTAAAAGTTTTTGCACAATTCTCTAGATTATAGTGAACTTAATTTTATGTTAATTGAGTTTATGTAGCATTCTCGGTCATATGATTGAGTGTTCAACATACTAATCGATTACATACACAAATCGCATCGATGACTTATCTTCTCCATCGAGTGGTCATTAATCGATGCAAGGGGCCTCTAATCAATTTCAACGTTTCAAATGTAATTACGCAATCAATTTTACAATCGGAGATCATTTCAATCGTTTTCACCAATGACTGAGGAATTTTGGCTTCTAACTGCATAGCGTCGCATTCGCAATCCATCAATTTCATCATTTGTGATCAGTTTGACTTATAAAGCATATATGAAGGTTAACACTTACTTTTGTTTCCAAAAAGATAATTCCAACAATAAAGTTATTTTCAATAATACAGAACTTGGGGATAACGGATAGCTTTCTTATGAATTGAAAATTATGATTGAGGAGAAGATCTTCTTAACATGTATGAGCTACAAACATATATATCAAATGACAAGGTAAAGAAATGATAAGAATGATTAATGAGGTGAAGAAAATGTGGATTAAAATAAGAGTTTCAATAATGTCAGATGGTTGGCCATATATTACACAAAAGAGCATTATAAACTTCCTTATCAACAACCCATATGAAACAATATATCTGAAATCTATAGACGCATCAACATTTGTTAAAAATACACAATTGGTATTTAAAATACACGATGAGATTATTGATGCTGTAGGAAATAACATAGTTGTTTAAGTGGTAACAAATAATGCAAATGTTTTATAAAGCTACGGAGAAGATATTAACGGAGAAAATGAGAATCTTTACTAGACTTTCTGTAATACCCGAAAAACAGAAAAAAATAATAATAATAAAATGTAAAGTCCAACCGTCATGACGGTTGATCGTGGATTGGAAAAATCAAAAAGAGGGGAAAAAGCTTTACCGAAACCGAACCCCCCAAAAGCAACGAAAGAGGAAACGGGAGAGGGAGAAAAGGGGGAAGATGACTTCCTTGGCATGGGTCTAACCGAAAGCAACTGCGACGGAGGAAAAAAAAGGAGGAGACCTGTGCGTCCTAACCGAGTAGTCCTTGTCTGGCCGAGGAAGAAGAAGAAGAAGGAGTGTCCTGTCAGTCGCCGAGGAAGAAGAAGAAGGGAGTGACCGAGCAGGAGTGCGGGAGGAAAGGAGCGACTGACCGAGCGTGCGTGACCTTAGAATGCAACGAGCACGGGTCCTAGGGCAAACCGATTGAAAAAAAAAAAAAAAGAAAAGAAAAATGAGGTATGTATATATATGTATATTTAATTAAAGTGAAATTTTGATTTTATTATTATTGCGATCATGATTTAGGATGTTATAAGTTTAGCAAAGAAAATTAATTGAAAATGTTATTATCTTAATTTTGACTTAGGGTTTATAGATTTGAAGAAATTTAATTTGGAATGTGTAGGATGAAGTCAAGTAATTAAGTATTAAACCTACATATGAAATATAATTGCAAATTTAATAAAACCTTAAACCTATGCTAAACTATATTATCGTTAATTAATTTAGAATCATCTTAAGGGAAATGATAAATATTAAATGAAAATAAAATTTATCTATATCACGTTAATTAATTTAGAATCATTTTAAGGGGTATGATAAACATTAAATAAAATATATTAAGTCACTTTAACGCTTAATATTTTATATTAAGAAAAATAATAGGATTAATAAGATTTAGAAGTATTATATGGCAAATTAGACATATCATTATATTAAATAAATTAAAGGTTAATTTAACGATTTAGAAAATGAGAAATATCAATGAATGTGAAATTAATAAAAGTTTTATATAAGATCATAAATGAATAAAATAAAATACATTATTTTTTAATATTGATTCAATCAATATTTTATTATGGAATTTCAATTAAGAAAAAACATTAAAGGGAAAGAGATTCAAGAAGAAAGAAATCAGTGAGTAATTTTCTACATTTATGAAAAATGCTTTAATTTCTTGTGATGAAACGACGCTTTATATGATTACTTTTTCTCTTTATGCAAGTTATGATTATTTTACTCTTTCTTCATAAATTGTGATGTGTGTTCTTCATATTGGATAATAACCTGAATGCTAGATCATATTATCATTTCATCATTTTATAAAGTTAACTGATTTATTGTTAGTTATGAATTAATATGCATAGATGTATAATTATATGTTATGAATGTGTATGTTGAAAGTAGAGTTCACCCCTTACTAATGGGTACGTGCACTGCGAAAAAGGCCAAATGAAATTGGCAAATGATAATGCCTACTTGTCCTTTGGATGAGTACTGGTAAAAGTTTGACGGTGACCCTAAAAATAGATGATAAATGTAAAATAAAAGTCACACGAAATGTTTATCCCAGATGCCTCCATATGTTTGATTGTTTGAATTTCTTTTATGTACATATGATAATAAAACCAACACATACTAGTTCTACCTTCTTGTTACTATAAACAACATAATCAATCAATGAATTTTATTCAATTATTGTTTTAATTTTTTTTTGGTATCCCAACTAAAATGGGAGAGTTATGTTTATCGTCGTAGACTTGAGAGATAGATAATTATATCATTAATTATATTTAAATTGTATGTCATATGAACTTTGTAAGATATATAAGTGAACAAATTGTTAAATCATCATTGTCAGTGGTAGTATGATTGGAGATTTTATTTAAGATTGAAAGTATTATGCAAGTTTTTCTTTTATCCGTCCGACCGTCTGTTCCCGCCATAGTATTCCAAGCTCCCGGGCCGGGTCGTGACACTTTATCTGTTAATTATTATCTTGACTTGACACTTGAGAAGTTGGGACAGACTATCCCACAACATAAATATGTTTTGATCAAAACAATAATAGTGAGCAAGTTTATTTATCATTCTTGATATTTGTTAATGAGCAAATTAAAAAATTTTCTAACCAACACTTAAATGATTTGCTTATTTAATTTTGCAAAGTTCTAATGAGTTAAGACAATTTTTAGAGGCCATTTCACTTTTAAAGAATGAAATAAAATTTATTGGACAAAAAAAAAACCACTATAGAAAACAGGGAAGAAGATTTTAGTGAAACATGATTTTCATGGTGTGGTTTGAATTATGTTATTAAGACCACGATATTCTTAGTGAAGGTGTTAAGAATAATTGAAGGTGATAGCGATCCGCCTATTCAGTTTAAACATAAAGTTGTAAATAACACAATTAAAGAAATAACTAGGGTTAAGAAGTTACTTATAAAAAGATATAAGAAATTATAGATAAAAAAAAAGTGATCATCAGCTTATATTAATATTTGCAAGCTACTGATTATTATTTGAACCCCTAATTTCACTATGAAAAAGGACTTCTATGTAAATCAAGAGATTAAAACTGATTAATATGCATGCATGAATAGACTTATTCTTGAATATTGGTGGGAACATTGGAAGATGAATAGCTTAAACTTAAAAGCAATTACAGTGAAGATTCTCAATCATACTTGTTCAGTTTCTACAAGTGAATATAATTAGAACACATCTAATTAAGTGCACACAAAGAGAAAGAAATTATCAACTGCTAGATCAAAATAAATTGGTTAATATTGTACTTAACAAAAAATTTAAATGATAAACACCTCAAATTATAGAGACAACAAAATTGTGATACATAATTGATTTTTTGACTATTAATGATATACAATTTGATGATGAATGGATAACACAAAAAATAGTGAAGGATTTGAGGTTGAAGATAGTGATGATGATAATGAAGATATCATTGTTAATATTGAAAAGGCTACTAAATTGAAAGCAAGTTATACTTCACAATCATTTAAAAAAAGTAAGATGGAGTTAGAGCTTAGAAAGGTAAAAGGTAAATAATGAATTACTTAGTTATGCTATTAATTTAATATTACATTTTAAACTATATTAAATCCAATGTAAACTGTTATGAGAGTTACAGAAAAAATATAGTGATTGAAGAAGATTTTGAAGTTGCTGATGGGACTGAATCAAAGGATGATAGAATTACAACAAATGATGATTCTTTTGAAGACAATGAAAATGAGGAAGAGACTTTATGGATTATGATTTTCATGATGTATTTAAATTTTAAGTGAATTCTTACCTTAAGTCTTGTTTTAAACTTTCACTTTAAATTAACATCAAAGATTGGGATTTTCTTTATTAATATGTGATATTTGTAGTTTGTGATAATGAACTAAGCAAATATGTCGATGGTATATATCATATTTATAAATTATTCTTAATTTTATGAATTTTTTTTTATTTTGAAGCTTACGCCACCTTAAGATAAAATGCTTCAATTTTCTATTTCAGCTTTTCAAATCTTAGTCAGGGGCTTATCACATCCCCAATCAAACCTTTGTTTGGGTCAGCAAAATCAAAATTCCCTTGATCCATCAAAAGATTAATTTAAGGGCATTGCTTAATGACATGAATTTTCTGGTGATACAAAAAATAATTAATAATGTTTGCAATAGGGCCAAAATTGAAGCATAATTTTAATACCAAAATTGTTGGAAGAAGAGGGAAACTCAGGACACACAATTTGGACTGATCTATGTACACAACTTAGATCTAGATAGCACTCAATTGCCCTTAGAAAGCTCTCATTCCCTACATGTTTAATAATCAAATATATGCCATGGGTTCCTATTTATAGAAATAGAGCTATAGAGATAACGGCAAAGTATTTGGAAGTAAATATAAGTTTATCCCACAAAATATTCAAATTGAAACATAATATTATCCATAAAGGCTAATTAAATCTAATAAAAATAGAAATAATAGATATAGGACTAAAAGGCAAAAATAAGCCTGAGTTAGACTTCATAACTATCATATATTCAAACAGAATAACAAATTGAGCCTAGCCAAACCAGAATTGGCTATCCTTGATCCCAAACCTGCTTAAGCGATGCATAGAGCCTTCTCATGAGTTAAACAATTCACCCAGCCGACGCCGCATGAGCAGCCATCAAGCACAAAAATCTTACACTACCTAACCACCTCAATATATATATATATATATATATATATAAGTATGTATAATATGATAAAAATTGATAAATCACCTTTGGGCATATATGATATATTTGCAAATGGATATGATAGTAAAAAATATATTGCTTATAGTTTTTAAATAAATGATTAAAATACTACCAGGGCAGTTCATCTTAAAGTATGTAATAATTATTCATGCCCTGATCATTTGATGACATTTATTACATACTTAACATAATATATAATACATCATGCCTTTTTATATATGCTGCATACCCCATACCTTTTCCTTTATGCAATAAATAAAAGTTGCTTATTAAGTTTAAAAGGTCAAACTTATTCACTACAAAATTTTCTCATAATAAGTTCTATTACGCTGCTTGGTAGAGGATGATTACAAGAGCAGAGTTCTTGATAATAGCTATTGAATGATACGCTTGAGTTTATGTTGTAGTTTATATTTATACTTCTACTGGATTTGGTTAGCCTTTGCTTATGTCGTTGTTCTTCCAATTTTCTTTCTATTAATTATTAATTTTGCCACTTTTTATTGCTTAATTTTATTGTTTATACTTATTTGTATGTGAAATTTGTCTTTTTTTAGTATAAAATAGATTTAATTGGTTATGACTTTCAAGGTTTATCTTGAAAGTTGAGATTAATCATGTCATCATGTCCTATGTTGTCAAAGTATGCCACCTTCCAGACCGGGATGTGCCAATTAGACTTTGTAGACTAATTTAACCTGATTTGTGATATCTATTGCATTACTCGCCTTAATGAGAATCCATTTGCACATCATAGACATGATTTGCATTTTAAAATTCATACAAAAATGCCATAAGCAATGAAAGCTACAAAAGTTGTATGTGGAATTATGAAGCATTCCAATTTTTTTGTCTAGACAAACATAAAACTTCTTTTTTATCTTATAAACAAAAAAAATCAAATGATTATGCCACCTTAATTTAAAAAAAAATAAAAAATCAAATTATCCATCTCACCTCATGTGATGAATGAATCATACTTTGAGAGAGATCATGAACCAACCTAAGGTTGAGTAAATTTAGTTGTATGTAATTTAGAAGCCATAAATTTTATTTTTCTCACATAACAAAATTTTAAATGATTATACTATTGTAATTAAAAATATATAATTATCAATTTCAATTGTGTGATGTATGAATAAAACTTACAAAGTATTTATAAATCATCATTAGATCAATTCTTTCTTATTTTAGTTTCTTATTCTATTTATTTTATTGTTTTCATCAATTTCCACCCTAGAAAGTTGCTCTCAAGAATTTCAAATGAATCATAACCTAAAATCCATTTTCTATAGGTGTAAACTAAGTCATCAAGGAAACAGAATGCAATTGCATCTCTAGTGGATGTGTGCTTCTACCAAGTAAATCAAAACCCTTCAAAATCAACACAATCCTTGGTAATATCAAAACTATCAAGCTTTTCCTCGACTGAAGTTTAATATGGTTTATTCCTAAGTTTCTTCATTTGTTTCCATCTTAAAAATCTAGATTTCTAGTTTTCTTAGAATATATGAAGATTTCATTAATTTTGCGTTTGAAAACTTATAGTTCAAGCATAATCTTCACATTGCATATTTTGCATTCATTAGGCAACATCATATCTCATCAGAAAGTCCCCTAGGGCTTGTCTATTTAAAAAAAAAACTGTTGTGCTTATCAAAACTCCATATTTCAAGAACAAACTAATCCTTTACAAGCATATATGCCATCAAATCTTCATTAGATAATGAAATCAAGGAGTGAGAGGTTAAGAAAAGAAGAAAAAAGAGAGGTTAGTAAACATCGGGGAATAACATTTGGGTGTCATCAGTGTTGTTCATGCAGACAAATTTCTATGTATAGATAATGCAGACTTGCACTGTTTGGGCATTCTAGAAATATCAAGTCCTTATAGATATGAGGGAAAAAATAGTAAACCTACCTCATCTTCCTGAAAATCTTCATCACCCTTACCATCAATCTTCTTGTTCAACATTTCTTCAACAATAGATGGAGGAAGAGGTTTTGGAAGTAGCTTTACACCTTCGCCAACATTGGACTGCATAAGATGATACGGTTCTCATTAACATAGTTCAATGCAATAAAAGTAAAATATCATAATCAATTTAACATTCACAAGCCAACTGATGCAAATTGAAGTGCATAAAACATTCAAAAATGAGAAAATAATAGCACGATCAATGCAAGCCAAATAAAGACATCATATCATTTTAGACCAAAAAGCCTAATAACCGACACCTAATTTCTGAATGGGTTAGCATAATGGGCCTTCAACCAATAGTAATTTCATTCCTTGGTCATAATTAATGGGTAAACTATAATGCTGGGAAAAAAAATTCAAAAAGATGAGAAAAAATTTCTCCTAAAATTTATACCCTAGTGTCCGCATATCCCAAAAATGAACAAAAACATTTATAAAAAATTCTACATTTCTTTTTGATCATTTTGATATATAAAAATATATATGGATATTTAAGTAAATAATTATTAATTAATTAACTAATTAAAATAATATTATAAAAATATTCTTTATTCAATCTTATCCATTTCATTCTCCCTATTACTTATCCTTTGATTGTTGTGGCATGAAATAAAAAAAAGGAGGCTTGGAAGCTAGAAACAAAGGAAGAAGAATAAAATAAAGGAGAAGAAAGAAAATAGAATGGAAGAAGGAAAAAAAAAGGAGAAAAAAAATAAGAAGAAGAGAAGGCAAGGAGAAGAAGATAATTATAAGAAAAAGAAAAAAAAAATAAACAGAGCATTTCATTTTTAAATTGATTTGATTTTGAGTTGGTACACTTTAATGACTACAATGAGAATAAATCTTTTAAGGTAAAAATATTATTTAAAGTTAATAATTTAATTTTGAGTTATTAATTTTATAATTAGTATATATTAAAAAATTTATTATTTTTTAAATTGTTTATAAAAGAACAAGACACCGAGAAGATAAAAATGAAAAAATTTGTCCCAAATAAAAAACTATAATTGAGGTGAGATACTCAATTTATATTACAAGAAGCAAAAAATTCATAGGTCTAATGTTAATAAAATTTTCTTCGTATTGAGCATATTATTAGCATCTAATATTTACCAATAAAATTTTTGTATTTAATGCGAACACTAGCTTAAGAAATTTTGTGATATTTCTATTACTAAAAAGTTAAAAATATTCATAATATAATGTCTTTGGTCCTATGCTTTGTGCCTTAGCGGACTTGATGGAATTGATGAGATGAGAATGTCTTCGGTCCTATGCTTTATGCTTTGACGGATTTGTTGAAGATTTCATCTCAAGATTTGTATCTTGTGTCTCTTTTTATCCTGGCTTCATGCCCTGACGGATTTGATGGAGGAAAGTCCTGAATTATCTTAGATATTTGTCAGGCGAAATGAAATTACCACCTCTACCGCTTTTATGGGCTTGTAGAAGGATACATGTCGACGCAAATTTTGAGCTTGTGTGGTCGATGGTGAAGAGTCATCAGTCCTGTGCTTTGCGCATATAATGGACATATTGATGACAAAAACTCCCTTAGTTCAGCTTTTAGTTTCATATGAACATTGGGATGGCTTCTTCGATCCTTCGCTTTCTGCTTGATTGGACTTGCTGAATAAGAATTTCCTTCGGTCTTTGCTTTCTGCTTTAATAGACTTATTGAAGGAGTTGAGATTTCACATTTGTATTTGATTCCAAACTCCTTTTGCTTGAGTAAGGATATATATATATATATATATATATTTTTTTTTTTTTTTTTTTTTTTTGTTGGAATTTTGGAAATGATCTTATGACCAATAGGGATGATTTCCCAGTCTGGGTCACTTGAACTCACCAAGTTGGAGAGATTTGGGGATTTGGATGCTCTTGTCTTTGAACTAACGGCAGGAGGATCCCTACTGCCTTTGTGGTTGAAAAGCAGTCTGTCGCCGACTGATCGTATTAATGTGAGTCCGACCTTATACACCTACTTGAGTGGACTTGAGCAATTGATAAGGATTTTATCCAGGGCTAATGAGATGGGGATCTCTACTAAGGCTTTGTGGCGTTGAGTAAGTGACTGTACTTCATATTTGCGTGTTGAACCGACCTTATACACCAACTCGATCCTTTAGATTTAATGTGAGATGGAAAATGTATTTCCAACTTAGTTTGTTGAAGTTTGTATATTTGAAAATTTCGTCTTTGGTCAATAAGACTTTTAAATTTGAGAATTTGAATACATAATTTTGAATATGGGATCTTGCGGGACACCCATGTCTAGAACGCTCGATACTTTACTATAAAACTTAAAAAAATGCCCTGCCTAACAGGGGATTTTATTTTATTTTAAATGCATTATGTGAGAATTTCCAATGAAAATTTACATGTTTGATGATGAAGACTTCCGAATTTGTTTGATTACACTTTTATGTGTAATATTTCTTTAAATACCCAATTGATTGGCGATTGGTCTTTCACCAAGTCAACGAGTAAATAAGCTCTCCTCGATATACCTTTTCAATAACAAAAAGGTCCTTCCCAAATTAGGTTCAAATTTATCAATCGATGAGGGATGATTGGTCTTCTCAACACCAGATTCCTTCCCCGAAAAGCTCGATGACATCCGTATGATCGAATGCTTTGAACATCCTCGCCGATACTACTAGATTTTCGAGTTTGGAGCTAACCTCGCCGCATCAAGCTCTTCCATTCGTGAGCATTCTCATCTTGGGTAAGATTTTGTTGAATCTAATTCTGAGCGAAGGTAGTTCAACTAAAGTGTAGAAGACGCCCTCAAACAAGCATAAGGGGTGGACTTTGTAGGCGTTTTGTAAGTGGTACGGTAAGCTCATAACGCTTCCACAAGCTTGGTATGTCACTCCTTTTTATTTCTTGTGAGAATTTTTCTAAGCAATTTGACTAGTGTTTTATTAAAGGCCCGCCCATTTACTCGATTATAAATTGAGAATATCGCCAATCAATTTATCTCGATCAACAAACTTATAAACTTTAATAGGGTATATTCAAATGATTCGCGGGTACACCAAATCTATGTATGTATGGTGAAGTTGGTCACATGTTCACGTAACTTTGAAAAGTCACCACTTGAGAGAAATAATCGCTGATCGCTAAGATGATGCCCAAATTGACGATCATCAATGTCCACTATCCGCCCCCAAAGACTCAAACCCAAGATGCTATCGGTGCAACGATTTGGAGGTTGATGAATTATGTTATCGGACCGCATTCATGGCATCTCTGGCATGTTGATACAATCTTTTACCATAAACCCGGTAAGTATCCCATTCTTTTAATTTTGAAAGCCATTTTAGGACTCACGGTGTCCTTGATGGATTTCAACAATTACTTGTTCTTTCTTATTCCCAAACATCGTAGCCACACCGCTCGAAGATCTACGATATAGTATTGCCAACATAAGCATATAAAGCCTTTTCTTAAGTCATATCGACTTATTACTTTAATTTGCCTTCCTTGAATGACAGTCGCCTTCTCCTTCTCTTCTCTACCGTAAGAATTTCATTGTGATTTTGGCACTTCCCATTGGAGGCTTTCTTCTTGAATGGTCCAGGCTTGTCTTGTTGACTTTGAGAAGTAATTTGAAGGGAGTGTGAGCAACATGAGTCGCTGATTTATTTGATGATCCCTCTTCCGGGATTTTAAACTTATTGGCTCTAGGACTGAATGCAAACACTAATTAGTATGTAGTCCCATACCGCCATACAATTCTTTAGCTAAGCAAGCAAGTCTGCTTAGCTCTGAGACTCAAGTCATAATTTATTGATTTGCTTCATAAACTCGAGAACTCATTTGTGAAGTAGGCCAATTCAAGCTTGTTGATTTTGTAACGCCAACACTTGATTAACGAGTTGAGAATCGCCATAAATTTGATTCTGACCCCACCTAAAATGGCTTCCTCTAAACCTACCACCAACGCTTCATATTCTGCTTCGTTGTTGGTTCGGGGTTGAGTTAATCTATAAGAATGTCTCATTGTGCCACCTTCTAGCGTGATCAAGATGAAACCGATGTCGGCTCGAGCCTTTGGTAGATTTGAGGGTTGAGTGTATTTAATGGATGAAGCTCCATCAAAATACAATTCTCACATTTTCTGCTTTCCTTTTTCATATATGTGCATGATCTGCTCATCAGGAAGATCATCATTAAGCGATGAATCGGGATGGGATGAGCGAAGAAAATCGCTAGAATTTGCCCCTTTACCGCTTTTGGGAACATATGTAATATCAAATCAGAAGAATAACGATCATCGTGCCGACCGTCAATTGTCTTGTCATCAAGAATTTCAACGGATCAATTCTTGAGATAAGGGTAATTTTATGAGATAGCATGTAATGACGCAGCTATTGGGCAGCAAAATTAACGCCAAATAATGCTTCTCAATTAAAGAATAACACGCTTCCGCTCCTATTAGTCTTGACTAATGTAATACAGAGCATTTTCCTTTCCTTCTTCATTATGCTGCGCTAACAGAGCACCTAGATTCTTCCCGCTGCAGAGAGAGGCTTTCCCGGATTGGGCCGCAAAAATAGGTGATTCAATAGATATCTCTCGATCGAAAAGGCCTCGACAATCTTCCCAAAAAGAATATCTTTCTTCATTAGTTTTGCAAAAGGTCGACATCCGTCACGTGATTTGATATAAATCTTCTAATACAAAATGTCAGTATGAGCTTGAGTTGAATGAAGGCTCATTGGAGGAGGTATTTCAACTATTGTCTCGATTTTGTTGGGATCGATTCCAATCCCTCTACGACGCACAACATATCCAAGGAACTTCCCCGAAAAGACTCCAAAGGCGCACTTGAGAGGATTCATCTTGAGGTCATATTTTCTGATTCCTTCAAAGACGATCCTTAAGTCACCAAGGTGATCTTTGCGATCTATACTCTTGACGACAAGGTCATCAACATAGCACTCTACTTTTTGATGAATCAACTCGTCAAAGATTCGCGGTCATACTCTTCGGTATGTAGCTCCAAAGATTCTTCGTCGGCAAGATGCGTAGCAATATATGTCAATTGGTGTCCTGAAAGAGATATGTTTCTCATCTTCAGTGGTCATTTTGATTTGATTGTAACCTGACGATCCGTCCATAAATGAGAACATGTCATGATTTGAAGTGTTATCCACTAACAGTTCTGATACAGGGAGCGGAGCGGAAAGTCATCATTTGGAATACACATGTTCTTCAACCTCCAATCTCATTCGCCTAGAGGCTTGCTTGATTGGTGTTGCATATGGCTTAATTGCTAATTTGTGAACCGCCACATCGTGGATAGCGGCATTTCAAAGATATGTCCAAGCAAAGCGCCTCGAATTCACGTAGCATGGTTTTAATTATTCCACTTTATCTTCGTGAAGTAGCATTGATGAACGGAGGCGAGGATCCCCGCCTCATTAATCTCTTTAAGTTTATCCATAGTAGTACCGCCATCTTCAAGTTCTTCGTGGCTTTTTATTTTTTCATTATTTGTAAGACTGACATTAAAAATGTCATTCTCATCTTCATTATCACTCTCAACTTATTCATTATAACGTATGTGTGTATTCCTCAGGGACCATTGTCTTTTAACCCAAGACTTGGTAGTGTTTATTTCTTCTACCAATGGTTTGAAAACCTTTTCAAAATTACACATCATTTCAAAAACTTATCTTTGTTTACTTGTTAGATACCTCATGTATGCGACTTTATAAAGATCCTCTCAGTCTGGACAAACCGACAGACCAAGAATATCAGAGGATGATCTATCAGGATTTTATGAAAAGTATGCAGACCCTACCTTCAAAAGCAGATTCGAACTCATAATCAGAGTCAAAATGATCTTCCTCAACCAGTGCTTTACTCGAAGATTCACATGGACCTTTGGAATTGAAAGGAACACATTCTTCTTCTTCTTCAGTATCACTACCTAGATGAAGGAGTGTTATTAATTTTAAACTTGTTCTTTATACCCTAGGAATATTTGAAACAATCTCCTTTCCTTTATTTATTTTAATTTCTCCCTTCTTCTTAACTTATTCTTTTATAGGTTTTGAAGAAAGATTTTGTTGGTTTGTTATTTTGATTCCCCTAAAGGAAAAGTAATCGACATCTTGATATATCTTCATTTAATGCACCGCAAAAGAGCATGTCACCCACAATTTGGTACATTCTTCTCCACCCTTTGTATATTTCATACATCGATGCAATGTAGATGGACAATGCCATACTTATGAAGCCATGGCAGTAAGAGCTAATGAAGTATCAGCATCGATCACATGGAATTTGGCTTATGTATGGAAGTCTCCAAATTTAAGAGGGAGGACAAATACTCAATAGTTTTTTGTCCCTTCTCATTGAATCCTTGAACTGACTTTATCTCGTCCGGATGTTGTACATCTAGAGATACCACCGAGGTTCTCGGTTCATAAGATTTATGGAGGAACCGGATCAATTAAGATCCGGTATCATAATTTCATCACTTTCAACATACGAGGACGACATGCTCAGCCCAAGCATAAGATCTTCCGAAAATGTGATGGAGGCTCTTGAACATGCAAGGTCTCCGTTCAAGAAAATATGCTTCGAATTTCTCCGGCTCTTTGAGAGCTTCAATTAATGTGTTATGGAGATCTTCCGACATCAGAAGTGCTTCGTATACACTAAGTTGTGCCAGAATTTTCCTTAAGTGGGATAGAATGTTGTAGTTAATACTTTTATTTGGTGAAAACTTCTTATTTGAATCCTTAGAGATGACTTTTTCATTGATTTCGATTTTTTTTCCTTTATCTTTATTTATTGGTTCTTTTCTTTGTTGAGACAAAGACTGACACCTCAATCGACTTGAAGCTACTTTCAGATCCAATCTTCGATGACTCTCAGCCTGTCTAATGATAGTTGAAGATTCAATCACCGCCAACTTTACATTCTTCATGTGCCACATAGAGCTCGATTCATCTTCATTTGGGAAGCAGTTCTTCTAAGTCTATCGCCTTCATGTATCATCAAACAAGACTCAGTGGGAAGTTCTTCAACTTCTTCCCCTGCTTCTTCATTTATCTGAAGATTAGTAATGAATTCAGCAAGTGTGATGGGTCATCTTGCTGGTTGTATGTAATCATCCATATTGTCGATGATCCTTTGTGTTAATATACGACCATCCATAGAGTAGTAACGCTTTGCTTCTTCTTCTTCTTTTCTTTAATTTATTCTTTTGTATGTGACTTCCCTCATAGATTTATTTGTTTCTTCATGAGATGAACTAGCATTTCCATAACTTGGGTTTTGTCTAAACCAAGTACGAGCTCAAGTGATGATTTCCACTGAATACCTGGAACGCCTTTCAATCGTTTTAACATTTTACGCCTTTTAGATCGACCGCCATCCTTCATCATCGACCAGTTTCTCTTTGTCTTTATGTTTGCTTGATAGCACTGGAGATGAGGTGATTACCTTTGTGGATTCTTTCTTCGGACATACCAATACACTGTCCGATAATATGAATTCTTCATTTCTATATTTTCGCTCTAACCAATTTTTAAATATGTAGCAATCTTCAATAGGATGGTTGAGCACCCGATGAGGGTTATCAGCTTGTCCAGCCTCTTCAGGTCTTTTACACTCTAGTAGCTGGAGACTTGCTTTGAGTGCATGCTTGAATAGTTTAGCCACACTTTCCCTCTTAAAAAAGACTCTTTGTTCAGCTTTTCTTTAAAGGTTGTCTCATTGAGTCATTCTCTTTGTTTTTTGGTCGCCACTTCAGAAGCGATCTCGAGCACATCATTACCTCCAAGTATGAGCATGGGTTGTGGAGCAAGATTAAATGACTACTTTGGTCTTTCTAAACAAGTAGCATTTCCTTCACATTATATCAACCGCTATATGTATCTTTCTTGAACGAAAATGTGTTTCACCTTTCTTTGGATCTGGAACTTTTGCTCTTTTGGATTTATCTTGGGTATCGAGGATAAATTTAATTTCAAATTTAGCCACTCTATCAAGTAGCTCGAAATGTGATAATTGACATAAAAAGATAAAGGCCATCATCTTATCATCGATATTGCCCATCAACGATTGCAGATGCTTTCTTCTTGCTCACATTTCATACTCATATTTTCCAACGCGATATATCTTGTTAACTTATCTTTTCTTACTTTCTCATAGATCGAATACCGTTTCGACTACGTTGGCGAACCTTTAATAACATGTTTTCAAGTTCGGCAAAAATCTTGACCGAGTCATTTGGCAACTCAGCATACCATTCGAAAGCAATTGAACTACTAACGAACTGGCAGAATAATAATGGATCATTACCCCATGTGTTACCACAAGATGCTTTGAACTGGGCTAGATGTTGTTTGGGATTACCATTTTCATCGAATTGATTAAACTTCGGCATTGAATATCCCTTTGGGTATGGAATTTGATCATACTCCGCGGGATATGAGCGACCATTGTTCACCAATTTTTACCGCACCGCGCTATGACTTTGATCTTCTCATTCGGGATAATATCAAGTTGAGAGGTTGTCACGCCGATATTTGTATTCTCGAGAAGCGGTTGTCGAGCCGTTTACTTCAATACTCGCCCAATCTGGACTCTCAAGCATGTGATCGATTTATTGGAGGATTGTCACACTTCTTACATGATTTATTTGGAGGAGTGTGTTGAACTCGTAATTTCTTGCATCAATGCATCATTACGCTTATTCGATCATCATTTCGCCATTTTCAGATTCAACAAAGGATTTCTTTATCTTTGGCTCAATTGAATTTGTCTCGCCAAAGTATTGACGGCGAAGGTGGGATTTTCTTCCTCCTTCTTCTTCTTGTTCCTCAAGAATCGGATGCTTCCTCTATTTGAACATTTTATGTTCTTCTTGAGGGGAGGTACTTGACGACGCCTATATTGGTATTACGCACGAGGTTCATCGACTTGTTGTACATTATTTCAACAAGAAGATCATCCCTCTTCTTCTTCATCCCCTGGACACGATTGATCATGACTTCAATTCCAAATGTGAATCGAGACTTCTTCGACAGGCTTGACGAGTTAACCTCCTCTCGATGGCTGAGTTGATTGACGGATCCCCGGAGGATTCTCCAAGTGTTCACTGTCGATTCTTTATCATCCGGGACCCTCTTAGGCTCCCATTCGAATAAATGAGTCATGATCTGAATTCACACCATATGTCACGCCGTGTCTTTGCTCTAAAGTAATTTCTTTTTTAGGCCTAAGCCTCCATATTTGCTTATCTTTCCACCGAGACCTTTCAGCGGCGGATTCCTGGACACGTGGTTCAAGTGTCACACCCTGATGCTCACCGCGTGGAACATGGATTGGTTGGCGTCCTGCAGTTGGAGTTATGGGATGAGTCTCGGAGGAGCCCCAAGATCCGATAACGACTCGATATCTTCTTTTCATCAATCCTCTCCTCGACTTGAAGGACCGATGCACTCTCGTAGATATGGGTTTCTTCAGGAGGAAGCTGACGTCGGTCCAAAAGACCGCTGATTTGAGTAGAAATATTATGTTTTACCCACTTAAGGTCAAACGGTTAGTAGGAACACTCACTGTTGGTTCCATAATTGGGTTCGCGACAGCAGAACTTTGAGCACACTAAAACTTCTTTTCTTCTTTACTTTCTAAGCTTGCTTCCAGAAGAAGCTTCAAAGATCATACCTTCCCGGAAAAGGGTTCACCGGTAAGATATTATTTTGAGGGACTAAGGAGACAGTCCTTTCAGTAACAATCCTCTTCATGATTGATGTCTCTGAGCTACCGAGCCTCTCAAAGACAGAAAGTTTCTTTTGAGGTACCCCGAAGTAGAGGTCACTTCAGGCCTTTAAGGATTGCCGCATGGCATGCGTGATCTAGTATGGACTACAAGAGTTGAGGCTCAAGAACTTGCTCTTTGAGAAGTCAACGCTACAATCGATGGTAGATTTCCAAAGACTAATGATAACATTTGTCAAACGGATGTTAGCACCATCTCCAAGAGCAATAAGAATGTATGTTCGAGCCATTCCTGAGGTTTAAAGATAAAAATTAGCAATTGAAAATAGCTTATCACCTTTCTTCCAAAATATGATAATAAAGACAAACATACTAAGATATTTAACTAAATAAAATCTCAAATGGCTTAAGACTTTATTTAGAAAGTTTAAAATTTTCACTTTTGACTTATCATTTCCAACATTATTTTTGTCATTTCATTTTTTTTTATACTCCACTGCAATTATAACTTAGATTTGACTAGCCAAAGATAGAAAGAAAAATCTATCCCCAGCGGAGTCGCCTGAAATCTGTGGGATCCGAAAATTCGCCACCGATATCTTTTGGAAAAGAAAAGAGTTGTTTTAAGTATCGATGAAAATTTCAGAAGGCAGATGAATAGTAGATAAGACACTACCTAGAGATTTCCCTCATTGAGAACTTTTATATCCTGTTCTGGTTTCCTAGCAGCTATAAGCATTACCCTCCCAATAGAGAGAGAAAACTGACATTAATCAATGAATCGTTAAATAACGAATATATAATCGCGAATAGGAGAATTTATGAAATTTATCATTTTACTTAAAACTGGGGAACGACGACGCGCCTGATCTAGATCTCATGGTTCACATCTGTCGCCGGTCCTAGTCGCTTAGTCAGGAGGTAATAACCCAACCCGACCGAAGGATCTTTGTCGAACACATGAATAACGTCGTTCAAGATATCCTCAGACTGGGTGGAGTTTGTCGACAAATATAAGTCAACCTTAACTAACATAGCGCCCAACCAAATACATTCTACATTTCATTTCAAAGAAAGAAAAGCGTGGAACATACGGCCGGTGACCGCGACCGTAATTTAGGAAATAGCGCCAACCATGGCGGGCTCAGAAGAACCCATTTATGTGGTGTCATTTCGAAAAACCACGACAAGACACGAGCCACGCCCCACGCTTGGATATTTGAGAAGATAATTACGATTGATTGACATCGCTTTTTGTGAGCAAAAATTTTCTTAATTTGTCACCCTTAGACAAACAGTTGCGGAGGGTGGGTTGATTTTTTTTAAGTTTTAATTTAAATAATTGATTTCATTACATTTATATTTTGTTATTTTATTTGAATTATAATCATTTTATGATTGATTTAGATTTGAATATATGATCATTTATCATTGAAATTTTAATAATAATTACCCTTCTCGATCATAGAACTAATATCGATTAATGAATGTCTACCGATTTTCTACAGGATCGAAATTATCGTCTCAAGAAGTATAATCCTTCAAACTTTTGTCAACTCTAAATAACATAGGATCGAGACTTTTCTTTTGAGGAACTTTATGTAATTGATTTATATCTTGTAATTATATTAATGTAATTACTCGATATTATCACCAAATTTTATAATATCAAATTTTAGGTTTTTAATTCGGTCTTAAGACCAAACCGGATAAGATAACATATGTTTTTTTTTTTGCTTGTATCTAACTTGCATGTTCTTAAATGTTTGAACATTTCAACACGACACGAGTATCTATTTAAAATTTTATATGGACGTGAATGTCAAAAAAGGTGATTGTGTTTTTTATATAACATTTTTAAGTTTTAACCCAACCCCACCAAGACCAAACCGGATATATATTCTTTTTCTTTTTCTTGTTTTGCAGCGATATTTTCTAAGTGTTTGATCTAATAGACATTTAAACATACATACGAGTATCTGTTCTTTTAAAAATTGTATGGACATGTGAATGTCTAAGTTAAAATAACTGTTTAGTATGACATGTCACCTTTAATGCATGCTATAAAACAAGTAGTAATCTATTTTTGATCAAACATGTCTCTGTTCTTTTTGGTATTTAATATTCTCAAACGCAATCAACGAATATCATATAAGACATCATAACCAAATCTCGTATTGGATTTGGATAAATATTAATTCAAACATAAGCATGTACACATTCCTATTCATGCCTCTTTGAATTTGAAAGAGAGCTTTATGTTTAATGATACTTATGTTAATCAAGCTACCCACTTACTTCCCGTTTAAAGATTAAACATTTAGGACCCAAGGAACTTTCCCGAGGGACTTAAGCTTCATGTATAGCAAGTGAGTTTGGGAGATCAAGTCAATAGATTGAATGTTTGTGAGGTAAAATGCAATAACATTACCAATCACCAACTAAAATGGGTTTAAAATTGCATTCTATGTGACATTTTAAAGTTCATCGCTCAAGTATAAGCCATTCATATAAGGTATAAGTTTGATACTCATTTATGGGTGTATCATGAAAGAATGCATTTTTTGAATGACCAATCAGCAAACAAAAGTGGCTGAAAAATAGCATTTTAGGAACTCATTTGATCAAGTATAAAGCCATTTGTGCAAGATAGAGATTGGCATTTATTTATGAGTATGATATGAATATTATTTAGATGTAATCCCCCTTTTATGTGACCAATCAACAAACAAAGGAAAATAAGATTTTGGAACTCATTTGATCAGTATAAAGTCATTTATGCAAGATAGACGACATTTATTTATGGGTATGATATGAACATTATTTAGAGTAATCGCTTTTACGCGAATTAATCAAGAAACAAAATGAAAAATAGCATTTTAAGAACCCATTTGATCAAGATAAAAGCCATTTGTGCAAGATAGAGATTGACATTTATTTATAGATATGATATGAACATTATTTAGATGTAATCCTCCTTTTTATGTGACCAATCAGCAAACAAAAGGGGCTGAAAAATAGCATTTTAGGAGCTCATTTTAAAAGCTCATTGGATCAAATATAAAGCCCAATAGATCTTTCATATAAAAAGAAAGTGTATCAATTCTAGAGTGAATCAATTTTAGATGAGCCCTCTCTTTTTTTTTTTTGTAAAGAAATCCATGTTTATGTCATGGGAGCATAAAAAAAATGGAAAAAGAAGTTAAGATCTTTTCTTAGATCTATGCTTGTTATATGACATTAAGAGAAAATGACAAGGATATAAGTGTCACATATCATTAAGAGACAAATGTCAAAGATAGGAATACATGTTACATGTCATTAGGAGACAAGTGGATTAATTAAAATCAACCTCCTTCATGCAGTTATGACAAAAAAGGAGCACAAAGATCATTAAATCTTAAGGAGATATGGCAAAAAAGAGAGTTTATTTTCTCCTCAAATCCATATTTTGTCATATAACATTAAAGAACGATATAGAGAAAGAATATATATCCTTAAAAGACAAAATGAAAAAATAAATGCATGTCATATGTCATAAGATGGATTAATTAAAATCAACCTCCTCAGACGCAAGCTCACGACAGACAGATCATCAAATCTCATTAAGGAGATATGACAAAAGAGAGTTTATTTTTCCTCAAATCATATTTTGTCATATGACATTAAAGAAATGATAGATATATTATGTATATGTATAAGAAAAAAATGACAAAAAAATATCATATATGTCATTAAAGACAATTAATTAAAATCAACATCCTTTGCATGTAAACCCATGACAAAAACATAAAGGAAAGGAAATTAATGGAATAACACAAATCCCACCTTTTTTTGTTTTCTCTTTTTTTGCCTTATGCTAAGAGGCTTATAAATAAGAGGGGAATCCCCTCTCATGAGATTTTACTTTTCCATTCCTCATCTGTTTCTTTTAAGACAAATTGTAAGCCTAAATCTTCTAAAGGAATTTACCCAACTTGCAAAAGAAAAGTTAATTTGGATCATTTTAACTTGTAAGTCATTTCTAATTTCATGTCTTAGATGTACCCAACATCATTTCATACAAATGGACATTTGCTAATAAAAGTCAAGATATATTCTCTTTATGTTCAACCATGCATAAGTAGGTGCTAATAGAATGTAACCTTTTTTCTATGTTCAATTATGCTTAAGCATGTGTCAATAGAATAAAACTCCCTTTTTATGTTCAACTATACATAGGTATGTGCCAATAAAACATATTCTCCTTCTATGTTCAGCTATGCATAGGTATGTAAGGATTATTGCAAAAATGAACAAGGAAGATAAAATAGATGTTCATACTAAACTCAAAAAAGATATATACATATAATTTAAGATGAAAAAGAGATTGAAATTTAATTAAATATTTGCTACAAGACGTTTAAATAAAGACAAGATAAGATTACTCAACATCAGTATTTGTCATATGACATGTCAAAATTGAGATAATCATTACTCAAATCAACACATCATAATCATTATACGATGATAAAACTTTATACTAGATCAACACATAAACACACATATATGCCATCGTAATTCAAATAATACTTTAAGTATTTGCATCTTCTTCTCTTCTTTTAAAAAATTTTAGCCTCCGGCCATCCGCCATCCCCATAGCCGCTTTGGGAGACAGGTATTCTACCACGCCAAGAAAGGCGCATGGTGTCGAAGACACACACCGAAAATTTATGTCCACCACCCCAAGAAAGTGCGGTTACACACGATAAGATTAGATTTCCTCACGCGAACAACGAACAAAGACTTTATCATAGCTTTTGCCACGCCGGAACAACATGAAGTACTTATAGAACATATTTCTCCTCACGCTGAAACAACGTGAATGAAAGATTTATCAAAGCACGATGGAACAATGAACGAGTACTTATAAGAAATTTCTCATCGAACAACGCAACGAGACTTATCACAAGTTTTTACGTGACAATAACGCGAATACTTATAACACAACATATTTCTTAACTCGCTTTATTTTAATATCGCATTTGAAGCATCATAAACAATGAAGTTATCACTGTTTTAATCACATATGATGCCATCACATGATCTTCTCTTTTTTTTTTCTTTTAGCATACAGGTGAAGTGTTTCTCAAATTTGATGTCAAATCGTGCATCAGGATTAAAATAAGTGCAATTTAAACTTTCATTCATCCTAACAATGAGAAATATTCATCTTGGTACATGGAAATTAGAATGACATCTCAAATGAGAGGTTTTAAACCAATGTCATACGAAACACATGTTTTTGAACCAATGTCATACTAAACATATGTCATAAGTTATAAAGAGCAAGAGATTCAAATGTAAGTAAAGGTTTTGAACCAATGTCAAACCCAAAATGTCTCTTTCTTTACTTCAACTTAGCAACAAAATTAGTCATAAACATCAAGAAACTAGAATATAAAAGAGGGGAAAGCTTGCTAGTAGTTTTTGGACTTAAACTACACAATACCCTAAACCTTTCTTTCCATTTCTTGCTAATAGGTTAGGATTGGAACCACAACACCCTAAGCCCTTTCCTTTTCTCATTTCAGATTTTCATTGAAGCATGTAGGAAAAATTGCACAAATATTTCTCCTCCCAAAACAGTAAAAACTGAAGCATAAAGGATACAAGAAACTTTACACGGAATCTGGAATTAAGCCATGCAACATTTCAAATCCCCTCTTTCAATTTCAGATTTCAAACTAACATGTCAACACTTCAAACCCTTTCTTTTCTCCCCTTTTTTTTATTTCAGATTTCAACCTAGTATATGAAATAGAATTCTGCATATATTCTAGGATTCAAGCCATACGATACTTCAAATCCCCTCTTTCAATTTCAAATTTAAAACTAGCATGTAAAAGAGGCATGACATGCATCATCTCACCCATAGAGAATTGATTTAGGTAAGATAATAAGAATGAAACCCATAGAAAAAACAGCAAACAGCATGAGATTTGGATCATGCACCTCCTTTAAACACACTTCCATGCTTCTAGACTAATTTTCCATAAGTAAAAAAAATTTCAGCAAGCATTATTTCATCCAAACGATAAGAACTGAAGTTAAGGATAAAGAAAACTTGCATATAGCTTAGGATTTGAGCCATACACTATCTCAAAACTGATTTTTAAATTTCAGATTTCACTTTATTATAAAAGAAGCCATGTTTGACACATCTTTATCCTATGCAGAAATTGTTTTCAGCAAAATAGAAGCATGAATATCTATAGAGAATAGAAAACAAAATGAAATTTGGGTCATACATCATCCCAAAGTATTTTCAGCAAAGTAAAAACCATGAAAATCCATAGATAATATAACAACAACAACAACAACAAGCCTTAATCCCACTAGGTGGGGTCGGCTACATGAATCCTTATATCGTGTCTTATTATGTGTCAAATTCTCATTTAATTCAAGTATACTAAGATCATTTTTATACATCTTAACCAAGTCTTTTTAGGTCTACCTATACCTTTCTTAACATAAGGCAAATCTAATGCATCTACTCTCCTAATCGGGTCATCGGACTACCGACGCTTTATGTGGCCAAACCATCTAAGGCGACTCTCCCTAATCTTATCTACCACCGAGCTACTCCAACTTTTTCCGAACATACTCATTTTGCATTCTATCTCTAAGAGTAAAGCCACTCATCCACTGCATCATCTCATCTCAACACTTAACTTAGTCTTATGCTTTCTTTTTTATTGGCCAACATTCTGCACTATAAGTCATAGTCTTACCACCATCTTAAGTTTAAGTGGAACTTTTCTATCACATAATAGGCCAGATGCATTCCTCCACTTCAACCATCCAACTTGAATTCTACTAATAACATCTCCATCTATTTCACCATCATTTTGAACAATAGCCTAAATATCCAATCGCCACTCTTATTAATGACTTGATCACCTAAAGTCATAATACACTATCACTAAAACTTCTACAACTAAAATTACACTCCATATATTCGCTTTAGATCTACTTAAACAAAACCTTTAGACTCTAAAGTTGACCTCCATAATTCAAGTTTCTGTTGGACTCCCTCTCTAGTCTTATCAACAAGAAGAATGCCATCAGTAAAAGCATACACCAAGGTACATCTTCTTGTAAATGCCTCGTAATAACATCCATAACTAAAGTGAAAAGATAAGGGCTTAATGTTGATCCTTGATGTAATCCAACCAAATAGGAAAATATTTTGTCAATCCTCCTTGTGTTTGGATACAAGTAACTCTAGTATACATATCCTTAATGACTTGAATATAACCAATATTAACTCCTTCCTCGTTTCTAGAACTCTCCAAAGAACATCTCTTGAGACTTTATCATAAGCTTCTCTAAATTAATAAATATCATATGTAGATCCTTCTTACTTTCTATGCTTCTCCATCAAACCTCTTAACAAATGTATAGCAACCATAGTAGATCTACGGCATGAACCAAACCGATTGAGAAACTTCAGTATCACATCGCAACCTATGCTCAATTACTCTCTCCCATAATTTTAATGTATGGCACATTAACTTAATTCTCTATAATACACTCTTGTGCATCACCTTTATTCTTAAATATAAGAACCAACAAACTCTTTCTCCACTCATCTCGACATCTTTTAGTTTTAAAATAACATTAAAAGATTTAAGCCAAGAAATTCCTGATCTCCTAAACATTTCCACATCTATTGAATATTATCCGGCCCTCTGTTTTTCCACATTTTATTTTCTTTAAAGCTTCACTAACTTCGATTTACTAATCTGACGATAAAAAATAAAATTCTTTATTTTTTTTGGGTATTAAGGTTGCTAAAATCAATCATTTCGATCCTTCATTGAAAAGTTTATCAAAATACCTCATCCACCTATTTTCAATATCTTTTCCTAAGAAAAGACTTTATTATTTTCATCCTTAATACCCCTCACTAACTATGTCTTTACTTCTCCTATCTCTTTTTTGGCTAACTTATACATACATCTTTCACCTTCTGTATCTAATCTATCAGATAAATCACTAAAAGCTAAATTTTTCATCATATATCGCTTTCTTAAACTCTAGCCACTTTATATCTTTCCCCTCGAAGTTTTTATATCTAAACCAAGTTTTATAACAACGCTTCTTATTTCTTATATTTTGCACACTCGACTCCACCAACTATTCTTATTAAAAGAAGTTTTCCTTTGATTCTCCAAGCACATCTTTAAGAACTTACTTAATTTCACTTGATATTTTTCCCACATAACGCAATTTTCCTTAACATCCCCAACTTCTAATTTCAGTATTTTAAAAATTTTTTATTTGTGTTTTTTAAGTGTCCCTCATCTAATCAGACAATAATTTAGTTTATTTTTCTCTTACAACCTTTCATTAAAATCTAAAACTAATAATATGTGACTTAGATTTTCACTTGAATGATCTTACAATCTTTACAATCTAAACGATCTATTTTTCTTATCAAAATAATCAATCTGTTTTACTAGATCCATTTTATAAGTAATAATATGTTCATCCCTTTTCTTAAATAAAGTTAAGAACTACAAAATCATAAGTTTAAGAAAATCTAATATACCCCACCTTCTTCATTACCACCCAAATCCATAATCACCATAAATAAATCTTTTAAAATCTTCTACCACTCTACCAATATGTCCATTTAAATCTCCCTCAATAAATACTTTTCTTTCAAGGTATATTTTGTATTAATCCCTCTAATTCAATCCAAAATTTTCTTTGAGCTTACCTCCAAACCTACTTGAGAGCATGTACACTTATAACATTGATAATCTTAAGATCAACAATAATCTTTAAAGTATAATTATCTCCACATCTATTAATTTATAACATTATCCTTCAAACTTTTATCTATAATAAAAAACTAAAATGAGATTTGGGTCATACATTATCCCAAATCTCCAAACAAACTTAAGATCATCTCAAGATGGGATATAGTATATATATTTAACAAAACCCTAAAAAAAGAACTTAAATGTGTAAAAATAAGCTAGATTAGAAAGAGATGACCGGAAGTGTCAACGCTAAGAGGAAAGGAGGAGAGAGATTTCGCTTGGGAAGAGAAAGCTACTGGCCAGGCTCACTGAAAGACGGAAGAAAAGAGGAAGCACCGCACGAGGAAGCTTCGAGAGAGGAGAGAGGAGTTGTGTGAGGGGAAATCGACACACCGTGGCTTCTAACCGGAATAGGAGGAAACGAAGGAGCCGTGAGGAGAGTCGAGAATGAATAACGTGAAATGGGGTTTAATTTGACGAGTTTTGAGTTAAACCGCAATCCGACAGTAGTTTAAAGCATCCAATAGAAAGATATGTTTTAATTGGTATTTTTTTTAATCGGACATGCAAACAGAGATTAGGATAAAACTGGAGATTAAGGATTAAGCATCCATTAATTAGCAATCATTAATGATCAAATATGAGGAAATTATTTTACCAAGAATAGGTGTTGATTTCTGACGAACGAATCCGATCGATTTTATGATCGAAGGTTGTTTACAACGTATAGAAATGAAATTAGTTTAAATTGTGACGTCACCAAATTGATCGACGTCATACACTTTCTAATTGATCGCGAAAAGTATCGTTTGATAGGTTTCGACGCTTTGCACAACGACGCTGATCAATTTTGAACGACGTCGTGGACGTCGTCGGACTTCCCGATAGCGTAATTTCATTAAAAATTAATTTTAATTATTTGATTGGTTATTAATTGATTTGATAATTTCCATTTAATTAATTTTAATATTTTCGACGCATTAGAAGCCGAATTTTCGAATCGAAGCGAGTTTGATTGATTCTGATCGCGATTAGGGCATTTTAATCTCCAATTATGCGATGCTACTCTCGTTAATTATTTATTTTAACTTTCATGGTTCATTTGACTTATGAACCATATGTGGAGGTCAACAACCTCCCTTCGTCGACCTTGGATCCGGAGCAAGGAAGAAGGCGTGAGCTTGCGATTTCGCAAAATACAGCATAATTAAGCTGTTATGTTGCCGAAATTAAAATTAATTAACTCAAAATTTAAATTATTTAAAATTAAATAAATCACAAGTTGTAAAATTCGAAGACTCGCGTCCGTTGAACTTGGATCCAGCCGAAAATTTTATCAAGACCTCCGCCGTCAACTTGGATGTAAGTCCAATCACTCGTTCGTCATGCGACTTTACTAAAATATGGCATTCTAATATATGTAAGTTCAATCTATGTTTGTCATGCAAACATAATCTAATTCAATACCACATTCTAATGTATATGAGCCAAATCTATGCAATGCAAACATCAATCTATTTTGCATTCCAAAGAGATGTAACGATCCATGTTTGCAATGCAAAAATCAACCTAATCTTATTTGGCATTCCAAAGAGATGTAAGTCTAGCATAAATTTATAAATTGAATCAATCCAATCTAATGACATTCCAATAGATGTAAACCCTACATACGTCTGCAATATAGACTTTATAAAATTGAATTATTGAATAGACTTATAAATTAAGTTTAGCTTAAATTATTCAATAAACAAATGTGCAATAACTTTAGTCTACTCGGGATATCTGAGACAAGGCAACTTATGGTTACTAATCAAACTCCCTAGACATCACGGCTAATAACCCTCTTATGTTGGTGATCAAAACGATAGTCCAGGATGACTAACCATGAGATCTTGATCAGAAATTCTCCTTTTTTCCTTTAAACAGACATCCACACCACACCACTAGAACTAATTTATACTAGAGATCTACGTTTATTTCCAATCTTAATTGAGAGTACTCTCCTACTACAATAAGAGGGTTAATTAACTATGGATGCTTGTGTTCATAAGAAGTAGAACCCAAATTTAAATAAATCCTAGCATAATATTAGGAAAA
This sequence comes from Cymbidium sinense, assembly GCA_021442155.1. NCBI lineage: Eukaryota > Viridiplantae > Streptophyta > Magnoliopsida > Asparagales > Orchidaceae > Cymbidium > Cymbidium sinense. The sequence continues at coordinate 211,756 of JAKCPB010000598.1, forward strand.
ATCTGATTGAATATAAATCAATTTGCCTCATGAAGAATGAACTCCCTAAACATTCCTAAAAGATGGCGAAGATTTCAAAAGGTATTTTTCCTGAGTGATCAATACCTTAGCATGATTAGAGAGGGTCAAATGAGGTGTGAATTGAATCATAATTCTTCAAGTTCCATTAAAAAATTCCATATTTTTCTTATTCCTATCATAGATGCTTGACTAAACTATAGACTATAGAGGTGTCATAGCCTTGAGATACCCAACACCTATTAGAGTTTATGGAAGAGCCCGTTATAAGTCCCAATAAATGCAACTATTGGTTTATAAGACTAGCTTTGACTTAGCATTGTTAACGTCACCATTCCCAAACCAAACATGTACAAACAGTCAAACTCTTCAATTTCTGAGCTACCTTTCGCCAAGGTGAGGCTTAATGAAACTTGTTAAATACAAGCTACAAAAGAAAAGGCACTACATAGAAATTCAGACAATGACCGATATAATACAAATTTTCATGCAAGCAAAACTTTCAAAATCTAGATTTGTGCTAACAATCTTAATAGTTGAATCAGTACAAAGCGGACAACAGTACTTAAATCTTAAGCCAATTCCCTCATAATGAGTATTGAATAAATGTCCGAGCAAGAGTTTTAACTTGTTTTAATTCATCAATAGTAAATATAAATCCAGGACTTATACATATATTTAAATGGCATATAAACATGATTTACCCTAAAACTAAGATGATATAAAGCCAATTTTGGCTGAGTTATGTAAATAAACTTGTATAAAAAAATGATGAAATAAATTCTAAAGATAGATCACGTCAGCTTCAAAGTTCATCCACCAAGAAAGAGTATGAAGCGGTGACAGAAAATTGTATTGACTAAATGAAATGGAAAACATCTAAATGGTCTCACGGAAATCACTTGCAATAAATCAACCCATGAGTTGGAGTATTTCCTTTAGAATACTTTAGTATGTTAAATAACAGTCCGACACACAAATTTCTTATTTATTTATCTAACAACTTATTCAATAATATGAATTAGCAAGTTCATATATTTATGCATGCCAAAATCAATTCATTAAAAATTTAATGAAAATAAAAAATACAATTTATTTGTTGTGCACTTTGAGATTTAGGTGGCATTATTATAAATGAATGTAGTTGGATTTTAATTTTGTAAATGGATAAGATTTAGAATGCTACACAAACAACCATCCCTGATTTTAATTACTAAAGATGTGTAGTTAATCTTGCATGTTCCCTAACTTTAGGAAAATTACAAAATCACATTCTGACAAATGTGTGCGTGTGTGTATAAATATATATATATATATATATATATATATATATATAGATAGATAGAACCAAAAACGTAAATTTACCGAGTACACTAAACGATCCATTCAATACAAAACAATTTTAGTATGTAGCACAACGATTATGTGCAAAACTTAACACTCATCTAAGCTATGGTAACATTCAAAAACAACTAGATAATTTTTAGTCAACATATCAACTCGAGCCTTTTAATAGTCAATTTTAAGCCAAACACAACTCGCTAGAGATATAATTTGGGTTGCATATACACACACGCGCGGACAAAAGTATGTTTTTCTCTGTACCTCAGTGCTGTAACTGTAGATAAATTTAATTTCACTTGCAAAGGGCTGAGGCAAAGGTTCTAATTTCCCTCATTGTTCTACAAAGAAGATCAAATACTAAAAAGAAAATTTGTAAAGGAACAATTTAAAAGAAGCAAGACACTGGGTAAATCTCATAATGACTCCAAATAACCTTCACATCCATTTGAAGATATAAACTTGTAGTTGCACTTTTCAGAAATTCAGAGAATTATGCCTCTGCGAGAAAAGTCATTGAGCAGATGTTAAGGTTCCATGAAGCAAATGCTGATTGGCCAAACGCCAAGTGCAAGGGCATCAAGATAATCAAAGAAAGAAACACATTAAACATGAAAATGAATACAACAGGAAAGCCTGCAAATTTTAGCTATGCTAAAATAGTCAGGAAGAGATATGTTTTCATAATTATAAGGGGAACAATTCATGTTCAGAAGGAGAACAAAGTCCTTCGCTCATTAGGATTTAAGAATTGATAGATCTCATATTGATTGTTAAATAGTAATATAGATTGCGGATGTCGTCAAGCTCTGTTCACCAACCAACCTGAAAAACCAAAAATTCACTAATCGAAGTACATTTTTTTTTTGTATATTTCAGCAAATTTAATCACAAACTTACATAGACAATCCATATGCAAGAGCTTGAACCCAAGATCTCTTAGTTGAGAGCCTAAGTTCTCAACCACTACACTGATGCCTTACACAAGTACAAATTAAAGTAACAATGATAATAAACAAAGAGGAATTCTCACATCTAAAAGCATTTAGGGCATGGGCCTTTACTGTCCTGCAAAACATGGACAGTTTTGAAATCGTACCAACAAAGAATGACCTATTAAAGCTACTTATATGGAAATAGTTGCATTCAGAGTTGCACAAAACAATCAAGTAATAATGAATTCATTATGCATTTCAATTTCACAGAAGGAAAATTCAAACCAAGTTTCCATTGAGGGATAAGAGCATAGTAGCATACATGAGTTTCTTGAGTCAACCCACTCTGCATCCAAGACCGACAAAGAGAATATAAGGAGCAGGATCCACCGTCCACAACCCTAACCTTCAATGAACAATTAACATAGCAAAAAAAACAATAAATATGCTCTAAACCATATATAAAACAACATAATAGTATTCATAGTTGTCATGTAAATCTGATTTTCAGTTCGAGTATTCTCACCATAATACCATATCAAAGCTACTTATCATTTCATGTTAATTTATCTGAAAAAAATGATTTGAGCTAACAAATGATACAAATACTCAATTGTCAAAAGAAAAATGCATACCATTGTCTCTTACCTTTCGGCCATGAATCATCACAAAAGGATCATCTATGTTTTTGTCCCTAAAAAAAAAAGAAAGATGGCTAGTATAATGATTTTGCACTCAATGAACAAAGTAAAATCACTGAGATAATGTGATGGAAATTTAAAAAAAATGTACGCTCATCAAAACAGAGAAAGTGAAGAGTAATATGAGTCTAAACATTGTATTTAATTTTAATTTAGTTTTTTAAAACATGTATATGATATATGAGTGGGATGTGTTATTTAGAATTTTCAATATTCTCCTTGGATTAGTTCATTATTGCAAGGTTTTGAATCCACCCATTGAATTCCAAGTAAGCAAATTATAGGTCAAATCAATTCAACATTTGTAGCAATGAGAATTTGAATGATACATGCTACTATATTACCACACCCTGATTCTTGTTATTAATGGCCCAACCAAATACACTCTAGTTCCTTTATATGTCATTGATTCCTATGTTGCTGCCTCCAGTTACCTGCTTGCAGTTGCGCTACTTCTAATTTCCGCTTCACCACTTCTCATTACTCACCACCTCTATTTTTCACTATGCTACTTCCCACTATGCCAGTGTTTCCTGTTACTCAAGCCTTAAGTTTTTCACTCTTCTTAGCAGCATTGAGTCCCTATTTTGGCACTACTTCCCTACTTTGAAAATTCATTAAGTTAACCAAGAATTAGTTAAAGAGCTAGACTTTCTATAGAAGATTTGAAGTTGCCGGAATTCAAGAAATATGTACTAAAACTTATTATATTTGACTAGAGCTCGACAGATTCAGATAAGTTCTTTTTTTTTATTTGAGTCCTTTGTGTGCTATAAAATAGGTTATGTGAGCAATATAAAATCAATGAACATTGAATATTGCAATAAAATTAAAATTCTCCAAATCTTATGAGTCCTAGTTGGAATATATTCTTTGAGTACTTCACAGATATTATAATTAATTCTAGAAGTGAGTTTCTTTACATATTTCCATGATTAAATACAAAAGCAAATTTCATCAAATTCAATATATAATCGTTTGACATGAATTTTGTTACGTGCTCAGCTTCATGAAATAATAGAACATGCTTCAGCGTCCTGGTATAATAGAGGAAGTTCTAGACAAGAATTTGAAATTGGACAGGATATTGAATCAAACAAAAGAAAAGTTCAAAGGTACAATAGGTGTTGAATCGAAAGATATAATAAATATTACCATAATTTAATATAATCTAAATGATATAATAATAATACAATAATATATTTTCACCAATTCAATATAAAATCTTCAAATTTAAAGCACTTTACACTTGAATATTTTGAATATGATTGTAAATAAAAAACATGGAATATTGTATTTAAATTATTTTCAATTTTAAATTTAAATCTTTCATTTCTGACCATTGTCAAAATCAAAGTCAAAAAAAAAAAGATATTATTAGAACCAAGAGGTTCATCATTGATCTAATTCAAGTACTGGTTTTGTGCGAAAGAGGTTGAGTCTAGACATAATCAACTTGAGGATGGATTCATGGTTAAAAAAAAAAAATTTGACTTAAATCCATGGTGTTAGGGTGTTTTGAAAAATAGCTTTGAGCAAATTTTTCATCAAAAATTGATCTAATTCAAGTACTGGTTTTGTGCGAAAGAGGTTGAGTCTAGACAGAATCAACTTGAGGATGGATTCATGGTTAGACCAATCGAACCGGCACATCCAATTTGACTTTTAAATCCATGGTGTTAGGGTGTTTTGAAAAATAGCTTTGAGCAAATTTTTCATTGAATGAAAGTTGAAAAGCATTATTAATCCACTAAGGCTCGTTTAATTGGACTTCTCCCTTTCGTAAGCAGGCTATGAAATGTAGTCAGAAAATTGCTTTAAGAAGAATTTTTAAATTTTTATGCTGAAGTAACTTCGACAAAAATTAAAGTTCTTGAAAAGCAATTTGACAAATTTTATCCAAACAAGAGGCACCTGCATTGCAACAACTTTCTGCTGCCACAAAGTAGACAAAAAACATTACCAAATGTACACATAATCAACTTGCAAATCACCTCTCCTTGGTATCACTGTGCTCAGGTGCTGAAGGCATGACTGGAAGTGAAGTAACCTAAATCGTTCATAATCACAAAAAAATGTATAATTAAAATAGATAATAACTATATAAATAAAAAAGAACAAATGCATGAGAAAAGGAGGTCTTTCACTAGTTCCAGAAATAATGACAACTATGAAATCAGAAAGCAAGGAAAAAAAACAATTCGTGCTCTATATTTTTTAAAATTTCTTTTTTTATAAGCTTTAGTTGATTATTTCTTTCTTCAACTGTTTTAGGAACATACTCATGTCCAAATGCAGCATTAGTTTGTTATGTTTTGTTAGTAGAAAAAATAAGGAAAAAAAAGAACAAGCAGGCTTTAGTCACTTCAAAAATTTGTGAGGAAAGTTTAAGTTCAGAAATACAAAATAAAATAACACAACAACAAAGTTGCCTTGCAATGGAAATTAAATAAGGAACAAGCATCAAAGCAAACAATACGTGTTTGCACATTAAGGCTTCAACCTTTGACCTAGACCAAAGTATGCTTAATCAATATTTCTACCGTAATACTTTAACCTCAACTAAATTTTAAAAATTCGTTATTTGCAAGCTTCGTCTTTCTCATTAAGTAAAACTTTTGATTCATTTGTTAAGTAAGCAGTGAACACAAATTAATATTTTAAGTTTGATTTATAAATGAACAAAGAAATAAAAACAGATATTCGTTCGATTGTGATTGGCTTATTTTAGCTAGAAATAAATATATATATAATATTCATAAAATGTATATATTATTATTTATAAATGAAGGTTTTTTTAAATTTTATGAATTCAAGCTAATGAGTCAAACGAGCTGATTACGAACAAAACAAGCCGAAAACAAATAATAGATTTTTGAATAATTTTGAACACAATTAAACAAATGAATTTTCAAACGAGTCAAACACAAACAAAAAGCCAACTCTCTCAACTAGGCTCATTTACACCTCTACTTTTATTTAGCACTTAGATCACTTCGTGAACTATTCTGCACTTCCCCTAAAAAAAAAATTACAATGGCTACCAAATTTGCAAGTAGTGCACCAAGACAACAGGAGTTCAAATGGCATGGCCTAAATTGTTTGAAGATCTATCTTTGCGTTTTTTATTTTGAAACAAGATGTTATTGCTCAATTTTTGTTAATAAGAGTAAAGCATTGGCAAAATATAGCACAAATTGCAATCTCCATTCACAACCAATTTAAGTTTGCCCTTGACTTGAATAGTATAGCAGAAAGAAGTTAGTTAATTTGATACATAATATAATTTGTAATATTTTAGTCGGAGGATGCACAAAAAGAAGAAGTGAACAAAATAAAAAACCCAAATCACGTGGAATAAGAATGCCTCTACTTGGAACTCAGAACAATTTACAATGAAGAAAAGGACTAAAAGCACAATCAGTTCAAAAACAAAAAAAAAAAGAAGGAATAGATGAAAATAATGCACGAATGATGCTAATAAAATTGAGCTTCAGAGGAAAAAAATAATCACATGCCATATTTTAAAAAAAAATGGCTTAAAAAAGCAATTGGACTTAGATCAGGATCAGGAGGAAAACTAGATGGAGTACAAAATAGAAAAAATTGTTGGCTTTAGGGGCTAGAAATACAAAAAATCAACTGTTACAGAAACAGATATTACAAAGAAAAAAACAATTTGAGCAGCTTCAACCTACCTTATTAAACATTGCACACTATAATATGCTAATGCAAATAACCTCAAGATTAACATGAATATGATTAGACAATTGCAATATGATGAATGCCATGGCCTAATAATCAATGATGTTATATAGCCAACATGTACCAGAAATATTTTTTTTACATGTAGTGAGTATATATATATTCATATCTAATATTTTGGTTAAGAAAAAAGAAATAAATGATCAACTATTTGTGCAGGTTATTTATTCTCAAACTAAATAAAAGATCTAATTTAGTCCATTGACTCTTTAAATAAGAACAAAAATAGTCACGTCATCAAAAGCAACAGAAAATGAAGTTAAAGTTAGTGAATAGTATTAAAAAATTATAATATTTTAAAATATACATCTTCTTGAATTTTTACAAAATCTAATTCCCACTCATCTTATTTCCTTACATACAATAGAAGTGAATCAATATCAAGCAGCTCGCAGAATGAGATAAATTTTTATAATAAAATTTTTTTTGATATTTTTTATCTTAATTCTATTGTAACAAAATACATTGAATTTCTTTTTTTTTCGTTACAAAGCATTTAAGTTTTTAATTTTTACAATGATTTTAATGGAATTATTTTTCTAGAGAGATCAAAATATGTAATTATTTTCATCAATATAATAAATAAACAATAAAATAAAAGAATTTTAAATTTTTGAATAGATAAAAAGACAAAATTGAAAAAATTTGCTTTCATGTTGCTAAATAATCTAGTGTATAACTTAAATTCAAAGATAATGCTAGGACGACACAACCAACAAATGAAAGGGCCGTCCAAAAAATTTGATTGGTATTGATTATTTAAATACATGGCTTTTCATGTACCAAACTATCATATATTTAAAATGTTATTCATTTTCATAACATAAACATATATCCATTTATAACTGTACACATTTTTTACAATTAAATTAAATCAATTAGTGGGTTAGCAAGCCTTTCTAGACATTTAAATGAACGGGCTTGTACAACAACAATCGTTGTCTTCACTTCTCTCAAGTGCAAATATTAACTAGAATTCTTATTTTATTGGGGCTACTTCCAACCAGCTTTTTCAAATTTAGTTTCAATTTGAAAATTTCCTTAGTAACTTTAATTTTTAATAAATAGATATATTAAAAATTCTATCGATTTAAGTATTTTAAAAAAAACATTATGTTTGCTAGAATAAATCTTGAATTACTCAAGTATAGCAAGATAAATGAGCAGTTAAAATTTTTTTGCAATTAGATAATGACGAACTGGAAATAACAGGACATTATAGGCTTCATAGTTACTGACATGATATTAATTATTCTAATTCAAATAATTGACTGACATGAATGATAATTATAAATTAGTTCTCCCTTGATTTTTAAGAAAATGATAATTTGCCTCCTTATGCCTCTACAACGAAACAAATAAATACGTTCTCACATCACTTACTCAGCCATTTTTCAATTTTGACTTTGTTGATTATATATTGATGGTAAGAATAAACAATTGTAATACATATTTTTCTTAAAAATAATTTCAATAAAATTAATGAAAATTTTAAAACTTTAATATCATGAAAAAAAAAAAAATTAAAACTCAACTAGTTTCATTGCAATAAAATTAAGATAAAAATATTACATAAAATTATTTATTACAAAAAATCATCTCACTTTGCACCCTACATGATTTCAATCAACTCTTGTTGTATGCAAAGTCAACTGTTGTACACAATGAAACATGGTAAATATGAAATTAAATGTTATAGAAATTTTAAGAAGATATATGTGTTCAAATTATCCTCCATTTTAACACCATGTGCTGACTTCAACTTTATTTTCTATTACTTTTGATGGTAGGACTATTTTGGTTCCTATTTAAGGAGTCTAGAAATTAAATTGGACATTTATATATAATTTAGGAATAAAATGGTCCCCATGAGACCATTTTGATCCTTTTCACTTTTAGTTCATTTTTATTAGTTGTCAATGAGAAACAACTTTTAGAAGAATATGGAGCTCTATTATAAAAATACTATAAAAACCTCAAGAAAATCATGAAAATGCCTTGATAGTTTTAAAATGATGAATTAGTGATGTTAAGTAGTCACCATAGAGCATAAAATTATTTTCCTATCTATACTTGTCAACGACATAATGTAAATGTCCATTGAAGCCTAGCGCATGGCACACAACGAGAGACACACCATTTTAAACATGGCACAAAAAATAAAAAATTATGAAAATTTAGATATATATATATATAAAAAAAGCTATTAAATTGAAAGATAAACCATCATGACAATAAATACAAGTGAAGCCATGCTTATGTTTAAAATAAGCTATTTATGTATTTGAGTGTTAAATTGGTACTTTAAGTTCCAATAGGCTCATTTATTTTTACAACACTATTGTCATTTTATTATAAGACGATTTACATACATACCACACGATTTTTATGTATTTACATATCTAACATCTAAAGTTAGATATTTACTTATCTAAGACTTTCTTATGCTTAAAAAAGTACAGAATATTAAGGTATACTAATATGTAAAAATTGAAATTTAGGTTAGATATGTAAATACATAAAAATTGTGTGGTATGTATGTAAATCTCCCTTTATTATAAATAAAAATTATCTATTATCATTTATTTTGAATCAAATATCCATAATGCAATTATCAATCATTTATCTTATTTTTTATTCATACATGTGCCATAAATGATTGATAATTGCATTATGGATATTTGATTCAAAATAAATGATAATAGATAATTTTATTTATAATAAAGGAGATTTACATACATACCACACAATTTTTATGTATACAATCAAATTTTATTTATTTTTTCCCTGGCCTAATTTATTTGTCATTGCATGATTTATTCTTTTTCAAATTTTCACACATATGATATATTTTATATACTATAATAAATAATACCTTCAGTTCTCTCCTAGCTCAATCTATCTACTATTCTATGAATTTTTTTTTTTTTGTACTATTCAACATAAATATTTTATTATATATACAAAATAAATATAATAACATTATATGTGCATCCCAACCTTTAAATGCAATTTTTCTTAAAATTTACTATATCATATAATTTTCATATATAATATATATTTAAGATTTAAATTTTGATCTCAACTTATAGAATATTTTAGTGCCATAATTGTATTAAATAAATGCATTAAAAGGTGTATTTTATTTTTAAAAATGTAGTATTAAAAGTATTTTTTCTATAATTTAAAATTTCAAATATTATGTGAATTTATATTAAATTTTAGATATTGAAATGTAAATATATAATATTTATCGTGCACATACACACATATGTATGATATATCTATCTATCTATCTATATATAAACACACACACACACACACGCACGCACACACACACACACACACACACACACACACACACATATATATATATACATATATTTAAAATATTGTGCCGCTATGTGCCATGCGTTATTTCCCTGGCATTAGGCACATGGCAAGTGCTACTTTCAACCCTTGTGTCGTGCCATAAAAATAGTGCAAATGATGTGCCATTCCACACCATACCCATAGTGCACACTATTTTACAACATTAACAAGTATAGTCCTACCTAATATGATTGTTAATTTCTATTGACTGAATAAATGGCCCTTTATAGGAAGCTTAGAAGAACATGGGGCTCTATTATAAAATATAAAGCAAGTTGCAGCAATACCAGTTTGTAAACTCCACATAATTTGCAATAAAACCATCAAGGCCGAAAAAAACTTAAACTTTCGTATTAGTCTTTAGCCAAAATAAAACTCTGATCTAAATTAGCACAAGTACTTCCCATGAAAATAATAAAATAAAAGATCTCTTTTCAAAAATAAAAGCTAAACAACATCGGTAAACAGATTTCTACTAATTTTGAAAAAAATTAGTAGTGTTTTATTCATCATTTGTGCTAAATTTATAAAAGTCTAAAAGAATGATCACTTAAAAATATACAAAATTTAGTGCCTAGAACTTAGTTACATAATTTAAGTATAATAGAATAGCCCATGGATTGGTGATGTGGTAATAATGATAACATGGATCAGTGAAATGGAAATCAAAATAAGGAAAGAAAGCTAGAGTAAATTGTTGGAGCTAGAAGGTGAACTATTAGAATGTTGACAGCTAGTGTTGACCAAAGTGTGGGACTAGAATTAGCAATAGTGACTTGTCGCAAGGCATGAATTCGACTAATTCAATACTCCTCAATCAAATGAGTGGATGATATTCACTCTAAGCTTGTCTAACAACTATTGAAGGATTGGCCTTATTAATCCATTGATGAGAACATTTGCATGTTGTTCACATGTGGTAATAAACATTGTACAAATAAGACCATTATACATGCTTAGTGCAATCATATCATGCAAGATTATGTGGAATATTGATAGCTGGCTTGTTATCACAATGAAGTCTCATAGGACTTCTCTTTTCAATTTTTAAAAATTCTAGAATAATTTTAAGCCATGGCAATTTGTAGATTCTCGGTGTCATAGATTTAAATTCAAATTTTATGCTAAATGTTGTTGTCATTTTTTGTTACTTTTCCATGTAACAGGGATGTCTCTAGAGAATGTGCAATATCCTAAAGTTTATCTCTTATTAAACATACTCCATGCATAATCAACATATGCGTAGGCTTCAAATGTCATATCTTGAAGTTGCCCTAAAGTCGGATTCCTATCAACTCTAGAAGTTATATTATCATCCATACATTCATTCTTCTATATAATAAATCCAATTTAAACCTATAACATTGGGCATCATTTTATCTTCTAGTAATATTAGATGAAAGGTATTAATATCACACCAACTATTATTGCATGCCGTATACTCAAACTTTATTCTACTAAATCTGAGTCATCTATATTTTAAACATTTTCTTCAATTGTTATAACTTTCCATAGATTGCAACATATCTCCCTGATTAGAACTATATTATAGGTGAATAACATAGACCAAGCAACTCACTTTGAAAATCCTTCATAAGTACATCCATAACCAAATCAAAATGATATGAACTTACTTTTGATCCTTAATATAATCTGATTGTATCTGAAAATTCTTTGGCCATTCCACAAACTCTTAAATCTTAATATTAGTCATATCTTGTCATGCATTTTTTTTAAATTAAATTTATATAAACATATCTTTGGCACACACTTTCTATTCCTTGATATGCACCAAATCAATTCTGACGCTTTAATCATACAGCTTTTCACGATCAATAAATCACATGAAGATCACATGAAGATCACTTCTCAAGTCTCCATACCTTTTATTAAAAGTTTTAACATGAAAATTATTTTCATGATAGATTTTTATGACATTGATTCTCTAAAATTGACACATTTTTTATAAATCTATGGTCCATTACTCTATTTCATAACCTCATTATATGGCTCAATATCATAGGCTTCTAATGAAGGCCTGAATCTCAACACTCTCAATATACAATATTGTGTACTGCCTAAAAATCAATAACAAGGACCAAAAAATATTAAAGTCAAAATGCATAGAACAGGCCGTATGATTTCTTTGACAGAAACTCCAGTTTGTCTAAGGAAGCTTGTTTCGTTTATTGTTATGGGTGTAGCAGCATTATCCAGATAATGGTGCTCCCAATCAATGGTTTAATGTTTAGTTAATAAAACAATATGGTATCGAAATTAAATAATGTAATGATGTGTTAATTTAAAAATGTTGAGTTATCTATAAAGATCAATGGTGTCATCATATTTTATTTATTTTATTTTGCTTTAGTTGCAAAATATTTTGACATCTAGATATTGACTCATTGAACCCTTAAGCCATTTATGAAATAGTTTTAAAATTTAAATGAATCGAACATCTTACATTTGTAATTTAATGACTCTAGATAGTAGATATTGTATCAATCAGTTATAATTACCACAATAGAGCACTAAAACAGGAAGGGAAAAAAGCAAACCTTCGGATGAGCGGGAACGGATGCCCCTCGAGAAGCTCCAGGACGTGGGACCACAAAATGATGAGCTTGCTGCTGCCCCTGCTGTGGCGGAGGCCTCATTCCATGAGAAGCTGCAGCAACTGCCGCGGTGTGTTCGACGCCGCCGTACACATAGGGCCTAGCTTGCGATGCGGCAGCCATCGCCGCGGCAAAGTTCATAACCGCCATGGGGCTGGTGCTTCGAAGGTAACCGGCAGGATTGGCCACCGTAACCAACTGATCGACGGCCCGAACGCCACCGGCAGATCTCACCGGAAATCCTCGGTGAACTGCTGCTCCGACGGGATAAAGAATGCCGTGGGGAGGTGGAGGAGGAGCGGGACTGTTGATGGGCTTCCCGATAAGGGTCTGAGCGGAGAACATGGGAGAGCGGATGGCGGGAGAGGATGGGGTAGGGGAAGTGAGGAAGGGTTTTGAGGAGGACGGGGAGGGTTGCGGAGAGGTGACGACATCCGCTGTGGATGGCGGAGCTGGGGAAGGAGTAGTCGCCGTCATGGAAAAGGGATTCGCAGCGAATTTCAATTGTAAGGACCCGCCGCTGGCTGATAAATAGAGTAATTATTTCAAGTTTAGGATTCATTTTTTTTACAAGGAATAATTAAAAGAAAATATGTTCTGATAGTTTATTTTCTATTTTTGCATGACTCTTTTAACATTATGTAACTCTCAGTAAAAGAAAAAAATTGTGAAAATATTTTGACAAAAATTGAGAGTTTTAAAATTTTAGGATTTATTTTAAAAGTAGTGTGATATAAAATTTGATTGATGATTTATATATTTTTGAGTAAAGGTTATTTATATATTGCACTATCTCAAAATATTTTTTAATATTTTAAAATTTATTGATCTTTATTTGTTAAAAAAAAGGCAAATTAATTTATTGATTATAATAGGATAAACCCCACCCTTTGATTTGCACTATAATTAATAAAATATAATAATTTATTGATTATCATATATTGCACTCATCTTAAAATAGATTTAAAGTTTAAAAATACATTCTAATCAAATTATTATCCTAGGATTAGATGGAATACTTAAAGAAACAAATAAAATATTTTTAAGAAGTTCTGATAAACTTAGAATTTGGGATGTTCATAAAGATTTAATATTATGTGGGAAAATAACAAGTGAGATTAAGCGTTCTAAAAATGCTTGGAAAATCAAAGGAAAACTTTAATAAAAATAGTTGGTGGTGGAGTCAGTATCTGAAAAGATAAGAAATAAGAAGATTATTATAAAATTTAATTTAGATGTAAAACTTGAAGAATTGGGAAAGATATAAAAATTGGCGTGTAGAGATTCTAGAAAGCGATATATGATCTGAAAATTTAGTTTTAAGTGATTTATCTGATAGATTAGATACCAAAGAGGTGAAAGATGTATGTATAAGTTAGCCCCAAAGAGACATGAGAAATAAAACTTAGTTCAAATGAGGTGTGTTAAGGATGAAGATAAATGCTTTTTTCAAAAGGATATTGAAAATGGTGGATGAGATATTTTGATAAACTTTTGATGAAGGATATGAATATCGATTGATTTTAGCAACCTTAATACTCTAAACAAAATAGAGAATTTTATTTTTATCATCATTAGTAAATCGAAGTTAGAAGTTTTAAAGAAAATGGAATGTTGAAAAGCAATAGGACTATGATATTCTAATAGAAGTGTAGAAATGTTTAGAGATCAAGGATTTCTTGTACAAATCTTTTAATGTTATGTTAAAAGACTAAAAGATGTCGATAAGTGGAGAAATAGTTTGTTGGTTCTATATTTAAGAATAAAGGTGATGCAGTGTGCAAATTATAGAGAATTAAGTTAATGTGTCATACATTAAAATTATGGGAGAGTAATTGAGCATAGGTTACGATGTGATACAAAAGTTTCTCACTGTCGGTTTGGTTTCATGCAGTAGATCTACTATGGATGCTATACATTTGTTAAGAGGTTTGATGGAGAAGTATAAAAGAAAGTAAGGAGGATTTACAAATGATATTTATTGATTTAGAGAAAGCTTATGATAAAGTTTAAGAGAGATGTTCTTTGGAAAGTTCTAGAGAAAGGAGTTAATATTGGTTATATTCAAGTCATTAAGGATATGTATACTAAGTTGTTACTTGTGTCCAAACAAGGAGGATTGACAAAATATTTTCCATTTCAATTGGATTACATCAAGGATCGACTTTAAACCCTTATCTTTTTGCTTTAGTTATGGATGTTCTTACTAGGAATTTACAGGAAGATGTACCTTGGTTCAAGTACAAGTGAATATCAATTGACACAAGAATTTCACCAAATAAACTTTTGTCATATACACATTATAGTATATGGAATTTCATTATACTTTGTTTGTACTACTAACAACATTTATTACACCAATTTGTATTCTATCAAATTGGGATAATATGAAACATTCTCTGATTCTACCAATCACTATGTGAGGGTTGATTCCCTCACATTTCTCTACATGATTAAGCATTACTAGTATGAATTGTCGTACAGATTCGGCTTTTTTTTCTTGATATTTTTTTTTTATAAGGAGATTCTTTTTTGTGACGAGTCTACATTATGTTGGTTATCAATCTCGATTACACAAATTGGTTAAGGCCTCCATAAGTCCGACTTGGTTTCATAGGAAAACAAAACAAAAGATTCCCTCAGAGACGACTTCATTCCATAAAGCCGTAGGAGTCTTTCAATTAGAGTGAGTTTTGGTTTGTTGTTGACCAACATGGAAAGGTTCATTTTCAGTAAAGACTATGCAACATGTCCTTTGAGGAGGAAAACACCATGGAGTCCCCTAAACTGCTATTCCTTTTCTTTCTTGAGTCTATCACTTCGTTCTCTAGTGCCTTTCAGTTGAGCTATCGCCTCTCCTTAGGACTTGTCAAGAACTTGACTTTCTTTAGAAGTAGAAAACTCTTCCCAACATAAAAAATGCATAAGAACTTCTTAAAGCTAAAGAAATCTTAGATCTTCAAGCTCTTGTCCTCCTTTGTAAAAAGAAGAAGAGAATCATCCATTTTTCTTTTTTTACACATGTTCATGGTCTTTTTTCCCCTATGTTCTGAAAAGAAAAGAAAGAAGAGAAATTGGGCCATGTTTCTCGAGAGAGACTATCTTCTCTCGGGCAAGCGTCTTATACTTCTAATCGGCTTTATGATGACCTCTTTCACGGCTCGCTCGCTCGTCTACGCTCAGAGCAATTCAATCAAAATTGAAACTATTGTCTTGCTTGAAGTATAGTCTAAGAAATATTAGTAGTAGTAAAATGCTTTTTTTTATCCATGGGGATCTCTATCCGGAGATACCTATCTATCTCTCTATATAGATCTATAAATCGATCTATACTATCCTCTATCCGATAGATATGTCCCTAGGAGGCATTCTGTGATCGATCTTTTCTTATATGTTTTGGTCACGTTCATTTATCCAAGAGGAGGTTTGGTTCTTTCAATCGATGTCGTGAGGGATGTGACCTATGTGAGGTCCATAAGATACCACGCTTTTAGTGTTTTATGATTCACCTCAGAATAATGAGTAGGTAGTTCTATCCTTTTTATTCTAGTCTTCCTAATCAAAGGGGATCCAGAGCAATAGGTCGAATTAATATATAAAGAAGACTTATGAACAAAAGGATTGATTGTTGAGTAGGAAGATTTCGATTTCTCGTTTCTTCTCTTGATAAGAAGAAATATTGGAAATGAAACAAATTTCTCTTCATTCTATTGTGCTCAGCGAAGGAACTACCTAAGCATACTTTTGCGGATCCAAACTTCTTTGTTCTTTCTAAGTCAAGAATGCAACTCTTGAAAAAACAGAGATTTTAGTAGTAGACACCCCTCGAGTTTTGAGTAGGGAACCATTCTTTTGGTTCTTCTCCACATTCGATCGGGAATTTTCCTATTCTTTTTGAAATTGATATGTCGATATAGAAAGATCTAATGATTTCTTCACCACGGGTTCTCGTGTCATTTTCTTGAAAAGATATTATATCACCGTGGGAAACTTTCAAATGAGTAATGTTTACGGTTCATTATTCACACAAACCCTTGATGACTTATCTACCTTGCTTGAGGAAGAGTGTATCTAAAATGTAGGCACCGAATCACGCGTCCAATCTTGTTTCTTAATTGAGTAGAAAAGGGATATATGAAGTTCATTGCTCCGTACTTATGTGCATCTCCCTTATGGGTAAATCCCCATAAGAAATGGGCAACTTTCGTGTAGTTTGTGATTTGATGTTCTTGTTGAAATTTTCTCTCGAGAAAGATTTCTTTTCATGGATCTCCTCTTGTTCCTTAATCTTGAGAATGCGGCGTTGTATTAGAGAAAGTTCTCTTCAACATTTCACGGAAATAGGCGACGTTTTAAATTGGAATGCGGCATATCTCATTTCATCGTCTTTTTCGCCACATCGTATAAAGGGAATCGAACCCGATTCTTCCACGACCCCACAAAGGGAAGGGTCCTCCCTTAACTAAATGAACTACGAGAATTCTTGTGGTTGCCTAGTTGTTGTCGGTTTTCATAAGTCCAAGATAGACTTCGTCAACACTAGAAACCCTTTACTTGACCTCCACCTTCTTCTCGATATTTGTCAACCCGATTATTAGCGAAAGCAGTTGCCACTATTTGGTCTCATCAAACCTCATCACACAGGTGGAGGCTAAACCATCGGTAATCTTTCATTCGGACTTTCCTCACCTTGTCCAAACCCATGAGGTCGATCTCAACTCCGCAGGCGGAGCCTATATTGTTGTTCTAATGATGGTTGTCTCTCCGGAGGATCGGAGGCTGAAAGCTAGTCTCGAGCAAAGGTGACTCCTTTGGAAGCGGAGGGGGCGGTCGGTCCAAGCAAATTGGCAACTCACCGACTTGAATAGCTTGATGCTGGCGTGGGTAGGCGGGACCTCTTCATTGATGCTTTATCACCGGTCTTCAAGTGTACAATGGTCTATCATCGCCTGAGGCAAGTGGTAATCTTCAAGGATGTTGTGCTCGATCCCACCCTCGGTCCGACCTCATTTTCTTGGTGCGCAGTCACACTCTCTTTGTTTGCTCGGCGAGCTCATCAAGCGGGAAAAGTTGATTGTTCAATGCTACAACTATACATAAAAAGATTGAATATAAGGTTGCATCCATCTTTCTTTCTCGAGCCAGAAGCCCTTATGTCCAGGCAGGATCCATACCACCTTTCAAATCTACTTCAAACGAGGTTGCTAGCTTCCCATTCCCTCTCTTGTTTTTCTATAAAAAAGTAGTAGTCTTCAACGGTGGTGGGGTCTCACATTCGGATCGCTTTCCTTTTCCTCCTACTGCATAGGCAAGATCTCATCCTTCGGCGAATCTTGGTGCTCAGAAGAGTGCCACCCATCAAGTGCGATCCGACAAGAGAAATGCAGAAGAATATGCCCTCCTCAAAGGGTCAAGCCCTCGCCGAAACTGAGGATCGACCATCGACACTCCGCCGCGAGCTCATAGGGCAAGATGAAGATCCAAAAAAAGGCTAAAAAGATCGTAAACTTCACCTTGGAATGCTTCCATCAGCCGAAGAAAGCATTAAACGATAAGAGAAGAGAACTAAGGCACGGTGGTGATGTGCCACTATTTGAAGAGCTAAGAGAGAGTAGAAGTGCTTTCCTTCGTGAACTATTTTAGCTACTATCTGAGGAAGATTGCTTATGACATCAATAAGATAGGTCCGTATGTCGAATAGTTTGTCAATGCATGCGATGTTTGAGGAGTAGAGTGAAGGGTCTCGCTTTCAAGTTGTATCGGCAATATACCATAGCGTTCGTCGGACCACGAGAGAAAACCGAGCTCTTACAAAAGAAAGGCTATAGTTTCTTAGAAAGAAGAAAGAGAAAAATTGAGCTATTTGCAATAGGTCTCGTTGGGAGGAAAAGTCACTTGCTTTAAAAGATAGAGCATGGGGCGTGGGGTTGTTTCATCGATATGGTCCCTTCCACCGATGGTTGAGTAAGCTTCCTCACGTCCTCATCTTCCAATCGATCTTCTACTTGCTTCGATCACTCGCTTTCCTCACCACTAAGTACTCTGGTCCTTGCAAAGCCCTATACTTGTTCCCTTTTCTTCTTTCATAATCAAACTATCGCCTTTTTTTCTTGATACCACTTTTTGAATCAATCCCCACTTCTCTAGCTATCCTTTTGCTTTCTCTTGTGTACGAGCTATTTTTTGAACTACCGTCGACATTGCGATGTGAAAGATCAAGAAATTGACCGGTGGGTGCTCTCTCCAAATGATACTTTCCTTATGACTCCTACCGTGGTTGACCTTAGATTAGATTGATTCTCCTGCTCAACACGCTAGTCAAGAAGACAAGAAGACAAGAAGAATAGGCAAAAACCCCTGATCATTTTCTTGCTTGAGTAGATCATAGATTCCGTTGTGAGCACTATGCTCTCGAGTGGTAGCGATAGAATTTCTTTTGAAGCCTTTGGAGTGGCTCGCATCAAGCAAGGATTTTTTTATGAAATGGAATGTCTTTCCAATTCCAAAGAATCTATTTCTTTTCAAAAGTAGATTTTTCATAATCAAAATATATCTCGTCCACTGAAAGTGCGTAAACCTCTTCTATGATCATTGATTACTCTCAAGAAAGGAAAAGAAAAATGACAATCCATTCTTCTATAGTTTGTCAAAATTACTTGAATGCACATCTCGGCCGGGTAGCTCCTCACCATTTCAAAGTTTATCTATGTGGTTCCAGAAATGGAATTGCTATTCTCGATTCAGATAAGACACTTCTTTTTTTACGAAATGCTTTTCATTTTATAGGATATCCCATTCGTCAAAAAGGTTGTTCCTTCTTTTTCAAGAACAAGAATCTCTTTCTATCTGAGATCATGGAAGAGATGGCGAGCTGTATCAATGATTCTCAATGGAGGATCAGAGCTTTTTTGACTAATTCTTGTTCAAGTCCGAAAAAATCCGTTCGAGAAAGACGAAGATCAATGACGGGTCAAACCAACATCCTGATTGTGTAGTTCTTCTAGATGAAGATAGAAAGTCTTTGGTCATATTGGAAGGCGATTGATCACAAATACCTATTGCATCCTTAGTGGATTCTGATCCCATTGGGAACCTATCAAATAATAACTTATCCCATTCCAACGAATGCTCCTATACAATTAGATATCTATTTAGTCATTCGATCACAACAATGATTCTTGAATGGGGAAGAATCGTTAAGATGAAGGAGACTATGGGAGAAGAAATGAATCATCGCCTTAGTTGTAAGATAAGGCGACACTATTCCATTCTTTTTCAGCCATGGAGCAGGGGCAAGGGGTGGTTGGAAAAGATTCTCCTTTTAGTACACTCATGTTAGTTTGGTACTAGCGCATAATAGAAAGATAGGCCGGATGCTACGGTAGGATGGGGTTTGGCATATAGTCTCAGATATTTTACAAATATTGCGGTGTTTCACATAGTCCATACAATTGAACCATTGTAGGCCGGTGGTACCCCATATGTTTGAGCTTCACTTGCATCTTTGGTGCATCACACACCCCTAATGCAAGTACATGGCTTGCTTCTTGCTTCATCACTAGACAAACATCTTAGCCACAACTAGTCATAATACTTTATGTATCAAGTGGAATTGAAATACACATCTTGGGGCAACCTCCTTCGGGGTTCTTTTGTGGCTTTCTTCCGCCATCCACCGTCGAAAGTCTAAGAAAGAATGTCTCCAATTTTCAATAGACACTTCTATCAGGGAGCCATTTCTACTATGGACATTACAATCTTGGATAAGTTCTTCCGTGTCTAGGAAAAGGACTCATGTATAATGACTTCGTTTCCATCGAGAGCTAGGCTACTAACTTGGCTAATGTGTCGCCTTGTCTTTTTCCTTTGTCGTGGTAGAATTTGAGTAGCTCGAGCTTTCATGAGCTCCATAGCCATGGTGAATTCGGTTTCATTACTTTCTATGTACCCAGAGTGAATGATTCACGCAAATCCCTATAGATCATGAGGACCCTTATACAAATGACAAATTTGTAAAGCTACCAAGGCCGACAATGAGCGTTTTTACTTCGACTTCATTTCCTTTTTTGAACAACCTTTCGATGCGTAAAGGAGAAATGTAGAACGCATTTCTATGGTGTAACGAATACAACTCCGCTGAGCGGGTCTTTGGGGTTTGACCTTATATTTGTTCGGGTCACCAAGTCAATTTCCAACTTTGTAAATCGGCCTCGACCTTATCTATTTTCATTTCATTCTATTGAAATTCTTTCTCTTTCAATTTTGAATTCATGAGTTGTGGAGGGACTTATGTCCCCACAAACAAACTAAAGCAAGCATTGGATTGAAAGTTGGTGTGAAAGATGACAAATTGAATATTATACTCACCACCAAAGATCGATATCTTGTCGATTAGTCACTCCTCAACCGGACCGGAGTTCAGAAGGCTGGTAGCTAGAATCTTCTACGGTACATGGACAAGTGTGGAGTGATGGACTTACCGTCTTGATCGTTACAAGGGCGATGCTACCAGAGGAAAGTCAATATATTACTTATGTAGCTTATCCTTTAGACCTTTTGAATAAGGTTGGGTTACTAACATGTTAACTTCCATTGTGGGTAATGTATTTGGTTTCAAAGTCATGCGAGCTCTACGGAAGATCTGCAATTCCCCTTCTTCTTCCAAAACTTTCCAAGATCCCTCATGTCATCCAAGTTGAAAGAGAGAAATGGAACAAGAATGCGTGTCCCTAGGATGTACTATGAAACCAAAATTGGGATTATCTCAAAAACTACAGTAGAGCGGAATGTCTACGGGGTGGACTTGATTTTACTAAGGATGATGAAAACGTCAATTCACAACCATTTATGCGTTGGAGAGATCGTTTCTTCTTTTTTGCCGAAGCAATTTAGAAACACAAGCTGAAATGGGTGAAATTAAAGGACATTACTTGAATGCAGCTGCGGGTACATGTGAAGAAATGATCAAAAGAGCGATATTTGCCAGAGATTTGGGAGTTCCTATCATAATGCATGACTACTTCACTTTTTTTTTCACTGTAAATACTAGCTTGTCTAATTCTTGTCGCGACAATGGTCTACTTCTTCACATCCATCGGGCAATGCATGCAGTTATTTATAGACAGAAAAATCATGGTATGCATTTTCGTGTACTAGCTAAAGCATTACATTATGTCGGTGGAGATCATATTCATTCGACTGAAGTGGGTAAACCGGAGGGAACTGAGATGACTTTGGGTTTTGTTGATTTGTTACGTGATGATTTTTTTGAAAAGATCAAGTCGTGGTATTTTTCACTCAAGGCGGGTCTCTATGCAGTGTTATGGCAGGTGGGGGTATTCATGTTTGGCATATACGCCTCAAAATCTTTGGGGATGATTTACTACAGTTGGGGAACTTTAGGGCACCCTTGGGGAAATGCACAGTAGTAATCAGTGGCTTTAGAAACATGTGTACAAGTAATGAGGGATGTTATCTTGCTCATGAAGGTAATGATATTCTTCGTGAAGCTAGCAAATGGAGCCTGAGATAGCCGCCGTGAAGTATGGAAAGAGATCACATTGGATTTCACCCAATGGATAAGCTAAATAAAGAGACAAAATAAGCGCGTATAATTCAGCAATTCTGTTTGTTCTCCTAATTGATTGCAATTCAACTTGGCCTTTCTTTCTTTTTTTTGAGGAAAAGATTCTATCATAATCATTATCATAATATGGAAATTATTCACCAGATTCCTCAAAAGGATAATCCTTTCTTTTTAAGACTCGCTCATTTTTCATTCACAATCTGAATGATTGGATCGTATGCTTCATTTGAATTCTGATAAGAAAGAAAAAAGAAAGAGTCAAATGATTTTTTCTTAATCGACTAACTATTCATCTATTAGTATTAGGTTTTCCTAAAATAGGGGGCAGAAAGAATTTATGAAAAAATGTTGGTTCAATTCGATGTTGTCTAACAAGAAGTTAGAACATAGGTGTGGACTAAGTAAATCAATGGATAGTCTTGATGCTCTTGGACATACTAGTGGAAGCGAAGAAACTGTTCTAAATGATGTGGTTCCTAATAGGGACAGTTCTAGTTTCAGTAATATTCATTCTCTCAATTCTTTATTTGATAGCAGGAATATTTGGAGTTTTATCTCTGATCTACTTTTTAAGTTATAAATAGTAATGATGACACTTATTCTGTATATTTTGATATTGACAAGCTAGTTCTTTTTTGAGTGAACTAGAGATTCTTTTTTCTAGTTATTTGAATAGTGGGTCTAATAGTAGTAATTACTACTATGATTATTCCATGTATGATACTCAATCTAATTGGAATAATCACATTCATAGTTGCATTGATAGTTCTCTTCGTTTTGAAAGAAGTTTGAATAGTGACATTGACAGTGGTATCGACAGTTACATTTCTAGTTTCATTTGTACGGAAAGTACAAGTAGTATTGAAAGTGGAAATCCTAGTATCAAAACTAGTAGCAGTTCTTTCAATAGAAGAGAAAAATCTAATGATTTTGATAGAAATACAAAATACAAACAGTTATGGGTTCAATGTGAGAATTGTTATGGATGAAATTATCAAAAATTTGAGTTCAAAAATGAATATTTGTGAACACTGGATATCATTTGAAAATGAGTAGTTCAGATAGAATCAAAACTCTTTATTGATCCTGACACTTTGGAGCCTATGGATGAAGATATGGTCTCTATGGACCTCATTGAATTTCATTCAGAGGAGGAACCTTATATAGATCACATCTCTTTTTATCAAAGAAAAGCGGGTTTCGAAATGTTCAAAGCGGTGTAGGTCAACTAAATAGTATTCCCATAGCAATTGGAGTTATGGATTTTCAGTTTATGGGAGGTAGTATGGGATCTAGTAGGTGAGAAAATCACCCGATTTGATCGTATGCTACTAATCGATCTCTCACTCATTATTGTGTGTGCTTACGGAGAACGCATGCAATAAGGGAGTTTGAGCTTGATGCAAATGGCTCAAATCTATTCTGCTTCATACGATTCTCAATCAAAGAAAAAGTTCTTCTATGTATCAATCCTTACATATCCTATAACTGGCGGAGTTACAACAAGTTTTGGTATGTTGGGAGATATCATTATTGTTGAACCTAATGCCTACATTGCATTTGAGGGTAAAAGAGTGAACAAACATTGAAAAGATAGTACTGACGGTTCTGGCGGTGAGTCTTTATTCCATAAGGGCTTATTCGACCCATTCATACCACATAATCTTTTAAAAAGGTGTTTTGAATGAGTTATTTCAGCTACACTGTTTCCTTCCCTTGAATCAAAATGAAAATAAAAGATGGAAATTCTTCATTTTCAAATGGAAGTATAGCACTAGCTTCAGTTATTTTTCTTTGTAGCGAATACATATTTAGTTCATTCTAATGAAAAAAACAAAACTAAGAAGATGTTTTCTTTAAGGACATCAGTTATAAGTGTAGTAAGAGTCAGTTTTGGATAATGACTTTTGCCCCATTCTTTTGTTATTCTACCTCTCTTCCGATTAGAAATAAGCATCACTCTATCGACAAGATAAAAGAATTTCTTTCTCCTTCCGAAATCCGAAATCAAAATCATTTTCTCCGTCCTTTTGACATATTAATATATATAACAACGAAAAATAGATAAAAAAAATATCGAAAAAATGAAAAGAAAATTGGAAAGAAAAAGAAAGAGGAAATCTCAAATCAAATAAAGAAATATTCAAATAAAAAAGAAGAAGAACCCAATTTATGAAAACGGATTATCCACATATTTGTAGAAAGAGGAATAAGTATACTTCATTTAGTTCTACATTTATTATTGATTATGAAATATTTCATATGAATATGATCTGAATATTCTTTCTAATAGATAGACTTATCATAAGATATCTTTCTAATTCTAATTTCTAATTCTAATAGAAATATGAAATCGAGGTACCCATTCTATGATAGATTTGAACTTTCCCTCTATTCTATTTTTGTTCCTTTAGTGGGCCTAGTCTTTTCCAATCATATGGCTTCTTTATCTCTTTATGTCCAAAGAAAGAAGATTGTCTAAATAATGGAACCAAATCTCATCAATTTCTTTCAACACTGGATCATCATACAGGGACTTTTTTTTCATGGAATATGGTAGGATATATGACATGTGGACTGTCCGAAAACAAATGTAAGAGTTGTTTTGTTATGTATACCGATGGATAATATACACATTAATGCATGCATATGCAGTTATAGCTTAATCAATGAAATGATGAAATTCAAAATCGAAATATTTTTTGAAAAATCTTTGAAATAGAAACTCAATGTATCTAACCAATTCTTCCTAATGGTTCCTGCCAGATTGCTGCTAGTTAATGAAAGTTACTTAGGGATCAAACAAGAAAAGTCAAGTCAAATCCATTTGGGTTATTCTATCAATTCCAATCGAATGCAATTGGATCTAGTATAGTATGAACTGATCAACATATATGGATAGAACGAGAATGGGGTCTCGAAAAACAAGTCATTTTTTTGGGCCATCCTTTTTTTAGGTTCACTAGGATTCTTAGTGGTTGGAACTTCCAGTTATCTTGGTAAAAAAATCGTATATCAGTATTTCCGTCTCGAAATTCTTTTTTTCCCCAAGGGATCGTGATGTCTTTCTATGGAATCGCATGGGTCTATTCATTAGTTCTTATTTGTGGTGCATAATTTCATGGAATGTAGGTAGTGGTTATGATCGATAGAAAGAAGGGATAATGTCCCATTTTCGTTGGGGATTTCATGGAAGAAATCATCGCATCTTCCTTCAGATCTTTCTAAAGATATCCAATCAATCGAATGGAGGTGAGAGGGTCTTTTTTCTCGTGTCCTTTATATGGAACAGGGGCCAAGGAGCCATTCCGTTGACCCGTCTTGATGAGAATTTGACTCCGATAAATTGAACAAAAAGCTGTCGAATTGGCCTATTTCTTGCGCGTACCCATTGAAGTATTTTGAAATGAATTAAAAAAACTAAAGAATAAATATCAGCATGAGAGAAGGAACTTAATACATCTATCAAGAGAATGTATATGGAACAATATTAATAAAATCTAAAAATCTAATAGAATTAATCAAATAAAATATATTGAAAAAAAATAGATTAAGGAGATTTGTACACAAAAACTATTTTGTATATGCATACACATATGTCGCTTCACTCTTTATACTATCAAAAGATCTAATAAGTATAGTGTAGATTCATCAAATATCCTAACATGTATTTTGTTTTCATAAAACATAATAATTCCTTTGAATTGATACCTATCTCCGTACTGTTAGGAAATCTTTTGAATTCAAATAGAAATAAAAGAATTAAATGATGGTAGAGTTCATCTTTAAATCCAAATTATATTCGTTAGTTCAAAATGGGTTTTCGAAGTATTCATCGAAAGGAATAAATGAAGGGGACATCGGTTACAATTTGCCTAATTGCGATCTCTGGAATATGGAAAGATATTTACTTCTTCTTTTTTCATTCGAAAAGGACATTTCTTGTATGTTATATTTTAGATCCTAAAGACTCAATTCTTACACAAAAACAAAAATAGGAAAAGATCCATAGGTTAGATACCTTCTTCTTGTTATATAATTTGTGCTTCATAGAAATCTGAGATAGAATCGACGAATGAAAAAGTTTCATTAACAATTTATATCACGGATACAGAATGAAAAAAAAAAAAAGCATTGGCTTCCCTCCCATATCTTGTGTCCAGGGGCGGACCTACATAGTTTTGAGGGTGAGCAATTGCATACCCTAAAATTTTTTTATATTATTATATCTAATAGGCTCACAAAAAAAAGTATTCTTCTCAGTCGCTGCACTTCCTCTCTCCCCTACTTCGTAACTCTCTCTCTCTCTCTCTCTCTCCATGTCATGCAGTCTAAAGGCTGCTAAATCTAAATCTTTTTTATTTTTTTCTCCTTTTTTTAGAAAATGTTAAAAATTTAGAGCCTTGTATTTGCTATATTTTTCTTGTTGATGAGAAAACCAAGGCAAAATCTAAAATTAATTAGATCTTATAGTTTCTTTAAAAAATTTAAAGTAAAAAAATAAATTTTCTAAAACATTCAATTAAAATAAAAAAATATTTTTTAAAATTTTAAGTTAAAATGTTTTAGCCAAAATCTAATAAATTTAGAAATTTAATTTAATAAGAGTATAATAAATGAATGCTTATATAAATTCATATTATATTTTATCTTAAAATTAAGAAAAGAATTTAAAATTTATCTTAATTAATTTTGATGTCCACATAATTATAATATGTCAGAAAGGATAATAGACAATAATGAATTATATTTTGCATGAAAAATAGTCGATACCATTTTTTTTATCTTTTTTTATATCTATTCTTATATAACTATTTATTTATATATTTAATATATTTAAATTTTTTATTATTATTTTAGTTTTAGGAAACAATCTAAAAATAATAACGATTGATAAACATTGTTAGAATTTAACACTAATAAAAAATATATTTTTTGAAGAATGCTAAATTAATGACTATTTAATACCTTATATTGAGAAATAAACATTTAATTTGATTCTTATTGAAGTTATTATACAACATTATAAAAAATATATATAATAGAATGAAAAGATTGTAATCAATTTTTAAATTATTGATCATAATAAAATATAAGATTTTATTTTGAATTATCTATTATTCAATTTAAATTTTAATATATAATTATTTATATAATAAATTTGCTCGCCCTCAAAAAATAAGTTGGTTTTGCCCATGCTTGTGTCTATACTCTTTTTGCCCTGGTGGGTTTCTCTCTCATTTTAAATGTCTAGAAACTTGGGTTAGTTTGGTG
Organism: Cymbidium sinense; assembly: GCA_021442155.1. NCBI lineage: Eukaryota > Viridiplantae > Streptophyta > Magnoliopsida > Asparagales > Orchidaceae > Cymbidium > Cymbidium sinense. Next base: position 239,363 of record JAKCPB010000598.1, read on the forward strand.
GAATCTGAAGGCCTCAATCCTTTTGAATGATATTCAAGAGAAAAATGTTCTAGAAAATTTATGGAATTAGAAGAACTATTCCTATTGGACTAAAATGAGAAAGGAGTACTGAGACACATATGCAAAGGCTTCTTATAATAATGCACAAGGAAACAAGACAATTGGTCCAAAGACAAAATGAATCTCATTTCCATATCATTTTGCATTTCTCTATCCTTAAGGAGTTGTTGATAGCCTTCTTAGAAGTCTTTCTATCCTTCCTACTAGTAACAATACCTTTTATAGCCCATCCTTGTAATAGATAGCCCGATGTAGAAGTGTAAGTCAAAGTCCTCCTAGTTAGATTGATCGTCCAGTCAGGCTAAGTTCCTTTAGTTCCTCCTAATAGACTTCTTTTCCCCACCTGTAATGTCTTCCTAATCTAATCCATAGCGATCTAGCGAGTTAGGTAAGAGGTTTGAGTTTTCTATGAAGTAATATCAAGTTAGTCTAAAGAGCCGGACTTAGAGCTTAGATAATCTCCCTAAGTAAAGAAAAGAGGCATTACAATAGCGACTAAGCTATACTAGTTTGAGTTATTATTCCTTTAGCCATTTCATAAGAATAAGAAAATGACTAAGCTCCTGGAGAACTAAGTTCCTATCCTAAACTCATTCAATCCCCTTGAAAGCCTTTACTTTCAAGCGGTTCCTTTCCTTTTCATTTTGTATGCAAAAGGTAAGCAGTGAAATATTCTCATATGATGAAATCGTCTCTTTCCATCCGTCCCAATTCTTTTATCGATCCAGGGTTAGGATCAAGTGCAGTGAGTTCCTTCATCCCTTGAATATCATACCTAGAAAGAGTAAAAAAAAAATATCAAGCCAAAGCTAGTCTAATAAAAAAAACCTCCCGTCTCGAGTTGGCTTAAGCCATGCCTTTACTAAACTAAACAATTCGCCTGTCGAGCATAGGAAAGTATCACCACACAACTTTACTACTTCCAATCTCTAACTAGGGCCTTACCACCAACATCTTCTTCCTTCAACGCAATGGCTTCAATACCGACTTCACCACGTCCTTAAAGCGCTTAATCTAGTTAGATTACTAGTGAAGTGAAAGGCTAGGAAAAGAGAATCTCTTGTAGCTAGTATTTTGAATTTGCTTTATGCTATCTTTCAAATTGAAGTTGAAGTCTGAGTTGCAGCACTAGTTCCTATGCTTTTTGTTGATGACATTCTTCTTGTTGATAAGACTAGAGAGTCCAAGAGAAACTTGAATTATGGAGGTCAATATTAGAGTCTAAGATTTTCGCTTAAGTAGATCTAAAGCGAATATATAGTGTGTAATTTTAGTTGTAGAAGTTCTAGTGGTAGTGTTGTGACATTAGGTAAACAAGTCATTAATAAAGTGAGCTTTGAATTTAGGCTCATTGTTCAAAATGATGGTGAAATAGATAGATATGTTATTAGTAGAATTCAAGTTGGATGGTTGAAGTGGAGGAATGCATATTACTTGTGTGATAGAAAAGTTTCATAAACTTAAGGAAAATTTTATAAGATGGTGGTAAGACCACGACTTATATGCGAGAATGTTGGCCAATAAAGAAGCAAGACTAAGTTAAGTGTTTGAGATGAGGATGCTCATGTGGATGAGTGGCTTTAGTTTTAGAGATAAAATGCGAAATGAGTATGTTGAAAAAAAGTTGGAGTAGCTCAATGGCAGATAAGATTAGAGAGTCGCCTGGTTTGACCACATAAAGCGTCGGCCGTCCAATGACTTGGTTAGGAGAGTAGATGCATTAGATTTACTTTATGTTAAGAAAGGTAGAGGTAGACCTAAAGACTTTGTTAATATGTATAAAAATTAGTATACTTGAATTAAATGAGAATTTGACACTAATGGGACCTGATCGAAGGATTCATAAATTTAGTGGGATAAAAGCTTATTGTTGTTGTTGTTGTTGTTGTTTGCATATTAAAATAGCATTCTTGTTCAAATTTAATAAAAAATATATTGACTTTTTATCCCTCTCAATAAAGAAAATTTAGACTAAATCTTTATGATACTATTATTTGAACAAATGTTCTCCAAAATGTTTAAGGGAATAGATTATTGCTTATATTCACATGAGTATTCAATCATACGAGTATTTGATCATCTCTATAATACAAGTATCCTTTTTAGGGATCTCCTTATGGGATCCATCATACAATTGCCCCTCTCCATTAACATAAATTCCTTGCCCTTACTTGAGGGTTAGTAGAAGTCTTCATTTGAGTGACTCTCAATTTCTCTCGTGACATAAATTTAAGAGAAATTATGTCAAAATCAATAAATTTTACCATTTAAAAAAATTCAAGTTCGGGTTGACCAAAATAATTTTAAAGTAGGATTTGACCACCAACGAAATTAACTCAATTTTGAGTCAACTTGAATTTGACTCAAAATTATACCCAAATTGACCGATTTTTACCCACAAACATAATTTCTTCATTTAACCTGTATACAAATAATGTCAGTGTAAATTTGGTCATAAAATTAAATTAAATTTTAACATTTCAACAGATTAAAATGAAAGGAGTAAAGTATTAATAAATGTTTGAAAAAAATTTAGAATCCTACATTGAAAAGTTTGAAGATTTGAATTCATATTAAATCATGTTCAAATCTTATCAAAGCATTTTATTTGAATTTATTTTAAACCCTTAAATTTTGGTTTGAATGAGAGTTTAGGGTTTTAAGATTCGAACTTGCTGATGCCTCATAGGACGTACTTTGTGAGATATGGACCTCAAAGAGAGGAGTAAATTACTTAAACAAGTAATTTCTAGTTTTTTTAATTTTTAAATAAAAAAGTTTTCAATAAAGTTTTATAATTTAAGAGATGAAATAAGAGTATAATCTTTTTTAATTAACCAATAAATTCTTTCATAGAGAAAAATTCTTTAAATAAAAAATATTTCTCAAACACGTTTCTTAGATTTCATATCACATACATAATTTATATTTTATATAATAAAATCTTTCATATCAATATAAATAATTCAAATTATATAAAACTATGATAAAAGTAACGATATAGAAAGTAAACTATGAATAATGTAAACTATAAATTCACACATCAATTTACTCGGCTTGGTAGCTTTTCGAGCCGGCTCATTTACATAATGCTGAACTGCAATTATCATATATCACATTATCAATTTAATAATTTATCGAGCTTTTTAAACGAGCTTGAGCTTGACTTTTTCTTAAATCAAGTCGAGCTCGAGCTCAATAAGGTTTAAACAAACTTAACTTGATTAAATCAAAACTCGACTTGACTTGATTCGTTTACACCCCTAATTACAATTAACATGTAAAAAAACTTTCCGAAAGCAAAAGCACACTAACAAAGGATCAAGTTGAAAGATTAAAGGAGGAATAACTAAGTAGAATACAATAACTTTCTCTTTTTATGCAGAGAAAAATAATGATGAAAAAGCACTCACACGATCTCTCCTCTCTTTTTTCTCTATGCAAAAATCACCTCTTTAATGTTTAGGATTATTAAATAGGTACTTATATAAAATGTTAAAATAACAAATCTTAAACACATGTTTAGAAAAATTATGCCAATCATACAATATGACTAACAAAACTTAAAATTATAGAAAAAAATAAGTCCTAAACCACAATGCAATATGATTCATATTGTACTATATTATCATTATGCCCAAATATGTATTAAGTTAGCCTTTTAATTATGTTGCTTAATTAGATTGATTAAGAAATCAATACTACAACTAATTTATGATAAGTGATATTGAACTTTTCTTAATGAATAAAGATTAATAAAGAGTTATTTATTAATCAATATCATGATCATGATCGTATATTACAATCTATTTGATCAATTTTTATTAATTAAAATTTTTAAAAAAAATTTAGTTTTTTTATTCTTGTCTACCTTTATTATTTCTCAAATATGTTTACATAAAACATGCATAAAAGACTTAGGATTTGTTTAGGGTAATTATAATAATATAAAAAAATAGTGATAAAACTGCTGCAAAAAAAAATATTCTCTAAAAAGTTATACTAAGTAATATTTTTTTTTTTAATTTTAAAAAATAAGATCATAATTTTCTAGCAACCATTGTACTCTATCAAGTCAAGTTAAAAAATATAACTTTCTCACCGCAAATTCTCTAAAATACAATTAGAACATAATTCTTAAACGACACTATGATATATTTTTCCAACCCATCACACAATGCCGCCCCAAATGCACCACAACCTTTGCTATGACTATACAACTATAATATATTGACTTAATAAATTTTTTTCCAAATTTCTTCTAATGCAACTCATACTTCCTTACTTGCTTTAGACTGGTTTTATTTATCTTGAGCCGTAGCTTTAACTAAGTCCAAGCATGTCAGCATTGCATGCACTTCTTGCATCTAAATCTCTAGTGTATACCTGTAATTACTAGTACTAAATCTTGTACAATATGCTCTCTAAAAATAATCAAATTTTCAATCATGAAGAACAAGAGGTAGAGCGAGAAAGATGATAACCAATATGCTCTCTCTCTCTCTCTCTCTCTCTCTCTCTCTCAAAGCTATAAGTGGTGGCTACTGAAGTTTTTAGGGAATAAAAAAAATACTTCCTTTGTATTTAGGGTTTAGAATTAGCATATATATCAACTGCATGGTTCAAGTGAACTCTAATTATAATTGAAAAACAGCTACAATTTGATCATATAACACAATGATTATCGCACGCACATCATGATTAGTTAAAATTAAATCTTATCAAATCTATCATAAATTAAGTTCTTGATTAATTTTAATTAAAAAAATATCATGCAACATGATAGGTGATCAATTCAAATTTTAAATTAGTACTAAGAATATAAAGTTTTCTATCAATTAGATTCAACTAATCATGTTGATCATACAATATGATATAAATCATATATACTATTTTTATAAATTTCAAAATAATTAATCAATTCAAATTAATCATATTATAATTATTGAAGTGTTTATTTTGAAGGTTCTATCGGAGGTGTAGTAGGGGCAGATGGTGGATATGAAGCCAAGCTTTATCCTTATCATAAGATTGTTGTTACCTTTGCTTCTCCTATGCAATATGTTGTTTTGATGTGAGTTTGAGGAAGAAGAAATGCTTAGTTTAGGCAACTTGAAAGTAGGTGTAGGTCAAATAAGCTTAGGGAGCCTATGGTGGAGGTGTAGTAGGGGCACCTTCTTCTTCATCATCATCTTTTTCATCAATATGGATGATGTATTTTTTTCACTAAATAGAATAAGAAAAAAATGATCAATGAAAGAAGTGATTATGCAAATAGATTAATTAAGATAGCTCAAATTATATGACTTCTAAGATAAGTTATAAGATGGCCAAGTGCATGATTTTAGGGTGGCTTACTTTTGGGTTATTAATAGAGCTAAGATTTTTTTGAAGTGATTAAGCATATACATAACATCAAATTATGTATGAAATTTGCGATAATAAGCGATAACAAAGCGAAGTGGCATGATATTAATTTGATCATCGGCTTTAAGAGCGACATGGTTATCAAAGAATGTGTTAGATAATACAAACATTTTGCATAAGACCACTAACTAACGACTAATGATAAGGTAAGAGACTAAGAGTGTGTTTTATATGATCAAAATCTAAAATGTGTGCGACAACACTTGAATCAAAGACATGCAAATGCTCATATATGTCTCAAACTCAACTTATTTATGATAAGCATCAGAGTGTATAATAATACATTCAAATTTGATAATGAGATTTTTGAAGAACACAAGAAATATGAATGTATGAGAGAGAAAAATTAGAGTGAAAAAAAAGATCATAAATTGAATAAGATAGTTGACCTTATATTATCGATTTAAAATAATAATGAATGATCTTCTACATTGCTCATATGCGACAACATTGCTAATTGTCTTGGAAGTAAATATCATGTTATGAAATGAATGAAGGTGATCTTTATAATGCTAACTTATCAAATAATTAAAACATAAAAGTTAATCCATCTTCTAAAGAACTAGAAGATAGTGAGCTAACTGCAAATATGGATGACTTGAAAAAAAATTAATGTGGAAATTCAAGAAGATTCTCATCCAATTTTGAATAGTTTTTCCTCTCTTAAGATAAAGCTATGAAAATAAAGATGCTATGTTGCAAATTTAGATACTATTTTGCCTAGAGATAAATATGTTATGCATACTCCAAATATAAGAGTTCATAGACTAGCCATCAACACAAATGCATTACTAATTAAGCAGGCTTTAAGGTGCATGTAGCTAGAGATTGTAAAGCATGTCCCAGCATGATCTCTGCACAAACTATTCTCGATCCCTGCTTGTTTTTGTCCTTGCATTCTTCGTCGGGAGAGCAATCATGCTTTCAATAACTAGTCTAGATTCTTATTCTTTTCAATGAATATCTTTTTTTTTAGAATATCATATAAGCTAAAAGCAACATTCCACACAAATATTGAAAGTCAATGAAGTCGGTCTCTGTTGTCCGATTTTTGAAAAAGAAATTTTTTTCTTCACAACCATGTTGCTGACTCTATTAGTCTTTCAAGACCATAGCGTTAATTGATTTTCAATAATATCTACCTTTCTTTAAGGAAATATCATACTTGATTTCATACCAGTATGGAAGAAATTACTTCTTCTTTGTCTTTCTTTAATACCAGAATGATTGTATATAAAGAAAGATATATCTCTTTCAAATCTCTCTTCAGGTGGTGGAGCTCGCATCTGTTTCTCGAATGCAGTCATAAAGACTAGAGCGGCTGAAGCAACCATCCAATTTGGTTCCTTTGAACCCGTTGTTATTACTGCACCTGCTCAAGTCCCAGCCAGGAGGGCTGCAGCCCAGCTTGCTGAAGTTCCTGCTCACCGCATTCCCCATCCGATCAGCATGCGAAATGAGGCCAAATGTGATCATTGTCTCTGTACTTGACGGGCTTATCTACTATTTTAACTAGAAAGGGTGAGTTAGACTTGACTCTCTTAAGAAGCCGGGGAGTGAATCATTCCTTCATGCTTGCCTGTTCACAAGTGTGATCTATTTCTGGGTCCAATAGAGCTTCATTCACATCTAGATTTGTATCTAGCTTCAAATATGGAGGGATGTCAGTGGATGTCAAGGCAGATCCTGAGTCATAGATCACTGCAGGAAAAGTTGGCCATAAATTTGGAGAGTTTGCTTTTGCACGAAGACGAAGACCTTCCAAAATCTATATCTACTTTGTCTCATTAATAGATAGAAAGAGAGAATTTTCCTTTCTTATTTGTCACAATGCTCCAACAACTTCTCTATCCATTCCTACTCTTTTAATCTATCAAAACATAGAAGAGGACAGAGTACTTAAAGATATCTTTCTGAAACATACCTAACGTGTGGGTTATATACAATAGCACATATGTGAAATGCGTAAGCTTATCACTAGGCCCGATGATTTGTCTAAAGTAAAATGTGAATCCCTCCCTCACAAATCTCTCAAGTGACTTGGCAATGAGTCGTGGAACTTGTTGAGTGACATAGAAGAAACTCTCCCGATGATATCTCGCCCCAATCGCCCTGAATCCAACGGTCATAAAATGGTAGTCAAAATGTGTCTTTTCTCATTCAAATGGAAGTGGAGTGAACCTTTCCAAGTGCTTCCACCCTTCCTAAAACACCATAAAAAATGTGTGTATTTTGTTCCTATGGATGTCTCACATATCAAATTTTGACATGATAATAAGAGTAAATTTTGATCGGCGTAGGGAGAACACCAATTTCTTTGAACGAAAAAAAGGGTAATTGCCATCAGAAGACTTTGGTTAATTAAGGAGAAAACGTTTGCATACCCAGATGTGGTGAAAGAGTCCAATTTTGACGGGAAGGCAACACAGACTCAAAAGAACTAAGTCTGGTCTCAAGAGTCCATCCAAACCTGATTATAGAAATCAAAAAGGATTATTGAATCAAATCATTCAAGAAAAATATATGTTAATGGGATCATATGTATTGCATTCATGAAGAAGACCTGCAGAATATGCATTTGTTTCAACTTTCAAGATTCTAATAAGAACTCTTAAAAATATCTTTCCACTTTTAATGCCAAGACTGTAGTTGATAAAGCACTTCAAATTATGTTATATTCTCTTTTATGTATGGATCATTATAATATAATCAAATTAAATTTTCCTACAATGGTAAGCTCAATACCCAAAAAATGTACTACGAGGATATTTGGAATTGTAGAGTCAATCAGACTAGAGATGAACTTAACAGTAAAAATTCTCCATTTTATTTTTGCCAAGTAGTGGGATAAATGGCAAATGCATGGTATTTAAGTTCTCATATTTGCTTTCAAAGTTCTTGATTAGATTTGTCACCTATTTGTAAAATTTATGTCAAATTAGAAAGTGTGTATCCAAGAGATACAATTATCTTGAAAAGTACATGGAACAAAGGAATTCCCATATCCCTTTGAAAGTATCTTGAAATATGATGTTGGAATTCATAATAGATTCTATTCTATCGAGCATCCATGTGAAAATCATATACTCAGAGGATTGTTATTTAATATATTTAGTAGTGTCCATTGGTCTAGGAGACTAAGAGTCTATATAACAAAATTTCTCATGAGATCCAATGAGAAAATGAAAAGCCCAAAATCATAAGAGATAGGTGGCACTATTGAATTTGATAATAGTATCACTAATAAAAGGGTTTATTTTTGTTAAAGGAGAAAAGGAATTCGTAAACGAACACCACATATATAAGTAAAGGGCATGTATAATTTAATTACTTATAGATTAAATGATAACACTTAGATGAGATTGCTAATGAGGAAGCACGAACGAGTTCACTAACAGAGACATCTAAATGGTCTATAACGTAGAACGAGCAAAAGCTAGGTGCATACCAGCAATCGAATAGCAATATACACATTAGAGATAAAATAGAGTGACAAGCATAAACGATAATGCGGTGGTTATAATGACAAGTAACAAGAGTGCATTTGTGTGACGGAGGACAGTTCAGGCTTGCCTAAGGAAACAAGGAAGAGGGCAATAGAGCTTAGAATCAACTTAGGGGTGTAATCAAGTTGAACCGAGCTCAAGTCATAGTGAACACAAGCTCAACTCATCTATAAAAAAGCTGTCCTAAACTTGAACTTAAATATTGAGCTCAAGCTCAACTCGGCAATTTATTCTCAAGCTTGAGAGCATATTAAAAGTCATGGCAAGAGCTCACCGAAAAGCATTGATGAGACCCAATGGATGAAGAAAAAATAGTTTGATGGGAGTTCATTAAAGGAATGATGAGACTAGCAACTTGAAAAAGAAATACATCACTGCAGGTGTTTGCTGGAGAAGGTATTAACTAGACTAGCAATTCTTGTCTAAACAAACAGCATGAAGTCATGGCAAGAGCATGCTTGTCGAGCCAATAATAGGTGCAGCTTCATTTAAAGAATTCACAAGGTGCAATAGTTAGGAAGTCAAGACAAGCTTAACCTGAGAAATAAATAATTTTAGGCTTAATATTTACTATAATTGAGCCGATTCAATGAGCCAATGTGCCAACACAAACCAAGCTTGAGCTTGAGACTTAATAAGCTCTAGTTCAAACTAGCTTAGCTCACTTATTCTTAAATTAAGTCGACATGAGAAAGCAATGGATAAATAAAAAAAAGGGTAAATCTCAAGGATAAAATGAATTAAGCATAGCAAATAATACATCATCCCAAGAAGAATTAACAATCAATCTTCCTTATCAAATCGTACAACATAGTGGCTCATTAACTTGACATCACTTTAGTCTTTTACTAGCATTTATGTATCATTTTTATTTAAAATATTTTAACAATTTTTTGAAATATAATAATTATAATCCATCATTATAAATACATCTTTATATGCCTACCACCCTCCCTTAAAAGAATAAATAAATGCTTATACGCTTGTTAAAATACAAAGAACATAACGTTAACAGTTGGAACAATTTTCCAACTTCGAGAGTTTTGTCCCAACAAGATCTTAAAAGATGAACCTCATTAGGGCTAATAAGAATGTGAAAATACTCAATTATTATATTATAAATCTCTCAAATATTATCCCTACAAACATGAAAGTTGCTTTAACCTAAAGAACCAATCCTTTTTTCAGGAAGATGTTTTTTAGCAAATACATTTCCTATTTCATAATATTTTCCCCCTTGGATGAAACAAAGACATCTATTAATAGTAACATCATTTGCTTTATGACCCGAATAATATTTTTTAATATTAAAACCCTTTCTTCAAACACGTAATAAAAATAAAATTGCCTCGTTTACTGAGCCAAAAAAACTGTTAAGCCAATTGTTTGTTTCCACATTTGATCCATAATAGGCAATTCTAGAGAAAATTTTTTCTAACACAAAATATGTGCCATTGTGCTAAACATTAGAGATAATAAACACGTTGAAGACATCTGAAACTACTGCAAATAACACTAAACTAATTATTTCTAATACAATAAAACAAAAAGAGTACCTGTAATTACAAAAAATATGTAGCCCTCTTTAACTCGATCATTCAAAGCTTTTGTATGAATCCCTGCAATAACATTTCTGGAACAGGAAAGAAACTATGATAAATTGATGACATCAAATAGCATTCAATTGCGTTCAATATAGTAAAACAAGTTGACAATTTGTAATTAGTGCATTCAAAACTCTGAATTGGTATAATAAATGGATTCATAAGAGAAAAATAACTTAAACAAAAGTAACAACAAATTATACACTTTTATCTATGGCACAAACAGAAAATGAAACACAATGTTTTGATTAGATTTTATCATTCATAACTTCAACTTTACCCTGAAAAATCACACGACACTTGTAAGTGCTGATGCTTTATTCTCATTAAATATCACAGTAAATGAAGTTCATAGACTGAAAAACAAGACCCCATATACCAATTGTGACACTTCAGTGACTTCACGCAGGATTTTCTTAATCTTGATTGAGTATATGTCTGAAATCTTCAATTTTCAAAAGAAATTCAACAAATTCTGTTAAAAAAAGAGTGGTCAAATACAAATTCGTATGAGTGACGCCTAGATGCAATTAAATGGAAATATTTTTTTTTTACCGATATATGCTCTCAAATGAAGATAACTCATGTTTGCTTTGAATTTTGAGAGTCCGTATTTATCTGTTAAACCAAATATTTTAAAACAACATTTATTCCAAAATAGAAAAGAAAAAAGAATTTCATTGCCACAGAACCTGACCAGACATGCCATGAGAATGTGTTGCAAGGCCATAGACTGCATATTTTGCATAAGCAAGAAGGCGCGTGCGACGCGGGGCACCAAGTTTGCTGGATATAGAACTCAATAAACCACTGAAAGAAGAAACTGGTGTCAGGAAAATAACTAAAAATATAGCATTTTAAAAACTCGAAGTAACGGGTATACTCTGCTCGTAGTATGGACAAAAATTCAGGAGGTAAAGATTCCGTGAAAGATGAGATATCTTCCATCCTAAGAGTTTGCAGTTCTTGCTTTAAACGTTTCTTCTCTTCTTTCCTCATTTGAGTTCCAAGAGCAGATTTGCTGATGAACAATACATAACGAACATCAAACAAAAAAAAAATGCTAAATATTTTTTAGGTTGCTAAGCAACATATGCTAGAGCTTAAAATTTTATTTTGTAAATTAAAGTCAAAACAAAAACAAAGCACTAGAAATGGGCGCTGAGGAAGGATTTATGAAGACCATCCCAAATAGTTGAGATAAGACTATATATGATGGTGATGCACATAATAGAGAGTTTTATAAACACAAGATAGATTATAAGACCTTGTGGACTAGAAACTAGCAAAATAACAGAAGGCCAATTTGGGATCAGTTGTGTTATTTGTCCCTTTATATTAATTTTAAAAATATGTTTATTTAGGGGCTATTTGGTAGGAAGAATTTTGGGTGTAAAGTAAAGTTAATGCCGAGATTTTAATTTTTTTTGTGTTTGGCATGGAGCAAAGTAAAATTCTAAGGTAATGTAATGTATTCTAATACATTACAAAGGTTATTTTTGGTGTATTTGAAATTTTTTCGATTTTCTAAATATCAGTCAAAAGAATATTATGACCATGAGCAGCCGCCGCCAAATATACTTTACATTACATTTAATTTACCAAACAAAAAAAATAAACTCATGTATTTGTAGACTTTTCAACCAAACAAACCTAAAATAATCCAAATATTTTGCATTCCTTTTACATTGTATTCCTTTTATATTGTATTCTTTTTTCAAGCAACCAAACAACCGTTTAAGTATTTCTAACTATTTTTATTTTTTGTTTATAAAACCAAATCACATTATTTTAAAAAACACTCATGAAATAATTTTTGGCTGTTTTAAAAATAGTTATTATTATGAACATAGTTTATTTCAAATCAAAATATAAAAAATTAAAAATTAAAAATAGAAAATAAAAGTGGACCCAAATGAACCCTAAATGTTCAAGAACCCATTGATTTTGAGAGTAAATATTTTGTTTGCAAGAACAATAGCAATTTATAAGATGGATTTTCCAAGCCAAGCCTACCTTTTTCCCTCTCTACAATCGAAGTGGGGGATGTTTGGCAGAACCCACCAAAGAAGCATCAGCTTCCAACTGCTACCAATCTAAATCTAATTCTAAAGCAACAATAGCTACCAACAATTACTTGTCAGAGTAAGAGCATGATTCCTACCACTTTCCTAGCGATCGAGAATTTTCTTTATTTAATTTAAACGGCAAAGCATAGCCACGTTCATAATTTTTTAAGTTATATTAACTAGTACTAGGACAACAGCTTACAATAAGTTATGGCACCTCATTCCATTCATTAGAGATTTCGACCAATTGCATTACATACACAATGTTCCAAGAGTTCTGATGGTTAGATGTTGTAGGCTCCAAAGAGAGAAGCATGATAATCATTTTTTTTCATTTCAATGAACATAATCAAATTATTACATGAACCTTGGATCCCTATTTATAATATAAATCCATAAGACAAGACCAATAATGAAACTTAACCTACACTATCTGTAGGTGCAAGCTAGTCCAATTAGTAGAAACCTTGAAAGTTATTTTCAAGGCATTGGATTCAACCTCACCTATACTTTAATAATTCCCATTCTACAAACTTTGAGGTGGACAAACTTATCCTACATTGACTAATGATCATATTGCCCATGACAATACAAATCAAGACTAAACATGAACTAATAAAAACTACAATGATTTTTCAACTACAATGCTATGAAATGGCACCTAATTCATAAATGTCTTACAAAAATTGTCAGAAAACTCTTTTCTGAAGAGTTTTGAGTAATGCTAGAAGAAAAACTGAAGAATTCCTAATCTAATGCAATAGTAATAAAATCCTGAACACATCATGAAAAATAAGAGAGAAATACATCCGGATAAAGAAGAGATAAAAGCGCCACTTTCACATAAATTTAGAAATGAATGAGGTAAGCATCACCATCTATAGCACATCTATAAAAGAATCGAACTATTAAACCTCTAAAATAGTGTCACCCTAGAATTAATATGAAACATTCATATAGAACATCAAGATCCAAAATGACAATGCTTACATTTAGCAACATAAATTTTAATGAATTATTCCATTGTCGTTGAAAAATCATTGTAGTTTTTATACATTCACTAATTTGATTTTTGTAAGTTCAATTCGAAGATCTTTAGATTCCCAATTTTGAATTTAGTTTTGATTTAATATATGACTTAAGTTCAATTTGAAGTCAATTTTGAGTTAAATTTGCATTTAGGAATGTTTTACTTAGTCCTTGTTCAAGTATCAGTTAAGTCCAAAATTTTCTAGTAAAATTTTAGTAGCCCCGCAGTGTAGTTTCCACTTAGGAGGCTGCATCGGGAGTGTTGAGTCTTCCCACCACGCTTATAATAAGCGTGCATGGTCAGTGTCTTGTAATATTGCGATCTAAAGTCTTCGTACTTACCACGCTTATAAGAAGTGACATATAGGCCTTCAAGTGTACCTAAAGAGTTTGATTTTCAATTTGGATTTTTAATTTTAGGTTTTTGATTTTTTCTCAATTATTTTAGGTCCCGTGTCAATGTAAAGTTCATGGCATTTTGGCAACATTTTGATGTCATCCTTGCTTAGAGGGTTGTGCATCGAGTCGCGGCACCACGCGTCAAGAAAGAGGCGTGGTGGGCTGTAACACCACAACCGATTGTCCCTTCCCACCACGTCAAGAAAAACGTGTACGGGTGCTTATGTACTTGTAAGCAAATGCAAATTTTACCATCACGTCAAGAAAGTCGTGTTGGTTGCCAATCATCTTCTTCGCCATAGTAATGAAGGCGTGTATGGGGTTTTTCACCTACACGAAAACACATATTTTCCTCCGCGTTGGAACTACACGAGTACTTATTTTTACAAATTTTTCCACTACATTGGGACAACGTGCGTAAGTATTTAAATAGTTTCGACATTTATACATTCACATGGATATCAAGACGAAAGGTGGCACGACTTTCGAAGCGAGCGCGGATTTTGAGGCAAAAGCGAGGTAGGGAGGGGAGGAATCTTTCCTCTCTTTACTAGATTTTTTTGTGCAAATTTTCTAGAGAGAGAAAGTGCTAGAGAGAGAGTGGAGATAGTGAGAGAAGTCTCTCTTTCTCTGTTTAGAGAGAAAGAGAGGAAATTCGAGGGAGAGTGAGGTGGGATTTGAGTTGAGAGGAGAAGTGGAGCGCGGGTTAGAGTAGAGGGGCTAGGGAAGTCGATGTTATGGGTATAATCGGGCTTGGTTCAATTGCCATGAGGGAGAAGAGGAGAGTGAGAGAGATATAACATGGAGGTTCACAAGTGGATGAGAGCTCTTCGAAATGAGGAGAGGATAACATGTGAAATCGAGAGAGGAATAGAGATGGCTCGCAAAGACCGGCAGTAGAGATGAGAAAGCACAATGAGGAGTTCTGCGTCAACAAGCTAGGTTTGAGTGGCATGTTGGGATTTGAGAAGGGAAATTGGGACGATGGCTGGCTTGTTGTGCGTGTCATAGAGGGAGAGAGCTGGAGGAAGAGAGATCGAGGGAGATAGAGAAGCACGCGAGATAGAGTTGATGGGAATAGGAGGGCAGTTGTGCATGTGTTTTGACGTGGGAGGATGCGGGAGCTGAAATGCGAGAGTGAGAATGGGAGGAAGGTCGAGGCTTTGATGGGTGGAGAGATTCTGCGACATGTTGCACACGATGTGGGTTGCATTTTTTATGAGAGAAGAGAGGTGCGGATTGACTTGGTGCCTAACAGTCTTGATTTGCGTGAAATTTTTCTCGCGTGATGACCCCAAATAATATAGGCGTCTATTCTATGTAAATTCGATATTCTAGATGCAACGATGCTATTCGTTTTGCGATCGGAGGTCGTTTGATTGATTTTGATGTCAAATTAGGTCAATTTCAGCTCAGAATTTACGTTGCCACATTTTATTGCTCAACACTTGCATAGATTTATCCGAATTGATTGCAGACAGTCTCGTTTGGTAGGTTTCAATGTTTTGGTGATCAGAACAAGATTTTGATAGGTCCTTTTGTCCCCTTAACCATCAAATTCATATCTTTTACGTTAAATTTTTCCATAAATTTGGATTTGGAGAGAATTGAAGTCTGTGCAAAAATATAAACATTCATAAAGCCATTAATATCTACAATATACAATTTACAATTAAAAGATAGAGCTAGAAGCATCAAATGTGAACTTTCATTAATATATATATATATATATCCAAAAGTAAGTATAAATTAACCATGACTATCAATTCATATCAACAAATGATATTTATTGATTTAGAGAAAGCTTATGATAAAGTTTCAAGAGATGTTCTTTTGAGAGTTATAGAAAAGAAAGGAGCTAATATTGGTTATATTCAAGTCATTAAGGATATGTATATTAGAGCTGTTACTTTGTGTCCAAACACAAGGAGGATTGACAAAATAATTTCCTATTTCAGTTGGATTACATCAAGGATCAGCTTTAAGCCCTTATCTTTTTGCTTTAGTTATGGATGTTCTTACTAGGCATTTACAGGAAGATGTACCTTCGTGTATGCTTTTTGCTGATGACATTCTTCTTATTGATAAGACTAGAGAGGGAGTCCAAGAGAAACTTAAATTATGGAGGTCAACCTTAAAGTCTAAAGGTTTTCATTTAAGTAGATCTAAAATTGAATATATTGAGTATAATTTTAGTTGTAGAAGTTATAGGATAGTGTTGTGACATTACGTGAACAAGTCATTTAAAAGAGTAAGCGATTCCTCAGCGGAACATCTCTCACCATTGTCTCCTTGTCCAAGAGATCTTCAACAAATTTCAACATTCTACCTCTCAGGTTGGGTTCATGGCAATCAAGGTAGATATGGAGCAGGCCTATGATAGGATGAGTTGGCAAACCTTGGAGTAGATGCTCTTTCTTTTGGGGTTTCCTGCCAGTTCAAATGGGTCATTTTTGTCACCCATCCTAGGTACTCCATTCTTTTGAATGGTAGGAGGACTGAGTGGGTTAGAGCTCAGTGTGGCTTTCGCCAAGGGTGTCCTCTCTCGCCCTACCTCTTTATTTTATGTTCAGAGCTGCTTACTCAGGCCTTCAAGCAACGGGGTGCCAACTTAGGCATGACGGTGACAGGTACTGTATCTCCAACTTACTTTATGATAACATTTTGATTACCTCTCGTGCTTTGGTGGCACATGGTAAGCAAATCAAGGCTATCCTTGATGATTCTCTTGTTCTTGGGACGGCGCATCAATAGTGCCAAGACATCCATCTTGTTGACAAGGCACAAAAGATGGAGGACCAACCGCATTACCCGCTTTTTTGGGTTCGGAGGGTCCAGAGATGGACTACTGGGACTCAAGCTGCTATCGTGGGTTGTTCGTGGCGCGGATCACTCTCGGTGATTGAGGGCCGTGGAGAAGATTTACGCACGGGGCACGGCACCTTTCCGGCGGTCGTGCCACACTTATTTCCACCGCGCTCGTTCGTTACCGACACATACTATGCTACCCATGAATGTGTCACGAGATGAGAAGATGTCGTGTCTTTCTTGTGGGACAAGAGCTCTTCCAGAAGAGCATCCATTATGTGAAATGGGCCTCTATTTGTACTCCTAGAAGCTGAGGGTCTTGGGTTTCACTGCGCCACACTGGGGCCCCTCACGACGGTGGCTGGACTTCTTGAAGCGACTCCCTCTGCACTGTCTTGAGGCCTGGATGATATCTGGGATTACTCCCTGAGGAGAGGTGACTCTAAGTCATGGGCTGTCATTCTCAGTGGGGCTCAAAACCTCAAACCTCTGATTCGGAAGTCGGGCCCGGAACAAGGTACATGTCCTTTCCTGGTTGGTGACATCCCACTTTCCGGAAACCCACATTCTTGGATCTCGCCTTGGAAGACCTTCGTGTGCTCTTTATTGATCACCGATCACGGGACATTGGAAGATTGAAGCTTCATTTTGGGAAGGACACGGTGGATCGATCAGAGTGAAGTTACACCGAAGTTAGTTGCCGAT
This sequence comes from Cymbidium sinense, assembly GCA_021442155.1. Taxonomy (NCBI): domain Eukaryota; kingdom Viridiplantae; phylum Streptophyta; class Magnoliopsida; order Asparagales; family Orchidaceae; genus Cymbidium; species Cymbidium sinense. The sequence continues at coordinate 256,970 of JAKCPB010000598.1, forward strand.
GAGCGGTGATACATCTCCCTCAAGTCCCTCACACTTGCTTATGAGGCTCTCTTTCCACCCACTATCGCCGGCTGCTTGGTGCATCCACGGAGAAGTTCTTTTGGTGGCGTGTCACGAAGGGCCCTTCCAACACTCTCCTGGCTACGTCACAGGGGGTTGACTGAGGAGGTCCAGTGTCCTTGGGGCTGCACCGAGGAGGACTTAGAGCACATCCTGACCAGATGCTCTCTCACGACGGCTGTCCTTCAGGTTCTATCCTCTTGGGGCTTTGTCATACCTTCCTTTACCGTTTCTCGGGGATCTCTTGAGGCCATCGACAAAGATCCCAAGACCCGTCTAGCTTGGGGAAGGCATCTTGCTATGTTATATACCGGGTTTGGAGGGCTAGGAATGCCAAGATTCACGGACCCTCATGGAACCCCCAAGGTGCTTGCTGCAAACATCTTGGAGGCATTCGTCAACACATCCGCCTTTCCATTTCGAGAGCAATGGAGTTCCAGTGACCTCATGATTCCTCACACTTTTGGACTCCCCCCCCTGATGGCTTAAAGCCAATGTTGATGGTGCCCTCTTCTCCTCGGGCCGGCAGTGTATTAGTCGTCGAGATGATACAGGCAACCTCGCCAAGTTGGAATACATCTTCACTGGATAAGACTCGGTAGAGTTGCAGGCTATGCTTGCAATTGGTCACATCCTCGAGCCGTGGATGTATGAGTGCAAGGGGCTGATCTTGGAAGGCGACGGGGTGGTCACTTATCTTCAGCAGACCTTGCGGCAGACTTAGCTTCTTCCACTGACGCGATATTGGCTTTCTTTCGGGTTCCACCAGATCTTCTCCCACATTTGTAGGGGCCCAATTAGCGATTCGTGCTTTCGGCTCGCTCGAAGTCGATTTTGTATGGCATCCTGTTGATGCTTGTATCTTCCCTTCTGCTTTTTCTAGCATTTTAGATATGGACCGTGAGCATGTCGCTACGGCCTAGTCTAGTTTTGCACTTTTTGGTGCTTTTATTTTGTAACCCTTTACTTTTCTTTTAAATGCAAAATGCAACTTTCGGGAAAAGAGTAAGCGATTCAGATATTTAGGCTCTATTGTTCAAAATGATGGTAAAATAGATGGAGATGTTATTAGTAGAATTCAAGTTGGATGGTTGAAGTGGAGGAATGCATCTGGCCTGTTTTGTGATAGAAAAGTACAACTTAAACCTAAGGAAAACTTTTATAAGATGGTAGTAAGACCTACAATGATTTATGGTGCAGAATATTGACCAATAAAAAAGAAGCATGAGACTAAGTTAAGTGTTGCAGAAATGAGGATGCTCAGGTAGATGAGTGGCTTTACTTTTAGAGATAAAATGCAAAATGTGTATGTTGAAAAAGTTGAGTAGCTCCAAATTATATAAGATTAGAGAGTCGCCTTAGATGGTTTGGCATAAAGCTTCAGCCATCTAATGACCCGGTTAGGAGAGTAGATGCATTAGATTTGCCTTATGTTAAGAAAGGTAGAGGTAAACCTAAAAAGACATGGTTAAGATGTATAAAAAATGACCTTAGTATATTTGAATTGAATGAGAATTTGTCACATAATAGGACACAATGGAGACGAAGGATTCATGTAGCCGACCCCACTTAGTGGGATAAAGGCTTGTTGTTGTTGTTGTATGTGAAATTCAATCTTAATAACTTAAAGCTAAAATCCATCCATTGTCTACATCTGTTTATTAAAGGTGATAGATTAGAAAAATTCTAGCTCACAAAAGAGCTAATGTCAAGTCAGATGTACTATTATATTCACTCTCAAACAATCTCATGCTAGTAAGGATGTGATTCGTGTCCTCTGTCCGCGTGATTTGGCTAGTAAGCACAACATATGATACGGTTATAGAAAGAGTCCTCTAACCGGGTAGTTTGGCCCCTCAATAGCCTCACTATATTACAGTCACGATTGTAGCCCGTATATTCCCCAATAGCTCTGCCCTTTAAGATGTGAATCATAGGGTACACTTGATAGGGCAAAAAATCTTATCTTAGCTAAGATAGACTTAAGATTATCTCCTTAAACAAATATCACCACAGACATACATGGTTTCCTTGGACGACGCAATCCATGGTTGTTGGCAAGGATCCCTCGGTCAAATTAGGTTGACTTCCTTCTCTGACTAAATAGACTAGGGACCACGATAGCCCTAGACGATAGAATCATGGGATCATGTTCAACGCCTCATCATTTCTCCCAACCATCTGCTTTAAGCTAAATAATGATGAATTTCATAAATTCTAAATTTTAAAACTCAATTTGCTGCTACTATACGGTAAACAATTAACGACCTTATAACTAGCTTTAATTAAAAATTCTCTCTTAGCATTAGGAAGGGTAATTAACTATAGGTGCTTGCGCCAATAGGAAACTTAGAACCAGATCTAAAGTGCTCACAAAAAGAGGTAAAAATTTATGGGTAGTGTCTTATCTATAATCCTCATGTGCCTTCTAAAAATTTAACCAACAAATTCTAAATTCTCTTCATCGATAGGTTAGATGCGAATTTTTGGAGCCCACAGTCACGACAAAAGATTTATTTATGAGATAAGAGATCTAAGTAGTAATAAGGGATCACAAGGGTCTAAATCAGGTTTGGCCCACGAGCAAGTTGGGATTGAGGACAAAAGATGGATCATGAGCTAATGTCATGTGGTCGAAGCGATGAATCACAACCAAGTTGTGTGTGGGATCGAGGATCAAGTTTAGCATAATGGAACAATACATAAAGGAGGTGCGATTGAGACTAGAATGCAGGATTGGAAAGAGGAGACAAGGGTGTGGAGAGAAGAGGGGAAATCAGCTAGGGTTACTAATTCCACTATAATATCATTTCTATATATCTTATTCAATAAAAAAACTGCTAAAAATAGATGAATCAATATAATATGCTAATTTATAACAAAATAAACATCTTTAACTAAATATATATAAAGTAAGTTTCTTAAAATAATATTTCTATGCTAATATCAGTTAATTCCATCTTCAACAGCAAAGAAATTAATTCTTTTAAAGAACAAGCAAAAGTTTAAAGTAAATAATAACATTAAATAAATCATAGGATGATTATTATAAGATGAAAAACAAAAGTAAATACCATCCTCACCTTTCTAAAGTTCTCCCAGTGAAAATTACAGGGAAGTATTTTGAGTATTTGCCAGCACCAAACCGTTTACCAACATTAATTATATTCTGTGAATCCAAAAGGATTAAAGCTTTCCATAATTTGCAATAGTCCAACCTGAACTGCTCATCAAGTTCTCTATAGATTCCATGGTCTAGTAGGACTGAACTTTCAAGGGAATCAAAATGTATTGTCATAATTGATAATTACTAGAAAATTTAATTCTTTGTAATCAGCGAGAATACCTAGTGAGAAGCTTTTATTTCCTCCTTCCACAGAAACTAAAATGTTGCCTGGGTGAGGATCTCCATGCACAAAGCCATGAACAAATATCATTTCAGCAAAGGCCTCTATTAATGCTTTGGCAACCTGCAATATGGTTGAGGCAATCCAATCAAACATAAGAAACAGCAAATTGCAGTATTCCAAAACTTAGACCACTAAAGTGCCAAAAAGAACGTACAGTTAATAAGAAAACATAAATGCATTTCAAATCATCAAGATCAACATCTTTGCCATCAGAAGATTGAGGACCGCTTTTCATCAAAAGTTTTATTTGTGGAAGTTAAGATTGGTCCAGTAAATCATGAACAGTCTCTTTCATACAAAAAATTTGGAACTTAAATGTGAAGTGCTATGAATAGTTCACCGTCAGCCATTGGATATCAATATTGATCACCACTAAATTTAGTTCTGAAACAAACCTTCACTGTATTTAAGCCTGAATCCTTTAAAAATTCCAGGTCATCAACCTATAAAATTTTCACAACGCATGTTAGAAGAAACAATTCTTAATAGAATTGCGTATGCTTGTATGAAAAGAGAATTTAAAATAATTGATGGAAAAAAATAAAGCTGATTCCCAAGAAAAAAGAGAAAATAATATTTGCAAGTAAAAAAAGAAAATTCAACAGTAATTAATGGGAAATAAAAAAAATTCATAAAGCTGACCATAAGCACATAAGTAGATTAAAGAGTGTTTAAGTTTAATAAAAAGGAGAAAGGAATTGAATGTCCTGTACTTTGATTGGTCAGCAAATTTGATTAGAAATTGAAGAAATAATTCATCAATCCAAGCCCAATTATTTATATCCTATGAGGCCCCATTTTGTCCCTTCTTGATCAACAAGTATAACTCCTGGCAAAGACGGGCATTCTAGTCAACTATATTTCATACCAATACTCATCCTTACTTCTTTTAATGAGATTTAAGTGGGTGGTAAAAAACTAATATGTCTAGATTGTCACAAACATACACTACTCTTTTATAATCATCAATAGATCTAACTTAGTCATTTAGACAAAAAGAACTTATAATTAAGTTCATCTAATAAACTACAGAGCTTCTAATAAACTTCAAACATAATTAACATATACAAAAAATCTAGTTTACATCAGAAGCATTATTCTTCTAGGATAACCAAAAATTGTACATCCAAAACACTAAGAAGATAAACAAAACAAGATCACCATACTATGGTCAAACTTGCTTCTTTCCCATACTTGAAATAAAAATTATAATATCCAATGAGCTAAAAAACTCAGTGAAATAAACAATTCTAAAATATGATGCAAATTATAAGAAAAGAAAAAAAAATTTATGCAACTTAAACTTTTGAACTAACATTACATTAATAATCATAGATATAACAAGATCCTTATGTCATAACCTTAAATTCAGAAATACTTTAAAATTTTAATAATAAAAAATACAATCAAATGTAATAATCATGAATGTCTACAACAAAATGAAATACATTTGTTCAATATCAAATCATTTAATAGACTATGACAGTCTAATGCCAATTTCAAAATACTTAACTATATTTTCATTTTCCATTATCATTCTTATTTATAATTGTCTTAACAATGTCATGTAATGACTGTCTAGACTTTGGCATTTAGATATCATATGATCCTCATCTAGCCCATCGGCCTATCAGAACTATTGATAAGGGTTGGGTTTGTTCAAACATAACAATTATCAATGGTCCCTCATTAAAAGGTTTTTTAGCATTTGACATGGAATTTACCGAGAAGCAGGAAAACCCCTTATGGCCCCTATTAAAGCTCATCGCAAAAGAACTCTTGTCTGTCCTTGCATATATCATTATAATTTGACAACTTACCCCACATGATATGACCCTGCATATACTCTCTCTTTTAACAATGTATCATAAGTATTTAAAAATACACATTAAATTGCATCTAAGGTATATCTTAACATGTGAAAACTAACATCTCGATACTTAATATGCATAATGAATTATTAGATAATCATAAAATTGAATTCTTTGAAAATAATATGAAATTTTCTTGAATAGATAATCATATGCAAAATAATAAACTTACTGACAATATTAGATTTCAATAACATGCTCAATATGGAGAAATTTCTTACTAACATACACATTAAAATATAATGTAATGTTAAGAAGTCTATATTAAAATTGAGTATCTCATCATAAATATTGGATCCTTCTCAAACAGATTTCTTATGTCTATCTTATGTCATGTTCTTTCATGCACAACATAAAAAATAACAAATTCCACAATTTAAATTAATTCTAATTTTATAACTCAAAAATACCTCAATAATATTTTTACCATAAAACAAATTCTCCACATTCAACTCTTTCGGTTTATAAAGCTTACTATAAATTCAGTTCAATTAAAACATTGCGAAAAATTAGATTTTGTATTCCTCGTCTTCTTTCCTCTTTGTTCCCCCCTCGACCCTAACATTTCTCTAGTCTCTGTCACCTGCTGTTCTTACGGCAATAAGGGAATGAAATGAGCTTCAAATAAGTACTTATATGTTTCAATTTATTTTATTTTTTTTAAACATCACGGTCTTTAAAACATCACCACCCTCTTCCAGTTGATTAACCACCACATGTCCTATTAAATGAAGTGCGATGGCTAATAACAGTGAATTACAAAGATGAACAGTTTGCGCTCAAACACACAGCAAATTGGTCGAAAATAAAGTGAATGTGTTGAAAATAAAGTGAAAAATCACAAGGTGCCAGATTTAAGCACTCACCCTGCCTGAAAATAAAAAGATGAATAGTTTTATTAAATATACTTTAGGACACTTAATTAAATTAATAAATTAATTTAGCAAAGTTATTATATTTGCATATCTATATAAACATCTACTAATAAAAATGATTGAAATATAGAATTTTCTAAATAATTTAACAAGAATAAGTTTAGCACTTCAAGCAACACACAATGAGACTGAATAAAAATGAGAACTTTATAAAGCGAACCTCAAATAATTAGGATGAAACTAATGGTGATGAAGATGATGTAAGTAGAAGTTGAATACCAACCACACATTTTGAAACCATATGATCACCATCCTCATGAACAAAATAAAAAAGTTCCATAGATTGTCAATTAGTATGCGAATACTCGTTAAACATTTATCTATTTCTTCATGTCAACCATTTTAGTTTTCTAAAATAAAATATTCATATTATTCAAAATAAAAACATAATAATCCAGTCTACATGTTACAACATTAATCATTTGATTCATCTCATCATTCATTGTAAATGCATTGTACCACATCATTTCAGATGAAGATCCCTCCAAAACACAAGTAGAATAAACTAACATATCCTTGAGATAATAACGACCAAAGAACCAATCAATTGCAACTAAGTCAACATAAGGCAAAATGAACAAGGAGATAAAACAGTACATTTTGTTGAAATGTTACAAGGGAGAGGATTGTGGGCAAGGTATTATCCATGTGACAATAGCATTACCTTGTTACCTCTGCAAAATTCCATCGTCAAAACCTGACTTGTTGTGAGATCCTGGAAGGAATCTTATTAGCCCTTATAAAAGCAATACATAACCAAATGTAAGCTGATGCTGTGCAGCATCGGCATGGTAGATTCAAAGAAAGATCAAATTTTAACATTCATATCCCCTGAAATCTTCATACCCAATGGACACAGGGGATTCTAACAAACTTGTTCTTTTGAAATTTCTGGCAGTCCTCTCAGAATTCTTTCCCTCCTGAATGAAATCTATATAGAGAAAAATAGATGCAGTTCAAGTAAATATTAGTGTGCCAGTAAAATACATGGGTTTTAAAGTGAAAAAAAATTAAACAAGTTTAAAATGATGCGCACAGTTGATTATTTTAGTACAGGATGAAATAAGTCATGGAAACAGTTTTTTAAGAGAAATCTCACCATGCCTTTAAAAAATTAGTGTGAACCCATCATCCTCCCAATCATGGTATTGGGCTATAGCATCTCAACTAATTGAGATTTATCAAAATTTTAGGCTGACCGCCAAACTTGTGTACTCAAAGCTAAATACTCTTCACTCTTGTTTAGATGAACCTTAATATGACACATTGCACAATTTTTGCAATGCGGTAACAAAGATAATGCAATGACACTCGAGTTGTCATTAATCATGGTCTTAAGTAATACAATAAAGGCACTTTAAAAGCACAGTGCCTTGTGGTAAGCAAGATAATTTAATACAAATGAGTTTAATTTGAATTCTCCTTAGTGATACCTTCATAAATGTAATAAAGGCACTTTAAAACTACAGTTAACTAAGTGAGCCTTCTTATGAATGCAAGCCAAAGCTCTGCCCTAATTAGTCAGCTGATATTGTCAGCAGCGTGTACATAGAAATTTATAACATGATAAGTATTACTTTAACTGTACATGCTAATCATTTCATGAGAAAGTACTACTTTAACATTAAATACTGATTATTCATATCCATTAAAGTTACTAAAATGAATGAAGTTTGTGACTAGTTTATGTTAACAAATAAATTAGTATCTCCATACTTGTTCAGGAAAACAAGAATCCAAGGAAAATTATTTTTACAATTTAGTACATATGAAAATTAATTATGAAACAGTACATCTTGAAAAGTCCTAGTTTCTTAATGGAAGAAGGCTGATCATATAGAACCAACACAAGTCTACTTGATAATGGAAGAGATCAATCACTAGCCTACAGAGAAATTAGTAGGTGTAGTACAATGTATAATTTAATTGACATAAAATGTTTAAAAACTGTTCAAGATAATCAGATCCTATCATAGTTTAGTCCAATATTTCCATTAAAAATTATTATCATTTAGTACATAAATTTAGTGCACTAACTAACTAAGAGAACATATTTTATTTATAAGCAAACCATGCTTAAACGAAAACAAAAACCTAATTGCTTCGGCCTTAAGGTGCATCTTAAAGAAGACACAATTTTTTTACTTGGATTTGCACGCTTTCATGGTCTTACCACTTGTATGATGCCATTATCAATAACTATGAACAAAAGATGAAAAATAGTAAAAATTTGACAATAATGTCAAGATCCTTGTGGCGACAACCTTCTAATGGATTGCCACATGAAGTTACAAGACAAAAGAAAGTTTCTTTATTTCTATCTACAAATACCTTAAAGATTAGTCAAAAACCAATTTCAAATTTCCCGATGAAAAATATAAGACTTTTTCTCTTTTGTCATTTCATTTTAACCAAAAATTCAATAATAATTCAAAAATATTCTTTCTTTTCAAGCATCATTTCAATAAATACCACTAAGTGTGGAGCACTATAATATGTAGTTAAAAAAATGATTTTCAACAAAGATTGCAATTGTTTAAGGCATATGTAAAAGAGAGAGATGCATACAACAACAACAACAACAAGCCTTTATCCCACTATGTGGGGTGGGCTACATGAATCCTTCTTCTCCATCGTGTCCTATTAAGTGTCAAATTCTCATTTAATTCTAATAAACTAAGGTCATTTTTTATACATCTTAACCAAGTCTTTTTAAGTCTACCTCTACCTTTCTAAACATAAAGCAAATCTAACCCATCTACTCTCCTAACTGGGTCATCGGATGACCGACGTTTTATATGGCCAAACCAACTAAAGTGACTCTCTCTAATCTTATCTGCTATTGGAGCTACTCCAACCTTTTCCTGAACATACTCATTTTGCATTTTATCTCTAAGAGTAAAGCCAACTCATCCACCTAAGCATCATCATCTCTGCAACAATTAACTTAGTCTTATGATTCTCTTTTACTGGCCAATATTCTACACAATAAATCATTACAAGTCTTATCACTATCTTATAAAATTTTCTCTTAAGTCTAGGTAGTACTTTTCTATCAAACAAGCCAGATGCATTCCTCCACTTCAACCATCCGACTTGAATTCTATTAATAGCATCTCCATCTATTTCACCATCATTTTAAACAATAGAGCCTAAATATCTGAAATGCTCAGTCTACCTTCATGAATCATTGCTTAAAAGGTAGAGTTCTGAACACATCTTAGCACTATCAATAATCCATTTTGAATTCAAGTTTTGAAAGCTAAAATAAGACAAATATTAGATGGGAAATTAATAACACAATTTTTATATAGATTTTATTGATTGAAAGTAAGTTGAAACTTAGATTGGGCACAAGAAACACAAATTCAAGTATCAAATATTTTAAAAGAATGACATAATATGTTCCAACCACTTATACAATTGACCCCCATTTGCAATCCAAACATTATTTTTGATGTATGGGGTTGCAATTCTAAAAGATACTTTTATCTCCTCTCATATTATTTGATGCTCTCAAATCTACCGACTAAGTAGGAGTTTTCTTCTTATTTATATTGAGGGTATTTGAACATTTATCTTTTTCACCAACAAAACTTATTTTGGCGATCTTTTGGTGCATATTTATATTCATAGAATAATTGGATACATTCAATTTGCTACCCATATAATTGAAATAATAACGTAATTGTTGTTATGATCTATCTTTATAGTTTGTTCTCTTTGAAAATTTTAGTCCAATATTTTTCATGGATTTTGCATGTTTCATAAATTGATTTTTCATTTTGAGATTGATTTCAACGTTGGAGTTGCCAACTACTTGACCATTGGCTTCATAACAACTACCACGAACTTCTTTCTAGTATAACCTTTCATATTTACTTTTGCCACTCTTGTTGGACAAAGATTGGCTTTCAATGTTGGTGAAGGCCCCATTGACTTAGAGAAGAGACTTCATATTAAAGGACTTATCAGTCTCCAAAAGAGTAGAAATTTAATAACTCTGATATAATCTTGAAAATTATAATGAGAAAAGAGGAGAGGAAAAAGTGGAAGATTCTTTGACTAAATTTTATACCCTTGTACTATATATATATATATATATATATATATATATATATATATATATATAAATATTGTGGAGAAACAACTATTTTATAAAATAGTATACTATTGTCCATAGATAACCGGATTGCTATAGATAAAAACCTATTATCCATGAATTGTTTGATTGATGTATTAATGAAAAGCTATTGTCACATAATACTGGATTGCTATTAATGAAAAGGTGTTCATCGTGAATTTAGGATTTATTTCAACAAGTTTATCTAAACTACATAAAAACATTATTGTAACGTGATGAGTAAAGGCTTTAACTATAATTTTATTAATGATATAAAAAGAATTACATAACCAGGGGAGGCAACATGCTCAGACAACTTGTTGAAATGAGGCTATTTACTTGGAATTACTAAACTTATACAATGCAATTATGGCTTCCAAGTAGAGCTAAGGCTCAATATCTAAGACAACTTCAAATTAAAGGCCACTAAAACAACTTGATTCTAGCTGGTTTAAGGTACAAGAAAAAATAATATTCTTAGAGAAAATAAGTAAACATTATGAGTAGTGTTAACATCAAAAATATCAATATGATCTAACCTCATATTCTCTTCAAATATTAAAGCTTTAACATAACCTATCATATTAGGTTGGCCTTAACAAAACGAGAAACCATGTAAGAGGGTCACTTGCAAATCTTCTTGCATTATAAGTTTTGGCTCTAACCAGCCATAAGTTAGACCTCCTTCATTGCTTAAGTCCAATATTCCCTAGTGAAAGTAAGTGTTGATTTTAAGCAATCAATCTCTCACATTGATCCAATCTAAAGGATTTAACTCAAGATTAAGTCAAAGATATCCACCTACCCCTATCCTATTTAAGTCCTTGAATAGATAGATGATCACCTCAAGTAACCCAATTGGTCAATTTCTTCGAATACTCAACCTTGAGATGTTCCTAGCATGGTTATAAATCAAATAACCATCATAACCCAAGAACATTTGCATGGTTGATCAAAGACCAGGAAAATCAAATTTAGCTCAATTTTCAAATTAAACTCAAATTTCGTAGACTTCTCATTGATCATTCCAAACTAGTTAATGTCCTTGTGATGAAAATATTCTGCTCATTTGATCCATCAAATGGGCCAATTATTCAAGTCAACCCAATTGACCAAAATTGACCCTATTAGGTCAATATGACCAAATTGGCCTTAACCTTCACATTGATTGGGTTAATTAGATATACAAGCTTAATCTAATGTCCTAAAAATAATTCAAGCATCATTAAAGCCAATTGATCCATAGTCTACGCTCAATTGACTAAACAAAGGGTGGATTTATGCCCATTAAGGCTCATATTAATTTTTAATGGTTGATTAAACCAATTTAATTATGACATCTAACCAAACCTTTGATAATGGTTGTAGCCAATGATACCAGACAAATCCTTTCAACCCAACTTGATTTAACCATTTTACATACGACAATTTGATGGAATGGACCAACATACCTAAATTGGGCCAAAATTACTACATCCACTTCTATGATTGGATTAAGTTAACTAAATCAACAAATCATCCAAGCCCTTGAAAGGATTCTAGAGATTGACCTTAGAGACGTTTTCATAGTTCCACCCAAAAAAGGTTTTACCATGCCAAAGGGGTCAACTCGACCCATTAACATAGCATAGAAGTCATGTAATGGAAACTAAGCCTGGGATATGTAATCCAATACCATGAAGCCATTCCAAGCCTCCCTAAATCATGATCTCTACTCCCAAACAACCTACAATCCTCTGCATAGCAATACATGGTACTAAGCTGCAAGCTAACCAAAGTTCAACATGATTATCCGTGGTTGGGCTCAAATTTAATGACAATATAAATAGAAGACCCGCCCATGAGAAGAAGAAGATTTCTTCACATTCCCTGAGCTCAGAGAAGCTCAATTGAGCATTTCAAAATCCCTCCAACCGTCTGAATCAGCTCAATCACCAAGTTCACACTAAACGTGGTTGGAGCTTGGTTGAGCCATCGATCAGTTGCATCCCAACCCAATTTCCTTGAGAGTTTAACTACTCATGAGTTTAGAAGATCATCTAATTATTTACTATTCAAATTTAATAATAATTAAAAAAATAATTTCAAAAGAAACTGAAACTTTTCAGTGTTTATAAAGTGAATCTCCACTATTATTATAATTTTTATAATTTTCCGAAATAATTTGGTTCACCAAGCTAATTAATAACATGGAATTTTACTATTTGAAATTTTATAAAATCATTAAATATTATTAAAATTTTATGAGAAAATTATAGCATATTCCAAATATGAATAGTAACTAATATAAAATTTGTTATAAATTTTTAACATATTTAAGAAATTAAGGACAATTTATTAAAGGACATAACTAATTTTGAAATTTTAAAGTATTTAGAATAATCTAGAAAATCTAGTGCTATGAAAACCTAATCAGATGAGTCATATGGACCAGTTCGACCGTGAACTAGATACGAGGTCAATTCAGTCAATTGATATAATCGATTTCCTGCTGAACCAATGCGAATCAAAGTGAACCATCAGTTCAACCGACAAACTGGACCCGGTTCAATAAAACCGTCCGGTTCAAAAATTTATTATTTCATCACCATTAAATTGTGATCCAATGAGATAAATTTTATCAAACAATTAAAATAACTGGCTTGAAACATTGAGACCATATTCATTCTCTTGAAATCTTGATTGCTTTTTGCATGCACTGATTCGTGGGCTTCGTCTCGAGCACTTGCCTTCATCCCTTATGGCTCCAGCGTCGGCATGGATTGCACTTCAACTTCAATTCCAACACGGACTGCTTCATTCTTCTTCATATTTTTCTCTCTCAACTCAAACATGGATTGAGTTGTCCCCTTCATATGTTACAACTTAAAACTTCTTTCATTGAACAATAATCAATTTCATATTATTCTTTGACTTTATTGTAGCACTCTTTCTTAAGTAACAGATATCTTGATTGTTGCCATTCTTTGCCAGAAAATTTTATCAATTAGATAACATATTTTGATATTTCTTAAACCAGACAACTACTAGTCAGGCTAATATTGGTTTAAAGCTTAAGTGAACCAAAAAATAAATTGGTTAGATGGCAAGTTTAAACTTAATCACTTAAATTTATCGCTCTTGAAAAGTACATTTAAAGTTCATTAAAATAAAATTGATCATTGCTAAATGTATGATCATACTTAAACTTATTTTTACATAAGCTTTACTTTTCCAAAATAATTAAGCATATATTTTTAATAACTAAATGAAATTTATTTAAATTTGATCTAAAGTTCAATGGAGTAAATTTAATTAGTAATAAATTTACTGTCATAATTTCATTCTACTAATCAACTAATGTAAAATATATAATATTTAAAGGTTGTGACTTTTCTCAACAAACCCATTTCCCAAGCCATACATTAATTTGTCTTCTATAAGAAATCAAATAAGAGCAAAATTTATAGAATTTATTAATAAAATTAATTTAAGTCATTTATATTTCATGTTCATGAGAGTGGGTCTCTGTTGCAACTTTACAACTTCTATAATACTCTATCATGAAGCTTTTATCTCTTACGTTTCTTCACATACACTTTCCATCAATTTAGACTGTTAGCTAATAGTAAACCTATCTTTTAGCTTCTTTTGTACGTTGATATTTAATGTTCAATTTTGAGTAAATTGGGTATTTTTTAATCCACTTTAATTTTGCACTTTTTCTTTATTGTGATTGGATATTTTTGAAATTAATGCATTTTAATATCACTTTAGTTGATCAACATGGGAAATCATGCTGCTTTCTTCAGAGAGGAGCCATAATATTAATTGAATACTTGCGTATATATGCATCTATTTTTATTCAACAATGATTCTCATTTGGGTTAAAACTTTACGTTTCCTTTCTTACTAATATCTTTTATTTCAATTAAAGGAATTTTAGAGATCTTTACCTTGAATGGAGACTCACATCAGAGATAAAAAAAAAAAAAAAACCCATTATTTAACAGTAACTATAACTATAAGCGAGCCTTGATATATCATTTGATTTTCATGTTCATGCATGTCTAAAGTTACACCTCAAGAATGCCTGTCTTTACTGTTAAGAATTTTGGTGGCATAGAAATTTTGATTTTTGTTTCAGTGGTGCTTTGATGCTTTAAGTCTTTAATTTCTGGAGCTACAACTACCATTTTTTTATTGAATTTAAATGTCAGGTCATTTACCTACTTCAGCATTGGACACTGGACACAATAAATAAACAATATAAATCTATTTTAAAAGAGTGAACTATAATTGTAGCTTAAGATAGAGATTTTTTTTTTCTTATTACATGATTGTCATATAAAATCATTTTAGTGAATTGAGAGATTCTAATAGAAATAATAATATAAGTGTTTGCATTGTGGAACTATGAAAGTGGGGTATTAATAGAATGAAACATCTTGTTGAGGTAAAGAGTAATATTGCAGCATGCAAAAAAGGTCACATGATATATGTTATCAAATGCAAGAAAAATCAAAACAAATATATAAAGAAAGCAGCAAGAAAAAAAAATAAGAGTACAAATGTACATCATGATGTTGCCATTCACAAAGATAGGAATTATATTCTTTTTCCAGGATAGAGGGGGGTTAGACAAGATAAAGGAAAGAGATAGATTGATGAAAAAGAAGATAACTTTGCTCCCGAATAAAATGAAGAGTACAATCATCTTTATAAAGTGTGCTAGCATCAAAAGATGTTATACATCATGTTGATTTGGCTCTTGCTAGATGATTTTTTTATTGCTGTTTTATGTTTTGAATGTTTTGAAAGTGCGACGCAAACTGTTTCGAAAGAAAATAAATAATTCAATTGAATATAAATTAGTTTTGCATTAAATTTATATAGAATTTATAATGAATTTAGAAGCTCACTTACAAGTTAAGACGGAACTTTTGAGCTCGTCAATGAGCATAACTGAAGCCTTCTAGTGAAGGCTTCAACGGCACTACATGTGAGATTGAAGAAATTAAAAAGAAGTATGCAGAATTTAGATGGCATATAATACAATTAGAAGCTCATCAAAGCACAAGAGTTGGCCTTCATCAAATATTCAAAGTTCAACAAATTGTGAACTAAACGAAATAAGTGAATATTATTTAAAATGTGTAATAGGAATCTAAATCACAATCGAATCTATAATACACGCATACAATCAAATAGAAGGCGTGTTTAATATTCAAAAAATGAAATTGCAAGCATAATATAATCACTTCATGCACGCACGAATGATTAAATTTGTACAGTCTTGAAACTTACATGACTCATAAGTCAATTTCAAGCTCAATTAACAAATTTTGAAAATCATGCAAGCATTTTGAAAAGCATGCATGTGCACGGTATAAATGCACCAAATATTGTGCAAATGCATAACAAAATTACACCAAAATTCATACATATATATTATGCATCTACTCTGAAAAACAAAACAAATATTTCAAATATCTCACCCTATTGGTCATATTGATTGAATATTTCAATCAGAGGGAATGCTATTATCAAAATATCCTAAATCATAATGCAAAACACCCAGGACTTAAACTATAATAAAATAATTAAAGCTAAGAAAAAATTATAAGATATGAAATTATTTAAATAAAAAATTATCACCTAAAATTATGAGCATAATTCATCTACTCTCTACAATAGTTTGCAGAGGGTGACAAATTTGGAATTAATATAAGCTCACAAAGAGCTAATGTTATATCAAGCATGCATATATGGTCACACTTAAATCATCTTATACCAATAAGAGTGTATATCATACACTATCCGTGTAATTTTCTCACAAAATGACACCACAAAAAATCAAGAGTTACAATCAAAGCCCTCTAACCAGGTGGTTCGCCATGAAATGACACTGTTAAATTACGATCATAGCTATAGCCCGTAAATTCCATCATGACTTTGTTTTTTGAGTCATGAACCATAGAGTGTAAAGCCCTGTTAGCAAAAGTCTACTTAAAATTATCTCTTTAGACAAACAACTATTCCAAATATAAAAGGTCTTCATGGATAATACAACTCATGACTGCTAATAAAGATTATTCAATCGGTTGGGTTGACTATCTCCTATAACTAAGTAGCCAAGGACTATGACAACTGGCAATGACAGAACCATAAGATCTTGGTTCTTCATCATTTCTCCCACCATTAGCTCCAAGCTAATAATGATAAATTTCTCTAACTTTAACATTGAAATGTTATTTTAAGCTAAGCTCTCAACACCTAACAATATCTTTAATCAAAAGTTCTCACATCCCTACGAGGGTAATTAATCATAGGTGCTTGCAACAATGAAAAACCTAAAACCGAATCTAAAGTCATCACATGATAAGAATGAAATTTCTTGGCAGTGTCTTATCTTAAAATTATGACTTTTAAAAATTTGACCCAAAAACAAGACAAAGCTCTCTTGCGAGAGAACATGCACAAATTTTTAAGGCTCATATGCTTCGCATATTGACACAAAGTAATCTAGCACTCTACTCTTTCAATTATGTTGGAAACTATCAACTATCAAAGATAAAGACATCTATCCCTTAACATGTCTTATTCCCATGTGGTTATCTCCTCCAATTACCCTACAATGTTAGTTCATCCACATGCATCGTGCAATCTTTTCTTATGCAATTCCTCCAGGGTTATAATTCCTTAAGGTTATTTACATCGCTAATGTTTTCCTATGTGCTTTCTTATATTAGACTTTTTAATGTCCTTTCCTATATTTCTTATAATTATCTTTCCTTCACTGCACACCCAACATAATTGGTTAATAACTTGCTGAGAATGAAAAAGTTTTCATATCAATTATTTCTATTTTTAATTCTTAGAGGTACAAATCAACCCAATTTTATCTTTGATTAAAATTTAACTTACTTACCATTTTACTTCACTATCAATATTTGATTTAACTTTCATAAATCTTCTCATTAGTTTATTGTGCCATAGAGATTGTTGAATATTTTATCACTAGTAGTGTTTTCTCCATATCAAAGTTTAGGGTGTTTGCTAGTTGTTAACTGCTTCAATTAAGTAAAGAATGCACTTTTTTAGCAGTTTAAAATAGAAAAATGAATATGCATTTAGGTTGTAAATGAACTGAGTCTAGCCAAGTTCTACCTACCTTTTCAAGCTCATTCATTTACTTTTTTATCGAGTTCCAGCTGAAGCTTGAATATGATTCGAGTATTCAATTCAAACTTGTTTATTGGCTTTTTTTTTTCAAGTTCAAGCAATAATCAAACTTTAATCTAACCTAACTAATTAGTGTGAATGATTAAAATATATATAAATATTACTAAATATAAATAATTAATAAATGTTAATAAAATTGATATAATTCCCTAAGCATTACTTATATTGTTTAGTGAAATTTAAAATATTAATACAAAAAAACCTCAATATATATATATATATATATATATATATATATATATATATATATATATATATATATATGTAAAACTATTTATTCGATGTTTGCATTATACTTATACTTCTAATAATACACCCATTTTTAAGCTGTAGGATATACAAATTAATAAAAGAATGTAAAATAAATTATTAAATACACAAGTCATCATTAAATAAGCATTTAATCGAGCTCTTAGTGGGCTACTTGTTCAACAACAAACAGCTTGTACATAAATATAAATTAACAATTGAGTCAATATTCAAGCTTATTAATTTATATCGACTTTTAATTTATTCAATTATCTTCATCTATTAAAATAAACAAATATAAATGTCTTACATGAATATCAAATCATTCACCAAGTACATCAGTTTGCTTAAATTCTTACAGCACTAATCTTTGCTCATTCACAATGTTAATTACAAAATATATACACCGTTTACATAAAGCTTTACCATTTTAATTGACAATTAGAAGATGGGAATGACAACCATTATTACAGATCTGGTTGCACAAAGTCTATGCAATAAAGACATCTTTGCTCTTGATCTATGGGATTTCAAACCTAGGATTTTTCTATTTTTCTATTTTTTTTTTGAACTACAGGAGTGAAAATTTCATCCCAAGTTTCTTGATGCAGGAGCTTCAGCATTGATATCTGCTCTAAATACTGCTCCCAGAATTGTAATCCAAAATACAATTGATTTATATGTGGAAAGCAAACTGTAGGCTGGCCAAATTAAAAATTGCAAAATGATAGTACAAAGGAGAAACGCTGGTGAGAGGGCTTAAATGTTAAAAAAAAAAAAATCGCATTAAATAGCCTTAGTTCAGGTATAATTTCCCTCGAGCTATTCTAGCTTTATAGAGGACAACTCTCTAGCATAACATTTATCAGAAGTTTGTTATATATGACATTCATTTACATTGTAATTCCTTTGCAGCAAATGATCCCCTTACACTGATATAATACACGAGATTCTTAAGAATCACATGCCCTATAAGCCTCTCCATATCTACAAGAACAGGTTTTATTGACCTTTCAAGTAAGCTTCAGGTAAAATGTGGTATTATCATTGCCTATGCATGAAATTCCTTCTTCAAAGATATAATACACGAGATTCTTATGAATCAAATGCCCTATAAGCCTATCCATATCTGCAAGAACAGGAGGTTTTATTGACCTTCAAGTAAGCTGCACACATAAAATTTGTGGTATGATCATCGCCTATGCATGAAATTCCTACTTCAAAGATATAATACACGAGATTTTTATGAATCACATGCCCTATAAGCCTCTCCATATCTGCAAGAAGAACAGGACTTTTTGACCTTTCAAGTAAGCGCACGTAAAATGTGTGGTATGACCATTGCCTATGCATGAAATTCCTTCTTCAAAGATAAAAGGTAGAAGCTTATTCCTTGTACCATCAAATTCAATAAAATGAAAGTCATCTTAAATGTTTTAAAATTACTTGATTTTTAGAAGAATTTGTACTCAACTTATTCATTTTGTGGAAGCATGAAATATGACTCATGCCAGGTCATGGCATGAGCTCAGATTCATATAACATTACACGATGTGAAGTTTAAAAAATAATGGGGGATACTGACATGTATATGTCTTACGTATTTTATGTCTAATGTCATAGACAGGTCAAATAATGCTTGAGATATCTATGATCAGATTGCCCGCAATCAGAGTCAAGTTCACGATTCCAAAGTCAGTTGCAGCAAAAAAATATACACTTAATGTCCATTTCAAATAATGACAATAATAAAACCCTCAAGCTCTGTGAAATTGCTATTGACAAGCGAGTACTCTGATGAAGCAAGTTAAGGAAAGGGAACCAAAATGCAAGTTAGAATAAAATGGATTTGGAGTAATCTTATTTTGATTAGGTGATGCAACCTGTTTCATAAATTGAATTGGCCAAAATTGCAAATATAAGTAAAGCCCATAACAACTTTATTTAATATCCATCGTGAAGGAAACAAGTCCATGTAAGTTTTTACATGTGAATAAAATCATAAAAAGATTTTCTAGTATTAAACTCCAGAGCAATCATCTGGACAATATTCTAGGACTCACCAAGTTCCAGAGATATTGTTCTCTTAAATTCTGATAATATTTGATCAAACCTGTATCCAGGAAACACCTGAAAACAAAGCAAGCTCTTCTAAGAGGAACAATGTATCCGAAATGTCCCTTTACAAGAAACTAACAAGATAAACTCATCAAACAATGCAGATTCATGCAATAGCATCTGTAAGGTACAAGACTGTTTGAGTAACTAGGTGTGGTAGGTAGTTTTGAGCAGGAGCACATATCAAGCAGGCTGTGTGATGAAGAGAATACAAAGTTACAAGGAGCAATATTAAAAACCGATGTTGAATTATGCCAAAAAAACAGAGTCCACATAAATGATAAACTGTGATCCATTCAACTTTTGGGTAGCTTATATTCCCATGGAACTTTCTTAACTATCTGACAGGAGACGGACTGAATATTTTTTCCAGTTTTGCCTACACTAATAGCATTAATGACTCTCACTATAGATAATTTATTCTCAATTTCTGAGCTAAACTAAGAGAGTAAGGATCACCACCAATCCTTTCTTTCTATTGTAATTAGTCTTCCACTATATGTATGCAATTAGCCTCTCCACATCAATATTACATAAACATCAAGTATTCCTATATCACAGGTATTTTAGAAGTTATAATTGATACTATTATCCCTCCAAAATGAGACTAAGGAAATGATGTTATGAACTGCTTTTTTAATACCTACAACTTACAAAACTTCTTCCATATCTTGATAATAGTCTACCAATGGAAAAAAAGTATGAAAATCATAATCTGGATAAACTTTGCACATAGACCAAGCCATATATTGAACAAGACCCAAATTATGAAAGACTTCACAGGACAATTTCTTCTGAGAAAGCGTCCACACAAGAATGACAATTTTAAAAGGTATAAGAGAATGCCAAATAAGAATAGCTTTAACCTTTCTAACCTGGACAAAGAAAGTTCCATTTTAGAGAACTGACAAAAAAGTAACATCCTTATCTGCATTGATATCAACATATCTGATAAGATCATTAAGATAATGCACTTCGCAGATGGGAACTATATGATGGCATCAAACTATATTTTAGCTTATTATTGAGAAACATTACTCGCATGGTATATCCATAAAACTGTTTCAAATACAAAAAAATAATATCATTTGTTTGAAAATGTACTTTAAATTTAATATTTATATATTTTTAATATTTGATAATAGAAGTTAACTAAATATCAAAAAATTATTGAAATCATCGAAACTTCCAACATTCATGAACTCTTTAACAAAGGAATCATGATCGAAACAACATTGCACAAGCTTTATCACTTCTTCATGTTGGTGGGGCCAGCAATTGTACCGCAGCATCCCATTGAGAATAGAGATGCATCACATGCATAAACAGTGCATGAAAAATAAATAAAGGTGCTTAGAAGCCCTTAGATCATGCTTTGAGATGGGCATGCCTATGTATTTAAAGTAATAATCTCAAGTATGTGGTGCTACAAAAATTTAATCCACGCTTGTGTCCTTTTCCAAGCGGAACTGTAGTTCTTACAAACCGTGAATGGGTCACAGCTAAATTGAAAGAGTTTATTCTTTTTTATTTGCAAATAACTATATGCATGTAGTCTTCAAAAAGTATGTAACAACAAACAACATAAAATTAATCCCACTAGGTTCATATACATGAATCCTAGTCTCCATTGTGTCCTATTATGTGTCAAATTCTCATTTAAATCAAGTATACTAAGATCATTTTATACATCTTAACCAAGTCTTTTTTAGGTCTACCTCTACCTTTCTTAACATAAGGCAAATCTAATGATCTACTCTCCTAATCAGTTATGACGGACGCTTTATGTTAAATCATCTAAAAGACTCTCCCTAATCTTATCTACCACTGGAACTACTCCAACTTTTTCCCAATATACTCATTTTGCATTCTATCTCTAAGAGTAAACTCATCCACCTAAGCATCCTCATCTGTAACACTTAACTTATTATTATGCTTCTCTTTTGTGGCCAATATTACGCAATAAGTCATTACAAGTTTCATCTTATAAAATTTTCCACTTGTTTAAATGAAACTTTTCTATCACATAATAGGCCGATCTTCCTCCACTTCAACCATCCAACTTGAATTCTACTAATAACATCTCCATCTATTTCACCATCATTTTCAACAATGAGCCTAAATATAAAGCCACTCTTATTGACTTGATCACCTATGTCACAACACTACCACTAGAACTTCTACTAAAATTACACTCAATATATTCAATTTTAGATCTACTTAAACGAAAACCTTTAGACTCAGAGTTGACCTCCATAATTCAAGTTTGTTAGACTTCTCTAGTCTTATCAACAAGAAGAATGTCATCGAAAAAGCATACACCAAGGTACATCTTCTTGTAAAAAGAACATCCATAACTAAAGTAAAAAAAAGATAAGCTTAAAGCTGATCCTTGATATAATCCAACAAATAAGAAAATATTTTTCAATCCTCCTTGTGTTTGGACACAAGTAACTCTAGTATACATATCCTTAATGACTTGAATATAACCAATATTAACTCATTCTTTAGAACTCTCCAAAAGAACATCTCTTGAAACTTTATCATAAGCTTTCTCTAAATCAATAAATATCAGATGTAGATCCTCCTTACTTTCTCTATGCTTCTCCATTCAAAAAGTATGTAAATTCTCAAAAAAATAAATATTAATAAATTTAATTCTTCTAAAAATATACATATATATGCTAGAATCAACAGTTGTGTAAGAGTAAGACTAAGTACAAGATTTCTTTTATTTTTACAATTACATGTTTTAATATTTTAAAAGTTGCATTAAATGTCAGTTTTCTTTTGTGTTCATTTATCCTATTTTTCCCATGACCTAATGATCATTGACAAGTTATGGGCACATAAATTTGAACATGTACAACAAGAGTCGTCTTCCCCATTTACCACCAACTTTGGCTATTTGAATTTTAATTGACCCAAATTAAAAATTTTAAAGGTCTAGTTTGAAGTGCCTAACTTGAACCTAAACCAATTATTAGACCATACATGACGTGGCAAAATGGGCGGACACAAGGCAAACCAATGAAAATTTAATCCAAAATTTTCCATGAGTATAAATAGATCCAGTTAATAGTGCGTTTAGTATTTCAGCACTTTCTTTCATATACAAGAAAGTTGATGATTAAAACAGCAAAACTGATCATACCATGGAAACAGATTTAGAAAGGATAGCCATAGTCGTGAAATCTATCTTCATTCTCTGCTCCAAATCAGGATATTGTACCTAGAGCCAACAAAATCAATTTTATTCACACTACATGAGATACTATTCGGTGAGAAGCATCGGATTACTACATAAGATTCTTTCGTGTGAAAAACATTGCATTGAATATGATATCCAATGGCGGTTACAAAAAAAGGAAAAAATGTTAAAAGATTTAACAAACCATAAATAACCAGCAAAAGAACGAGATATGTAATCAATTGATTTTGAACAGAACAGAAAAGATGTAAGGAAAAGTACAACACAAGCTACGTGAAAAAAAATCTAGAATAATAAATAAAAAAGGTGCACTGAACACACCATTAGTTTCAGCTATGATTAACCTCGTCTCAAATAACAAATTTAAGTAATGCTTAGTTTTTTTGAACAAACGATGTAACACCACGTCAGATAAAAGAGAGAACATTTAGCATCCAATTTCATTTTTCTAGGCATCCATCTTTGGCCCAGTTTATGCTACCAATAAAAATCCATGTACAACCAAGTCAAAACAACCAATATGCATACAATGAAGCCAGAAGTGTTATCAAAAACTATGTTGAGTATCTCCTTAAAAATTTCTAAATATTCTCTCAAAACCTTAGAATTTTTCATAAGGTACGTGGTTAGTTTCCAATAGATTCTCAAACATGTTGTCTAAGTCTTCTGCAACAAAGGCTGAAATTTTATTGATCTCTCTCTTTTTGTCACTCACTTATTGATATCATAAACGTTAAGTGGCAGCATTTAATGAATTTTTAAGATTTTCTAGTGACTTTTTACCAGGAATTTTAAATCGTATATAATTGCATGTATGTATATATATATAGGGATTTACATACATACCAATTAATTTTTTATTATTTACATATGTAACATCTAAAATTTCTTATTTACTTACCTAACACTTAAAACTTCCAAATACCACAAATCTACCACCCAAATTGTCGCAGTATGGCCCACCTATAACTCCATCTTAGTAAACCACGGATTCACCTTCCAACGTGACTGAAAACCTAAGGAACCACTTTAATCTTGTCCCTTTCCCTTCCCAGGAAATAGTAAACCTAGAGGAATCACAGCTCATCTTTTGTGCTTCATCATCACCACAAGATCACATTGATCACGAAAGAAAAAAAGGATAAGATAAATCAAATGAATGTGAAGTAGACGAAATAGAAAAATTTTGTAAACCACAAATGATCACTGCAGGCCACATTGATCATTGTAGAATACTTCCTCTATTTCACGTGCATATTCCCAATTCTTCCTCTAAATCATGTTTTAACACTTTAATTAGTTGTTGGCTGCATTAATATCATTTATTGTAATATTAATATCATTTAGTTTAAATTAGTTTAAAATTTTTTATTAGTTGTTGGGATTATTTCGTAAAAAAATAAATGGTTTTTTATCATAATATTAACTTTGTAAAATAAAAAAAAATGCAGTTATTGGATGAGAAGATAGAGAGAAATATTATGTTGGATACAAAATGTGAAAATAATTATAAAATTAATGAAAAAAATTTATGTACTATAAATTTCTTTTAGAAAATTTATAATTATTCTAACTAATTTAGTTTTATTCAGTTCCTTTTCTAACCTTTCTAGATCAAAATAAATATGAGGAGAAAAAAATAAGATTTCATTGATGAGTAAAGCTAAAATAGTAATATATATATATATATATATATATATATATATATATTTATATATGGAAGTTGTAATCAAGATAAATATTGAAATCTTGATTATCTTATATCAAAATTACATGTAAATAAAATTTTAAAAGTTTCATGTGCTAATTGGATTCTATAATTGTGATTGCTTGTTATAAAGAATTAAGTGATCTACATATAAATCATAAATTTTTTTGAAATTTTATCTACATAAAATTATAGAATAAAGATCATAGGATTTTATCATGTATGATCAATTGGAAAATATTTTTAATAGTTGAAGAGATATTTCTCATGAAAAGCATTAAGATTAGGGCCTTGATTGACTCGAATTGACTCAATTATTTTTAAGATAACTACATCATATATTCAATCTAATTATTTATTTCACAATCATAATGATATATATTTTGTTAAAAGAGATTGTTTTATGACTATTATATATCATTTTTGTTGTATTGTTTTAATGATGTGAATGAAAAGAAGTTGATATTTTTGTTTATAGTTTCTTTGATAATGAAATGGCTCTATATTTGTAAATGTTGAAAAAACATTCTAAATAGATCACAGATAATCAATCGAACGTTTCTACCTCAACACAATGCAACCCACCTTGATATAAGGATTTCCACTCAGGTCGTGAGAATAAATGCTATCATCCCCTCATGAGAAAGTTGTATGTGTCTGCTGATATCATTTCCACTGCAATTAATTTCTTCTTTGTTGTTATTTATCCTAATAGATAATATCATTCATAAAATATTTTTTTTCCATGATTATCTTTCCTTGACTCTAGCCTTAAAAAACAATAATACTCCATAACCAGCTACTCCTCCACAAGTCAAGCTTATACCAGACATTATAGGCTTACTAAATAAGACATCCTAAACTATGCAAGTCCAATCAACTGAATCAATCCTTAAGATGGAACCCACCAAGGGAACCATTAAGCCTACAAACAAAATACCAAAACATCAACTAAATATCCCATAACTTGTTCTTGTCATATAAAAATCTTTCCCATCATCACTAATCCATTATTATTATCCACTACATTATATCTATCCTTAAAACCTTCTCTAAGGCTTTAAATAATGTGAATTGCAATAACATTATGAGTAAAGAAAACAAAGTCATTCAAAAGAACATAACTTGAGAATTGACACTGCTAAAAAAAGAAAAACAATAGGCGTAAATGAGTAATTGCTGTGATGATTCATTATAAAGATATAAATCCAAATTAATGGCCAAAGGCTACACTAAATATATGAATTTATTATCTTGAAACCTTCACTACAAGTACTTAAACGAACATTGTTTGAGTTCTTCTATTGTTAGCAATAAACAAGAACTAGAAGCCATAACAATTTGAGGTGAAACATGCCTTCCTATATAAGATGTAAAAGAGAAATTGCGTATGGAAGTCACACCAAGATTTGACACAAATCCAAAACAAAAAATATGCAAACAAAAAAGATACTATATCAGTTGAAAAAAAATCTAAAAGGGTATGGTTCATAAGGTTCGACAAAGTAATGCTTTCACAAGGAATATAAGTCAAGATTACCATACATAATTTGTGAAACATACGGTTTAAGGGGGATCTTCACACTATTGGATTATATCAACGACATCGTCATGATAGATGTGACTTCAAAGTAATGGAAAACTATAAAAAAATATTGTTCTAAACATTTGAAATCAAAAAAACTGGATAAGTATTTCCTTGGTATTAAAGTTGCACATAGAATCTTCATATTACTACAAAAATATATTATAGATTTGTTCAAAAAAATAAAAAGTTCAAATGCAAGCCAATCAAGAAAACAATCGAATTTAATCATAAACTTGGGGATGCTCTAGAGAACATAGTAATAAAAAAAATCTCTATTAAAAAACTGCCGAAAGACTAATCTACTTATCTCATATTAAACCTGACACTTACTAGGTTGTTAACGTAGAAAATCAATTCATGCACAATACTAAAGAATCACATCTAAAGGTAGTGCATTGAATTCTACAATATCTTAAGGGAACTCCAAAAAAAAAATTTATTCAAGAAGAGGAAAACTATAACCTGAAGCCTATATAGATGTTGATTATGCAAAGAGTATAGTTAATAAGAGGTCAAAAGAAAAATAATGCACATTCTAAAATACAATATTATGGCATGGAGAAGTAAAAAATAAAACGTGATAGCAAAGTCTAACATAAAAGCCGAATTCAGATTTATGGTATTGATAATATGCAAACTGCTATTACTTAAAATAATTCTTAAAGATTCAAAAGTTGAATAGAAAGGCCCTATGATGCTCAATTGTGATAACACGTCATCCATCAATATAGCATATAACTCCGGGGAACATGATTGTACTAAACATGATGAGTAGAGAGACACTTGATAAAAAAAATGCTGAAAAATGAACTTCTATGTACTTTGTTAGTATCAGCAAGTAAACAACTTGTAAACATTCTCACCAAAAGCTTATCAAGGACATTCTAACAAAAGTTAACTAACAAGCTTCTAATGAACAATATCCATATATTCACTTTAAGGTAAATATGAAACATCCCCCTCTTCCACATACGAGACTTTCACCTCACCTCTTGTTGATGCTTAAAATATGGAAACATCTTCCAAGATGATTGGCCCCAAGTTGTGCCTCCAGTTCCACCTCCAACAACCCCACCAGCTAATGCACTCCTGCCTGCAATCACTCCCACTGGCTGCCTCTCACCAATGCCTTTACCAGCCATACCACCCTACTATTGCAGCTCAACTAGGCCCCAAACCAACTGCTTCTCACCAAGTCTCCATGGCATCTCCACTACAGCCCATTATCAACTCCTTAAGTTCTATTTAGCCCTTAACTTCACATATTTCCTACTAGGGTTGTATAAATTCAACACACGCGTTAAAACAGACACCCTCAACCAATTATTGTTTAAATATACAGCTCATTGGATATCTCATAGTTCCAAATTACATTAATTCAAAGAAAAAAGAATACGCACCTTATATGAATCATAAAGAAAACATAAAAACAAGTTTTTCATTCAATCATAAAATCATGATCATAAATATTTCATTACAGTCCAGATGCATGAATAGTAATTTAATCATAGCATTTAGAAATAACAACAACAGCATGAGCATAAATTGAAGCACGACATAACATAACATATCTTTTAAGGTCAATAGCAAATACATTTGCCACAATAGCACAATTTAAACCTCAGATATCAATATGATACTTCAAATAACAATATTTTTTTAGTGTATCACATGGAGTGACATGCAAAAAGTCAATACACATGTAAAAGGGTTTCCAAGTATACAAGCATTTTAACTATAAGGATAAGAAAGTGGCAACCATTTTTTAATGAGAATATGCAAGCATTCATATACACCATTTATTTGTCATTCATATTGAAAGATTTTGATTGAGTTTGTCAATATTCCTCCACAACTAGGGCTATCAAAAAAGCAAGTTGTTTGCGAATAGCTCGTGTGCGGCTCTTTAAATAGCTTGTTGAATGAATTCGTTAGCAGCCAGAAATTGAACAAAATTTTAATTAATTTATAAAATAAACTGTATATCATTAAATATTTTTTTATATTTATTTAAATAATTAAATTAGTTAATAAAATTTTAAATTAAATAAGTTAAGATATATTATAATAAATTATAAGTAAATGTATGATTATGATATAATCATAGCCATCAGATTTTAAATCTAAGGCTAAGATTTAAGCCCATTCAATATATAATCCTCCTGATCACATGTCGGTGCTTGCTCGATTCGGCTTTATTTGCCCTAATCTCATAAGTCCCTCACTTAGTCTTCTTCTCTTCTATGAGTTACGACATTGCTATCTACGGTAAGAGCCGAACTTCCAATCACGATTTCTGATTTTCTCGGGTTCAATATCGATCATTTCTTTCTCCTTCTGACATCCTCTCAAGACTCAATCGCCT
Organism: Cymbidium sinense; assembly: GCA_021442155.1. NCBI lineage: Eukaryota > Viridiplantae > Streptophyta > Magnoliopsida > Asparagales > Orchidaceae > Cymbidium > Cymbidium sinense. Next base: position 285,832 of record JAKCPB010000598.1, read on the forward strand.
CTACCTGTAACATCATTCTCTTCACCCCTCTTGCTCATAATCTTTAGATTTTTGTTTAATGTGAAATTTTTCTTTTTGATCTATGAAGTAATTAATATGTGCTAATTATTTCGGGTTCTTGATGAAGCAGAAATGCTCTTAAAGCTTCTAGGGTTTGTGACTTTGATAGTTGATTTGTAGTTGGGAGTGTGCAACTAAATGTTGAGATATTTATTGTCTGTAGGCTTTTTGAAATCTCTATTTTATGTAAATGCTTGTCAACTTGTGAATCTTCAAGGAAGTTTTTTGAAATTTCATCACTTTCAGGGCTTGTAGGTTTCGGTATTTGATTTATTGATTTAAAATGTGAGAACAAAATTGATGCATTTATTATATATTTCCATCTTATGATGTCGAAATGCTTGATGTGTTTATTCTCTGTAGGGTTTTTGAAATCTCTGTTTTATGTAAATGGTTATGAATCTCCAAAAAAGGTTTTTAAATTTCATTACTTCTAGGACTTGTGGGTTTTGGTGTTCGATATGTAGATCAGTAGATGAAGATCTGAAAATAGAGCATGATTTTTTTAGTATCTATTTCATCTTGTGCTGTCGAGATGCTTAATGTTTTATTTTCTATAGGCTTTTTGAAACCCTAGTGAAAGGAAGCTCGACTTATTCTCAGCATACAGTGATGCAAATAATTACTTTGTGTGCAGTTTTATTATTTCTTATTTAATGTCATGATGACCTTGCATTAGCTAACTATGTTAGGATGATAATTGGTATCATGGTAATTACGTTATGCTACAAATTATTTTGGAATGATTGATTGTATTAATTTAAAAAAGTATCTATGAAATAATTGAAGGACCAAAGGTAGCATGGTCTGTTAGGAGGGTCTTCTATGCATTTTCATCATCACATGTTATTTGAAATTCCTATTTGGTGCTCAATTGGATAGTTCTTGATGGAAGTAAATTTTGAGATTGGGTTTTATAGTTATTTGATTTACGTTGAGATATAAAATGTGTTCATTATAAGTTTTGCTTAATTATTCTTGCAATTATTCCTATAAATATACATCTGATGATTATAAAATTTATTCTCAACAAATTAGATTTAAGATATTGATTCAATTTATTATTTGCTACTACATTGAGAATAAGATGTGAAAAAAAAAAATAGCATAAATATTAATATTTATTATTTGCTTGTTTAATTAGCTTTTTATTTTGAAATATCCAATACACTATTGATGTCGTGTTGAACACATTTTATAGTATTGTTTTACCATAAATGACATAAATGGCTTATTCATGCATCTATAAAAAATATTATATTTTATGGACTACAAAAACAGTATTTAGTTAGTTTTAATTCATATATTTATTCTTTTATATAATTTGCTATCATGTCAACCTTAGACCTTTCTCAAAATGCATCATCCGTTAATGACATAGTTGTAGAAGTTGAAAATAGTAATGAAAATCCAAATATTTCTTTAGAACCAATTGAATTAAAAGCACTGTTAGTTGCAACTACAAACACAGAAGTCTGAGCAAAGAAGGGTAGGAAGAGAACATCTGCAATTTGGGAATAATTCATTGAAACTACATCAACATTCAAAGAAGTTTCTATACCTTCTTTACAATGTATTTGTTGTCATACAAAATTTCATAAATTCAAAACATGCACTATTTCACAGCTATTGAGACATGTCAAAGAATCTGAGAAAATTAAAACCAGGAATAAACAAGTTATTGATTTGTCTGAGAGAAAATAAAACTTATTAAATTTTATACCTTTTGTCAATACGTAAATTGACAATCTTATGTTTTATGACCCAAAAATTATGATCAACTTCAAATCAAAGAAATTATTACAAAAATGATTATTGTGCATTAGTACCTATTTATGATTCTTGAGCATATGTAGTTCAACATTTTGTTGAAAGTCCTAAATCCAAATTATGAGATGGTCCCTAAAAACACTAAATAAAATGACTGCATAAAAGTTTATGAATCTAAAAAAGATAAGTTGAAAACATATCTTAAAGGCATAAATAGAGTCTCAATAACTTTCGATTGTTGAACTTCTAATCAAATAGTTGGATACATGTACTTAACAATTCATTACATCGATGAATCATGGAAGTTACATAAGCGATCATTAATTTCTTGAGCTTCAACCATCACATCGGTGCTTTATTTGTGAAGCTATATGTGATTGTTTATTATATTGAAATCTTCAGGATAAAATGTCCACTATCACATTGGACAATACTAGCAATAATAATGTCGCTACTAATGCTCTTAAAGTTAATTTTCACTCGAGAGACAAGTTACATTTTTTGGGATGTTTTTTTCACGTTAGATGTTGTCCTCACATCTAAAATATTATGGTTTAAGATGGATTGAAGAAGGTTCAGGAAATAATTCATAAAATTAGAGAGTTAATAAAATATCTTAAAAAAATCTCTGGGACAGTTACATAAATTTTGTTAAAGTGGCGAAGCAATTAGGAATTTATACTTCTAAAGCTCTATTTATTAATATTCCAACACGTTGGAACTCCACTTACTTAATGCTTGAATCTACTTTTGTTTATCACAATGTTTTTATGCATTATGTTGCTCAAGATAACAATTATAAGTGGTTGCCTCAAAATTTTGAATGACATAAATATGAGCAATTAAAATAGTTTCTTATTGTTTTTTATAATGTCACTAAAATGATCTCTAATCATTCTTATTCCGCTACAAATACTTTTCTTCCAACAATCATGCATGTTAAGAAGTTACTAATGGAGAAATACAATTCATCTGATGAATACATAAAGTAAATGATAATTATCATGAAAATTAAATTTGATAAATATCGGATGAATGCAATTTACTTATATCTATTGCAGGTATTTAGATCCTCATTTAAAGATAAAGTTTATCAATTTATATTTCTTAAAATATACTCTTCTATTGAATTAGAATCTAAGATTAAAATTATTGAAGATGTTATTTTGCAAAATATATAATCAATATGCAGTTGATGTTGTTATTTGTTCAGCAAGTGCTTCAAGATCTTCACATCCACTAAGTGATGCATCTTTCTCATTCAATTTTGATTGCATGCTTGGGTTTGCTGATTTTGTTGTAGCTTCAGGTTCTATTCAACATTCAAAATTTGACTTAGAAATCGATTTAGAAGAAGATTTATGCATGTGCAGTAATGATCAATTTGAAATTCTTGATTGGTGGAAAATGAATACTCTAAAATGCCCATGCCTATCCAAAATGGCTAAGGACATCATAAGAATTCTATAATAACAATTCCATCCGAATATGCATTCAGTGCCGATGGTAGAGTTCTTAATGATTATAAGAGCTCTTTATCCTCAAAGACAGTTAATACACTTGTTTGTGCAGCTAACTGGATTACCAAAACAATATTAAAAACCCTTTGGTAAGATATAATTTCAAATTATTATATTTTATCAACTCTGAAAATTTAATGTTCACATTAGTCACTATATATGCTTTTCTAATCAGTCATTTATCTATTTCAGCAAAAATTAATGCAAGAAGAAAACTTACATGTGACTTTTCCAGATTTTGAAAGCTCTAAATGAAGGATGGGTTGGTGACATGCTCTGATCCTGGTCTTCACTCATTGTGATTCCAATTTATTATTGTTTGGTACTGCTGAATGTTGTGGTTTAAAACTGCTGAATGTTGTGGTTTAATATTGCTAAATGTTGTGATTTAATATTGTGTTTATATACTGTTGAATGTTGTGGCTTAATACTGCATTTATATACTATTGAACATTGTGATTTAATATTGCTATATTTATATTGTTGTGTTTCTCTTTAATAGTTTTAAAAGTTTCAGATATTGCACTTGAAGTTATGCTAAATGTGGTTAGTTGATGGGTTATAATGGTAATAAGATTTATTACAAGAGATGTAATTTAACTTTGTTATTTTGATGTTTATATAATAGATAATACACTTGATTTAATCTTGGGATTATGAGCTTTTCTTGCTGCCTGTTCTTCTAGTTGGTTGTACTATATTTGCTGCTCGTTTACACTGTTGATTTAATTCTCTGCTGCTTGGTTTCTAATTGACTGTTTAATTCTGTTCTAATTGACTGTTTAATTCTGTTCAACAGACTGTAGCTCTGCAGTTTATTTTTTCTATATTGCTGCAACAACTGTTGTTTGGTGAGTTGGTATAATGCTCAGTTCATTCATGTCATTATTTGTTGGTCATTTATACTGTTGGTTTAATTCTTTGTTGCTTGGTTTCTTAACCATCAGCCCGTCCTAGCCAATTTTTTGCTATTCTGATTGATTATTTAATTTTGTTCTGCAGATTGTAGTTTTGCTATTTATTTTTTAATATTTTTGTTGATTTTAAATCTCATAAAATCTGTTGTTGCTTTATTTTGCTAACTTTTTTTAAGAATTTAATATAAGTAGCCATCAAGCTATGAAGGCAACAATAATTATTTGGTTTAATCTTCTGAGGGCATTTTTGTCAATTTTATTAACATGATACATGATAAAGTGCAATTATGAATTATGAAGATTGAAGATAAAAATACTAATTCAAAGTTTGAAGAATATGAAATGTTCATTTGTAATTGTGTAAATGTATAAAATATAATGCAAGTGATAATTAGTTTATAAATTGTATCTTGCAATACTAAAAGTATAAAAGTGTAAATGTTTATAAATTGTTGCAGTTAGTTTTTTTTATTGTGTAAATGTGTAAAATGTTCAAATTTTCCTTTTAGATTTGTAATTAAGTAAAAATTGTCAATTTATTGATGAAATTTATGAAAGTATTAAAAAATTTGAGTTAAATTTATTATTATGAATTGTGTTTGTATGAGTTAAGAACCTGTGATTATGAAATACAATTTTTTTATATATTAAAAAAAAATTAATTTAAAATTATTATAATTTATCATTTTAAAAATATGAAAACAAGTCATTTCGAGCCAAACACAAGTTGTCAACGAATATGAACATTTTGTTCGAGCCTAATCTGACATTGAGTTTTTTGAGCCATTTCAATCACAAACCATTTTGAACGTTAATACAAACTAGAACAGCGAGTTTCGTTTACACCCCTATCCACAACCTTCTCCAAGCGAGGGCAATAGTCTTAAATGAATAGTAGTTGGTTGAATCATGCAATAAGTCATGACAACATAAAACTTAATGTTGAGACAACTAAACTTAATTGAAAGTTATTCTCTTATTAGAAGAGATAATTAATTATACGATTTTAAACAGATGAAAAGCCTACCTAAAGTTTGCAAATAATGAATAAAAATATTAATGCAGTTCTTTATTTATTAAGTAATCTAGCTCCCAAAAAATTATCCAAAACTAATCCTAGTAAGTGCACTTTGACCACCACCACATAGGCAGAGACGCAAGCATCCCCATATAAAAGTGTTAGTAAAAGAAGCATGAAAAATGAAATTTCTCAAGTTGAAGAAATAAAACTAAATATTATGACATTTTGTACTTTTTTTGAAACTTAAAAATAAAAAAGGAGCACCTTTCAAAATTAGGGGACTACAGTGAAAAAAATTAAATATTTAGGAATAAATTGTAACTAGTGATTTGAATATCTATGTGCCGTTAATATTGTTTTTGGTCAATATTTAAGCAACACAAGATTCCCTTCATATCTCCATCCCCAACAAACAACCGATGAAACCGAATTCTTCCTTACATTAGTAACATAATATTGGTTTACATTAGTAACATAATATTGGCCGAACGAATGAATTCAGGGGATGAAAATTATGCTCAAAATCAGAATTAGATGATAATGACCTTGATTGCAACTTCTTGATTATTACTCAAAGTTCCGTGGTGTACTTGAGCAATTGATGCAGCAGCAATTGGATTTTCATCAAATGAACGAAATCTGGCAAGTTATCAAATAGGTAAAAGGTTATGTAAAATCTCAACAAAAAAATGAAGCTCTTAGCATCAGACGGGGAAACATTTCTATCAAACAAAGAAAAGATATATTAAGAACTATTTTCCCCACATAAAAAATTGCATAAAATTCATTTAAATGCACATCAAGAAAAAGCATCATATAACAGAAAGCCACACATTCAACGTTCCAAAAAAGGGGGCATTTACATACATAGCACACAATTCTCATATATTTACATATATAACACTTAAACTTTCATATTTACATAAATACAGCAAAATTTTTAATATTATATCAAAAATAACACCATCATTAATTTTTTTAAGTAAAATGCATCTTTTCTTGCATAGAAAATATACTATATTTGTAAAAATCAAACTTTAGATGTTAAATATAAAAATGAATAAGAATTATGTGCTATGTATGTAAAATTCTCCAAAAAAAGTATATTACCGGCAAAGAACACAAATATAGTGAGATAAATAGACAACTGTTCAAACAACATAGTGATGCTTCATCATGCGCCAAAAATAATAATCATAGAAATCTCCTACTAGATAGATTTAGTGTATAAGTTTAACTAAATAAATACATACAACACAATTCTTATTGATTTACATATTTGACACCTAAAGCTTCATATTTACATTTATAACACCTTATACATAAAAAGGTACATTTCACTTTTAAAAATTTATGATAGTGTTATTTTTATATGATATTAAAAATTTAAATTATACATATAAATATTAAAAAATTATGTGTTGTATTTATGTAAATCCACCATAAAAAGAATAAATCAATGCAAAGAACTAACAAGACAACAAAAACTGACATCCATGAGCGCAAGCAAAAGAGAAAAAGTGTGGTAGAAAGATTTCTAAGAGAGTTTACAATTTTAGGTGAAGTCATGCGAGAAATTCTATAGTTGAATTATTAAGGGTAAATTACAAGTATCCCCAAGGTCAAGTGGTTGCTTTATAGAACAACAAACCCCTATCCCACTAAGTGGGGTCGGCTACATGAATCATTTTTTGCCATTGTGTCTTATTAAGTGCCAAATTCTCATTTAATTCTAATAAAATAAGATCATTTTTATACTACCTAGCCAAATCTTCTTAGGTCTACCTCTACCTTTCTTAACATAAATCAAATCTAATACATTTGCTAGATCATTGGACAACCGACATCTTATGTGACTAAACCATCTAAGGCGACTCTCTGGAGTCTTATCTGCCACCAGAGCTACTCCAACCTTTTTACATAAATATTTGTTTCACATTTTTTTCTCTAAGTGTAAAAACACTCATCCACCTAAGCATCCTCAAGTGGTTGCTTTATATTGGTTCTAATTGAAAAGCCTAAAATTAGGTCATCCCTACATTTCCATATCACAAAAAACCATTAACTTAATTATTGGTTTTCAAAATCACACCAGCATCTTAAAATCATTAAAATATAGTTAAAAGTACAATGACCTCACCTCATACTGAAGATTGCATATTTCTAGTGGCAAGCATGCCCTTCAATTCAATAAAACCATGTGATCGCTTCATAACTCAATCGTTGTCATCCTATTTAGTTGCCAGCTTTCACAATTTCACGTTAAGTCATAATTTTCATCGCACCAAAAGGTACATGACAATGGCTTCCAGTAAAGAAGCTCGAAGCAACTTAGGTGGCATCTAATCTACTTCAGCATTGACGTCCAAAAAAAGGATTTTCATGTGCAACTAGCGCACAAAAATAAAAAGATTCGAATTTGCTACAAGCAATAACAATCTTTAGTTTAAATATTCAAGCAATCTACATGGATTCTTCCAGTGATTTGCACCCTCTAACATCACTTCGAATGTTCCTAAAACATAAACTACTTAGAAAATTTCTAGCTGATATTAACTTTAGACTTGCATATATTATAAAGTGATGGGAAAATGATTCAGGAAATGTTGCACTATTGAAACATTCCTTTTCAGTCCTACATTTGTAATATTTATGAATGCAACTATACAATAATAAAAATTTGATGTAGTTTTCATGAAAATTGTATAAACTTACTGAAGGGAACTGAACAATTAACACAGACAGCACATCAAAGCATACATAAATATAGTTAAAACAGGCCTCAAGCCTATACATAGTTCAAATACCAGTGTATCAATAAACATAAAACAAAGTTTAAATTGGCTCCGAGCCAACATATAGTTTAAGCACAAAACAGAAACAAGACCAAAAAATTAAAATCTCTTCATATAATAAAAAGGGTGTGTTTGTATCATTTTTGTGCTCCTTAACCAACGATTCACCACTTTTGGATCCCTCTTCATTACCATGGCCAACTACTTATTTTCCCAACATACACAAATGGATTGAAATTTGTGTGAAAGTTAAAGAATATATAAGAGTTCAGTTATAACTTCTACCTAATTCTATCTTGTTATTAGTTCCAATATGATGATCTTGGCATGCTTTCTTATTGCAGCCATACGACAGCCTTGGTTCACCAAACCTCCACTACAATTCTGGTGCAAGCATTTTCTCATCTTCTATGAAGCCATGCTGCCTACATTAGGAATTACATGTAAATTTCCTTCATTAGCCTTTTTGTAAGCATCTAGCTTAAAGTAATTAATACAATATTATTCTTGGTCATCCATGCTAATCCAAAGCATGCTTAGAAGGAATCCAAGCCAACACTTTGCATGCACAGCCTTCCCTCTGTTCAATCAAGAATAAATGTTTGCTACTGTCAACAATTAGAATTATTCTTTGCTAGAAGGAGCTACTCCCATCCACATGGCACCCCCATCATGTCTTGTCAGTCATTCCCTTGTTGCAAGAATCAATGTGCTCACATCTTCATGGCCTTGTTCATAATATGATTGAACACTCCCTTTAATTTCAAGCTTAAATTTCTCAAAACAGTTTATATAAGCCTCTCTCTATCATGCCTAATCCAATTGTTAATATATTCAACCAAATTATTTGTTATTTAATATGAGCATCAAAAAATTTTGAACCATAATTCTTTGCTTCTGTTATAACATGTCAATCAATCAAATGACTCCTTTTATTAAGCTGCTCCATTTCCTTGTCAAACATGTAGGACTCCAGCTTCATCTGGGGTGGCTTATGTTTTTGGCATCTGCTATCAAAATGTTTTAAATGCTACCTCCCCAACCATAGTTTCCATTCTATTTTCCAAAAAGCAGCTTTACTTAAACAAATGCTAAGAAAAACTAGGATAAAGTTGTATAATTTTTTTTCTTCCAAACAGACACAGTTTGTCAGATGTTCTTCCTGCCACAAATGCAATCAAAACCTTGTCCCACACCAAGCCATAGGTGCCTTGCAAAAGTGCTTCCACAATTCTATTCGAAACAAAAAACGTTATTGAAGTTGTTAAATATACGCCTATTGCAGTGTCCCTGCTTGAAACATGAATCAGCAATAGCATCATCTAATGTTCATACTAGAGTAACAATCACCATGAAAACAATTCATGCAGGAAAGCCAATATGAATTATATTGTAATTAGTTAAGAAAAATGCCAGTAACCTTTTGTTTATAATGCATTATTGTGAGATTCATGCAAGATCCTAAATCAATGCGTACTTCAAAGATTATAGGAACCACCTCCCACTGCTCCATTCTCAATTTCAAAAACTTAAATAGTTATTAAGTACAATGCCAACTGTAGCAAGTAAGCATCCTCAATTTACATCAGGTGAAAATCAACAATACATAATAATGATCTCAATCTTACTAAGAATCTTCTTCTTAGTGCATCAAAGAATTTAAAAAAAAAAAACTCCCATATTTCACCATGCCATTCAAGAAATTTGCATCATATTCAACTAGAATCGAACTCCCTAGCGAGAAATCTAGGAGAAGCTCTGAATATTTCAATAATAACTAAAAAGACTCCATGTAATTATCCTCAATTTCTTTCTTTCTTTCTTTCTTTCTTTCTTGCCTCTAGTTTAGCCCTCATCAACTTCAATGCAGTCTTTCTTTTGTAATTCATGTATCTTGAAGTCATACATGTTAAGATCGGCATAAAGCTACTCTTTTATTCTAAGCAAAATATCATAATACAAAATGATATCAGTATAACAAGAACAATTACCAAAAATTCAGAGAATAAAAAACACATAACAAAAGATAAAGAATTCATAATGGACAATGATGATAATCAATTGGATCATGACAACTAATAAAACCACAAACTAATTTAGAATGCCTTAATTGAAGCCCTCATAAATACAAGAATGTAGATATTTTTTCAATTCATGCCCAACTAGTAAATAAAAATTTAAAATCCAGTATAACACTAAATATTTTTATTTAAACTATAGGATAATGAGAATCGTGATCATTGATATCTTCAGAAATTGGTAAAACATTATGTATTTCAAGAATAGGCAAGTCGATGTCAATGACTTCGCTTGCAGATGGTGTTGTGATCAACATTATGGGACTACAAGAGAAGGCACAACAGGTTCTTATTCCAAAGGAGATCTAATATTAGTTCTAAGTTCTGAGTAAAGACAAATTTTAATTAAGGACAAACCTCCACCACAATGGTAGGATATCATCATTTAACACTAAACATAGGAACCCTTCATCCGAAACCTTTAGAGACGTAATTGTTGCATACATCTCTATTTTTAATATTTTCCTCCTACAAAAAAATATTCTCTTAAGATCTAATAGGGAATCACTATAAAGACCCAAAGAATTAATTATTTAATTAAGAGGTAATATCAATATTAATAATAAATCAAAATTTTTTACAAATAAGAGTGATGTTAACTAATTAGTTAATATAGTGAGAAAGTGAATAGAGGATGAGGAGTAAGAAAGAGAAACAGATAGCCAATGAGTGTGAGCAGAAACTGATCGTGCAAAAGGCAAGTGAGCATGATCGAGGTGGCAATTAGAGGGTGTGTACATAGCCAAAGGCGGGCATGGATGTGTCAAGAGTGCACGAGGAGTGGGAGGTTCATTTTGATTTAGGAATGAGGAAAATAAATTGTCAACTCTTCTCCTCTACCTCTTTTCTCTAAGCAAGATATTCCCTAACCTAGATTTCATTTGCCCTTTTTCCTCCATGAAAATAATTCAATTTGAAAACTTTACATCTAAACTCTACTCCATGAGGATTCTAGTATTTCAAAACTTGGCAGGGAAAAAATAATATCTAAAATGTAATGTTATTATATAAAATATAAGAGGGTGTTATGAAAAATAACAATTAGTGAACTAACATTTAATTAATATAAAAGAGATAATTGGCATTGCATTCTGTTTAGGGATTAGAAATATAAATAAAATTGGAAAGCAAAAGCTAAAAATTAAAGTTCTGAATCAATATTTGCATAAAACCCAAAAAATTTTAAATAATTAGAATAAATATTGTCAAATTGATGAATCATTTAGAAAAGTTTGCTTATTCTTCATGATAGTATCTACAAGTTAAAATTTTATTAACATAAAAGTGCCAAACTAGAAATTTATTTAGCTTAAAATTTATCTTTAATTAAAGCTTCATGTCTTTTTTATATAAAATTGATTTTGGAAAGGTTGATAAAGCAAATAAAGGATATAAATAAGAAATGTCATGTTATGCTTATGCTAGAAATTGTAAAGATTAATTAAGTACAATTATGTACTTGATTGTGAAATAATTTTAAATAAAAAATAAGCTAAAATAAAAAAGGATATGATTAATAAAAAATGTCAATTAACTAATTAATAGGAAAACCTTATATATAACCTTGTTTATTGATTTATGTGTATTAAACTAAGAAGGCTGACGTCTAAGAATAGATTGGCAAACTTAAATCTTCTAATACTAGAATAGTAAATCATATTTCTACCATATAGTAATGATCTAACGTGACATTAATATATGTTCATTTATATGCATAAGTGAATAACATCATTATTGTAAAGATTGCTTACGATGATTTGTCTCCAAGATTGTAAATACTTATTCAAATTAAAATAAAAAGTATATGTTTAACGTTATGTATCAAGTATTCCTAATAATTGTGTGGGAGTTATGCATATATAACTCACCCTAGTTAGTCAATAAATTTGTTTTCATGAAAGTCCCCTTGAAATAAATGAATAATTAAAGAGAATTTCTTTACAGCAAACAAGATACACCAAATGTGAGGTATATATGAAATTATGATGTTTATGGTAGTTTTAAATATTTTTCTTTCAAATGTATGCCAGAGAGTTGATTACATGATAGATTTATTTCTTTCAAGTTATATATGAATGGTTTCATACTTCACTAGAAGTTTTTATTTAGTAGCTCTTTTATAAGATTGAAAGAATTTGTTGAAAAAGATTTATTATATATTATTTTTCATCCGATCATCCATTCCTGCCTCTTTAATTAGAGTTTCAAGGTTGGGTCATGAAAAGAGTGATGTTAAAACTAATGTTAGGTTAAAAGAGATATTAATTTAAGATAAGAGACATTGGAACAATTATGATTTTGATAAATTCATAAGAAGTCTTTTAGACTAGGATAGGTAATATTTTATGGTGATTTAAACTCCATACCTTTATATGCACAACATAATTAATAATGACATCTTGTGCATCCGAGACCTAAGGAGTTTCATAAAAAAAGTTACAAAGGAGAATACAACTAAAGTAGGCTGATGGATCATAAGCTGTGGAAGCAGAAGGAGAAAATATTGGGCCATAATGTAATGAGATCAGTGTTGTTACTGATTTCATTACTCAAATGATGGCAACAATAGTTCAATTGATTCAAGATTATCAATCAAAATTTAATGGAAGTGATAGCACTACAATAGATAAACATTTAAAGTTGTTTCAAGACACGTGATCACCACTTTTTGCAAGAGTTGAAGAACTTAATAAAATAGAGAATAGCTTGATACATATCAAGAAGATAATTAATATACGGCCAATCATAAGAAGAAAAAGATGTCATTAAGGGCCCCGTTTTATAAGCTTGTTTTTTTTTTTTAGAGGATTTTCCTAAAGGCATTTAAGTGAATTTAATCTTAAACTCAAACACATAATGCACATACAATGATTTAATCAAATACTTTTTTATTGACAACTTAAGCTCTCAGAAATTAAGCTAAGATGCCTTGCAACTTAAAAGGTTATTTAGCGATGTCTAGAAATTTTCATAAGGATTTTTAAAATCAATTATTAAATTCATATATGTATTTATATTTTAATTATCTTCTCTAATTTTGTTAAACTATCAAACTCATATTTGTATGTCACAATCAAATCATTGAGAATTTTACAAAAAATGGAACATATGAGTTGAGCTTTTATTATGAATTTCAATATTTGAATGTCAATTTAAAATTTTGAGATTGAATGTGGTTGGTTATAAATAAATAACAATTTGGTGATAGTGCATGTAAAATCCCTTTTATAAATATATGAATTAG
>JAKCPB010000599.1:0-143438 GCA_021442155.1 Cymbidium sinense
GGATTATATTGTTTTCATTTATCTCTTTGTCTCATTACCTTAACCTATCTCTCTCTCATTATAATTTTGGTGATTCTCTCTTGTTCTCTTGCGTTTGCTCCATATTATCATGCACTCACATCCTCCGAGCATTGGCCTTAATCTTCCTTTAGCTTATTATGTTAATCATCTTGTATCTTTTGACCGCTTAATTCTTTTGCTTTTGGATGTACTTAGATAGGATTTACTCCTAGTGATTGTATCTCTTTGAGCGAGTTCTAGAGTTTACCCCCCCTTTAAGGACCTTCCTTTTTTGTGGCAATAAAATACCCCACATGGGCTTTCCCTAAAAAAAGAAACCCTTAAAACCTAAAAAATTAACCTAAATGAAATAAAACCTAAAAATAAAATAATTATAAAAACCTAAACCTAAATAAAATAAAATCCTAAACTAAAACCTAAACCTAAACCTAAAACTAAACTTAAACCTATAAATGAAATAAAATAAAAGATGAACTAAACTAAAATAAAGTAAATAAAAACCTAAACTAAAATAAAAAAGTAAAATAAACCTATAAATAAAAAAAACTAAATAAAATAAAAATTGAACCTAAAATAAACATTAATTAAACCTTAAATAAAATTAAATAAAATTAAATTAAAACCTAAACTTAAAATTAATCCTAAAAAGAAATAAAAAAGAAAACCTAAACCATAAACTAGAAAAAAACCTAAACCTAAAAGAAAAATAAAATAAACAAAATAAAATAAACCAAAACTAAAATAAACTAAACTATACTAAATAAAAGCTAAACCTAAACCTAAAATAAACTAAACCTAAACCTAAACATAAACAAAATAAAATATAATAAACTAAAGATAAACCTAACCTAAACAAAAAATAAAACATAAAAATAAACCTAAAATAAAAACCTAAAACATAAACCTAAAAAAATAATTTAGAAACCTAAACCTAAACATAAAAATAAAAAATAAAACCTAAACATAAAAAAATAAAATAAAAATAAAATTAAATTAAAAATAAACCTAAATGTAATCTAAAAAAAACCTAAAAAAACCTAAAACCTAAACCTAAAAAAATAAAATAAAAACTAAACCTAAACCTAAAAATAAAAAATAAAACTAAACTAAAAAATTAACCTAAACCTAAACCTAAACCTTAAAAATAAAGTAAAATAAAAACTAAACTAAAATAAATAAACCAAAAATAAATAAGCAAAACTAAATAAAACTAAAAATTAACCTAAATAAAAATAAAAAATAAAATAGACTACAATAAATACAAAATAAACTAAATAAAGTAAATAAACCTAAACCTACTGATTTACATAATTTAAAAAATAAATAAACCCTAAAATCTAAACCCTAGACCCTAAACCTAAAACCATAAACCCTAAATCCTACACTCTATACCCTAAACCCTAAATCCTAAACCTTAAACCCTAAACCCTAAACCCTAAACCTTAAACAACCTACCCTAAAACCTTAAACTCTAAACCCTAAATCATAAAGCCTAAATCCTAAACCATAAACCCTGAACACTAAACTTTAAACCCTAAAACCATAAACCCTAAACTAACACTAAATATTAAGTTATCCTTAAATCCTAAACCCTAAATCCTAAAGCCAAAAACTAAACCCTAAACCCTAAACCTTAACCATAAACCCTAAACCCTAACTCTATTGGAGGTGTTGGTGGATATGATGGTGGTTATGGAGGAAAAATCTAGAGGTGGGGATCTAGAGGTGCTGTTGGATATGGAGGTGGTGGTTATGGAGGCAAGAGGAGCGATGGAGGTTACAACCATGGTGGTGGCCGAGGGATAGATCAAGGATATGATGGCAGATGTCGCAACTCTATAGACGAGGGTGGTTCTAATGGGAATTGGAGAAACTAAAGAACGGCTGATCTGACCTATTGCTTATGGAAATGTGTCTTTATAATAGAGATGGATCTAGTTATCTAGGGTTTTTTATTTGCTCTATGCGTGCTCATTTTTATCTATGTCATCACCTGTATCTTAGAAAACTTGGTCTCTTACATGGTTGATGAAATCCAAAAGAAGAAATGTTGAATCTGAATTTGAACTCTATTAAAAACCCATCACCTTAATCCTTAAACCCTAAACCCCAAACCTTAAACCCTAAAAACCCTAAAAACCCTCAAATAAACCCTAAACCCTAATCCTTAAACCCTAAACCCTAAACCCTAAACTAACCTAAACACCAAACCTAAATCCTAAATTATAAACTCTAAACCCTAAACTAACCTAAACCCTAAACCCTAAATCCTAAGTAGCACACTCTGATCCCAAAACAAAAAAACCCTAAACCCTAAAATAAAACCCAAACATAAAATAAGAATAAAAATCCTAAAATAAAATAAAATAAAAACTAAATAAAAACCTAAACCTAAAAATTAAATCTAAAAATAAAACCTAAAAATAAAACCTAAACCCTAAACTAAATATAAACATAAACCTAAAATAAATAAAATAAAATAAACCTAAACCTAAAATAAAATAAAATAAACTAATATAAATAAAACCTAAACCTAAACCTAAAATAAACTAACCTAAATCCCAAATAAAATAAAATAAAATAAATTAAAAATAAACCTAAACCTAAACTAAAAAAATAAAACCTACAAAGAAACCTAAACTAAAAACCTAAAACTTAAATCTAAAACTAAAAATAAAAAGTAAAGTCTAAACCTAAAAAATAAAATTAAATTAAAACTAAACTAAAAAATAAACCTAAACCTAAACCTAAATAAAAAATAAATTAAAACAAAACCTAAACTAAAATAAATAAACTTAAAATAAATAAACTAAAATAAATAAAATAAATAAATAAAAACAAATAAAATAAAAAAAATAAAATAAACTAAAATAAATAAAAATAAACTAAATAAACCTAAACTACCACTTAATTTTAAAATAAATAAATAAAATCCTAACCCTAAACCCTAAACTAACCCAAACCCCAAAACTAAAACCCTAAAAAAACCCTAACCCTAACCCTAAACACTAAACCCTAAATCCTTAACCCTAAAGTGAAACCCTTAACCCCCAAACCCTAAACCCTAAATCCAACATACTAAACCCTAAAACCTATAACCTTAAACACTAAATACTAAACCCCAAACCCTAAACCCTAAAGCCTAAATAAACCCAAACCACAAAACCTAAAACCTAAACCTAAACCTAAATAAAATCTTACCTAAAAATAAAATAAATAAAAACCTAAACCTAAATAACTAAAATAAAACTTATACCAAAACCAAAAATAAACTAAAGCTAAACCCTAAACTAAATAAAATAATATAAAAATAAACCTAAACCTAAGTAAAATAAAAAAATAAAATAAAAAAATAAACTACGACCTTAACCTAAACCACCCAAAACAAAAATAAAATAAGATATAAAACTAAACTAAAATAAAAAAATAAAACCTAAACTAAACTAAAAAAAACCAAAATAAATTTGAAACTAAACATAAAGTAAAAATGAAATAAACCTAAATTAAAAAAATAAAAATAAAAAAAAAAACATAAAACTAAAAAATAAAACATAAAAAATAAATAAAAAAGAAAACCTAAACCCTAAAGTAAATAAAACTTAAACCTAAAATAGAAATAAAATAAACCAAAACCTAAACTAAAATAAACTAAACTAAAATAAGTAAAACATAAACGTAAACCTAAAATAAACTAAACCTAAACCTTAACTAAATAAAATAAAATAAACCAAAATAAACCTAAACATAAACAAAATATAAAACCTAAAATAAACCTAAAAAAAAAAAAAACCTAAAACTAAAAAAAATAAAATAAAACCTAAATCTAAACCTAAAAAATAAAAATAAAACCTTAACCTAAAAATAATAATGATAAAACAAAAGTAAAAAAATAAACATAAACTTAACTCTAAAACTAAAAAATAAACTAAAATAAAAAACCTAAAATAAAATAAATAAACCTAATTTAAATAAACTAGACTAAAATAAAATAAATATAAAGCAAAATCAAAATTTAAAATATAATAAACAAAAATAAAAAATAAACTAAATAAACCTAAACCTACAAGTTTACTTAATTTAAAATAATAAAAATAATAAAAATAATAAAAAAACCCTAACCCTAAACCTGAAACCCTAAAACTAACCCTAAACCTACAACCCTAAAACTAACCTTAAAACCCCAACCCCAAGCTATAACATTAGAACCTAAACCCTAAACCCTCAATAAATAAAATAAATAAATAAAACCCATCCCCCTAAACCTAAACCCTAAAACAACCTAAACCCTTCCTAAAAACCCTAAACCAAAAAACAATCCTAAAAACCAACTCTAAACCACAACACTAAATAATAAACCCTAAACCCCAAACCCTAAACCTTAAACCCTAAACCCAAAACCCAAAACCCTAAAAACCTAAAACCTAAACCAAAACTAAATAAAACCTAAAAATTAAATAAATAAAAAAACCAAAACCTAAATATAATAAAATAAAATAAAACTAAACTACCCAAACCTAAATCCCAAACCTAAACCTAAACCTAAACCTAAACTTAAATAAAATAAAATAAATAAAATAAAAATTAAACTAAAATAAAATAAATAAAAACATAAACTAAACTAAAAAAATAAAAGAAACCTAAATAAATAAAATAAAATAAATAAATAAAACTAAACAAGATAATAAAATAAATAAATAAAATAAAATAAAACTAAATAAAACCTAAACCTAAAATAAACCTAAAAATAAAACCTCAAAATAAATAAAAATAAAACCTAAGCCATAAACTAAAAAACCTAAGCCTCAAATAAAAAATAAAATAAACCTAAACATAAATTAAAATAAACTAAACAAAAAAACCTAAACCGAAACCTAAATTAAATCAAACCTAAACCTTAAACTAAATAAAATAAAATAAATAAAAAATAAAACCTAAAAATGAACCTAAATTAAAAAAATAAAACCTAACCATACCTAAAATAAAAAATAAAACTTGAACCTAAATATAAAATAAAAAAATAAAACTAAAACTAAAATAATCAAAAAACCTAAACCTAAAAATAAACTAAAATAAAAAATGTAAACTAAAATAAATAAACCTAAATTAAATAAATTAAATGAAAATAAATAAAAAAATAAACAAATTAAACCAAAATCTATAATTTTTCTAAATTTTAAAAAAAACCATAAATCCTGAATCTTAAACCATAAACCTTGAATCCTAAACCCTAAACCCCAAACCATAAACCCTAAAACTAACCCTAAACACTAAACCATAAACCTACAACCCCAAACCCTAAACAAACTCTAAACCTAAAACCTAAAACCATAAACCTTAAACCCTAAAACCCTAAACCCTAAACCCTAAACCCTAAACTAAACTAAAACCCTAAACCTAAAACTACAACCTTAAACTCAACCAAACCTACCAAACCCCAACCCAACCACTAAACCCAAACTCCCAAACCCTAAACCTTAAACCCATAACCTAAACCAACCTTAAACCACCCTAAAGCTAAAACCTAAACTAAACTAAATAAACCTAAATAAATAGAAAACCTAAAGCAAAATAAAATCAAAATAAAATAAAATAAAAATAAATTTAAACATAAACCCAAACCTAAAATAAAAAAACTAAAATAAAATAAATAAAACCTAAACTAAATTAAAATAAAACTTAAATAAATAAATAAAACTAAATTAAATAAAATAAATAAATAAAATAAAATAAAATAAAACCTAAACCTAAATAAAATAAATAAACTAAAAAAAACCTAAATAAATAATAAATAAACCTAAACTCTAAATAAAATAAATAAACCTAAACCTAAAAATAAACTAAAATAAAACCTAAAACTAAACCTAAAATAAAATAAAAAACCTAAATAAAACCTAAAAAAAATAAAATACTAAAAATAAAATAAAATAAAATAAACCCAAAATAACCAAAACTAAAAAACCTAAAAAATAATAATAAAACCTAAAATAAAATAAAAATAATAAACCTAAATAAAATAAAAAAATAAACCTAAATAAAAATAAAAATAAAATAAACTAAAAATAAATGAAAAAAAATTAAATAAACTAAGTAAACTAAACTATTGGTTTACTTAATTTTAAAAAAAATATAAACCCTAAATCAAAATAAACCCTAAAACCTAAAAAAAAATAAACCCAATCACTAAACACTAACCATAAACCCTAAACCCTAAAAGCATAAACCCTAAAACACTAAACCCTAAAACTAAACCTAAAGTAACTAAATAAATTAAATATTAAACCTAAATCCTAAAATTAAATAAACCTAAATCTAAACCTAAACCACAGAATTGGTAACCTTGATGGCGGAATATCACCATCAGGCTCAGTCTAGACTGGCGATGGAGGCAAGCGATGCGCATTATCATTATCGTGGTGGTGGGGATCTCGGATATGAAGGTGGTGGTTAGAGTAGTGGTGGTTATGGAGGTTGGAGGAGCGAAGGTTACAACTGGTGGTTATGGAGGCGAGATCGAGGATATGATGGTGGATCCCTACGAGGGTGGTTGATGGGAACTAGAGAAATTGAAGAATGATTGATTTGATCTTCTACTTATGGAACTTTATCTTTATAATAGAGATGGTACTAGTTATCTAGGATTTTTTATTTTCATTATGCATGCTCATTTTTTATCTATGTCTTCGATTGTGTCTTAAAAAACTTGGTGTGTTACACCATGGATGAAATAAAAAAGAAGAAATGTTGAATCTAAATTTGTTCTCTATCAAAAAAAAAAAAAACCCAAAACCATAAACTAAGATCTAAACCCTAAACCTAAAATGTAAATGCTAAACCCTAAAACACCTAAACCATAAACCCTAAACGAGAAACCCTAAAACCCTTAACCTTAAACCCTAAACCCTAAACCTAAACCTAAACCCTAAACCCTAAACCCCAAAACCCTAAACCCTAAACCCTAAACCATAAACCCCAAACCCTAAACCCTAAACCATAATCCTAAAAAGCTAAAACCTAAACTAAACTAAATAAAATAAAATAAATAAAAAACCTAAACCAAAATATAATAAAAATAAAAAAATAAAAACTAAAACCTAAACCTAAAAACCTAATCCTAAATTTAAAAAGAAAATAAAATAAAAAATAAAATCTAAAATAAAATAAAATAAATAAAAACCTAAACTAAATTAAAATAAATAAAAATCCTAAAAAAAATAAAAACTAAACCTAAAATAAAAATAAAATAAATCTAAAATAAAAACTAAATAAAAACCTAAACCTAATAAAAAAACTAAAAATAAAACCTAAAAGTAAATAAAAAATAAACTCTTAACTCTAAACTAAAAAAAATCCTAAACCAAAAGTAAAAATAAATTAAATAAACTAAACTAAAATAAATAAAAAACCTAAACCTAAACCTAAAATAAACTAAACTTAAAACTAAACCTAAACTAACTAAAATAAAATAAACTAAAAATAAACCTAAAGTTAAACTAAAGAACAAAACCTAAACATGAAAAATAAAATAAAACCATAAACCTAAACTTAAAAATAAAAAACAAAACTTAAACCTAAAAAATAAAATAAAAATAAAACTAAACTAAAAAATAAACCTAAACCTAAAAAATAAACTAATATAAAAATCCTAAACTAAAATAAATAAATTAAACTAAAGAATAATAAAAATAAACCTAAATAAAAATTAAAATAAGCTAAATTAAAATAAATAAAAAATAAAATAAATAAACATAAACCTACTAGTTTACTTAATTAAAAAATAATAAAAAGGAAAAAACCCAAACCCTAAAACTAACTTAAAACCTTAAACCTACAACCCTAAACCATAAAGCCTAAACCCTAAAACCCTACCCTAAACCCTAAACCCTAAAATAAACCACAAAACCCTAAACCCAAAACCCAAATCATAAAACTTAAACCCTAAACAACCCTAACACTAAACCCAAACCTTAAACCTAAACCCTAAACCCTAAAAACCTAACAACCTAAACCTAAACTAAATAAAACATAAAAATAAAATAAATAAAGAAACCAAAACCTGAATAAAAATAAATTAAAATAAAAACCTAAACTAAACCTAAACCTAAACCTAAACCTAAAATAAAATTAAATAAAAATAATAACTAAATTAAAATAAAATAAATAACAACCTAAAATAAACCAAAAAAATTAAATAAACCTAAAAATAAAAATCTAAAAAAAATAAAACCTAAATGTAAAATAAAGATAAAATAAACCTAAAATAAAATAAAATAATAGCTAAATAAAACCTAAACCTAAAATAAACCTAAAATAAAACTTAAAATAAATAAAAAAAATAAAACCTAAACCTTAAACTAAAAAAATTAAACCTAAAATAAACAAAATAAAATAAACCTAAACCTAAACTAGAATAAACTAAACTAAAATAAATAAAACCTAAACAAACCTAAAATAAACCTAAGAATAAAAAACTTAAATAAAATAAAAACTAAATGTAAATAAATACAAAATAAACCTAAAATAAACCTAAAACAAAATAAACTAAAACCTAAATAAAAGCCAAAACTTAAAAAATAAAACCTATAAAATAAATAAAAAATAAAACATAAACAATAAACTAAAAAAACCTAAACCTAAAATAAAAATGAAATAAACAAAATAAAATAAATCTAAACCTAATCTAAAATAAACTAAACTAAAATAAATAAAACTTAAACCTAAACCTAAACCTAAAATAAACTAAAAATAAATTAAATCTAAACTAAGAAAATAAAACCTAAAATAAACCTAAAATGAAAACCTAAAATTAAACCTAAAAAATAAAAAATAAAAAATAAAAAAATAAATAATAAAAAATAAAATAAAAATAAAACTCAACTAAATAAATAAACCTAAACATAAACCTAAACTTAAAAAATAAACTAAAATGAAAGACCTAAACTAAAATAAATAAAGCAAAAATAAATAAACTAAACTAAATAAAAATAAAAAATAAACATAAATAAAAATACAAAATAAAATAAAGTAAAATATATAAAAAATAAACTAAATAAACCTAAACCTACTACTTTACTTAATTTAAAAAAAAACCTAAACCCTAAGCTAACCTTAAGCCCTAAACCCTAAACCATAAAACCTAAAACCTAAAAACCCAAAACCTAAAGCCTAAACAGTAAACCATAAACCCTAAACCCTAATCCCAAACCCTAAACCCTAAACTCTTAAATCCTAAACCCTAGAACCTTAAACTTTAAACCCTAAAAACCTAAATCTAAATTAAATAAAACATAAAAATAAAATTTATAAAATAACCTAAACCAAAATTAAATAAAAAATTAAATAAAATAAAAACCTAAACTAAAACCTAAACATAAACCTAAAATCAAATAATAAACTAATAAAATAACTAAAATAAAATAAATAAAAACCAAAACTAAACTTAAAAATAAAATAAAATTAAAAAAAATAAAAATAAAATAAAAACCAAATAAACCAAAAATTAAATAAAATAAAAGCCTACAAAAAAATAAACCTAGAAATAAAACCTACAAATAAATAATAAATAAAAAATTAATACACTAAAAAAAATTGAAACTTAAAATAAAAATAAAATAAACCTAAACCTAAACTAAAATAAAACCTAAAATAAAATAAATAAACATAAAATAAATAAACTAAACTAAATAAGATTAAAAAATAAACCTAAATAAAATATAAAATAATGTAAATAAACCAAAACCTACTTTTTAATTTGAAAAAACCCTAAACGCTAAATAAAACCTAAACACTTAAACCCAAACTAAAACTAAACTACCTAAACCCTACACAACTAAACCCACCTAAACCCTAAAACCCACCACTCCTAAAATCTAAACCCCCCCACCCTAACCAAATCCTAAACCTTACCCCCAAACCTACCACCCTAAACCCTTACCACTAAACTAAAACTAACCTAAACCATAAAACCTAAACCTAAACTTACTAATCTTAAACTCATCCACTTCATGACCACACCCTAAACCCTAAATCACCTGACCACCCTAACCCCTCTAACTCCTAAACCACTAAACCTAAATCTAACACCTATCACTCCAAACTAACCCTAAACCTTAAACCCTAAAACTAAACCTAAACCAAACACTAAATCCTAAACACTAATCCCTAAACCACTAAACCATCCTAAACCTAAACCTTAAAACCAAAAACCCTAAACCCAAAACCTAAACCCAACTTAAACCTAAACTTAATAAAACTAACTTAAATAAAATAAATAAATAAAATAAAATAAAACTTAAACCAAAAAATAAATTAAAAAAAAAAAAAAAAAACTAAAATGAAATAAATAAAAACCTAAACTAAACTTAAAAATAAAATAAACTTAAGAATAAAAAACTTAAATACAATAAAAACTAAATAAAAATCTAAACCTAAAAATAGATAAAAAAATAAAAAAAATACTAAACTAAAAAAAAATCCTAAACCTAAAATAAAAATAAAATAAAATAAAACTAAACCTAAAATAAAATAAACTATACTAAAATAAATAAAACTTAAACCTAAACTTAAAATAAACTAAACCTAAACTTAAACCTAAATTTAATAAAATAAAATAAACCTAAATGTAAACTAAAAAATAAAACCAAAAAATAAACCTAAAATAAAATCCTAAAACTTAAACCTGAAATAATAAAATAAAATCCTAAAACCTAAACCTAAAATAAAAATAAAGCCTAAACCTAAAAATAAAATAAAATAAAAAATCAACTAAAAATTAAACCTAAACCTAAACCTAAAAAATAAACCAAATAAAATCTAAACTAAAATAAAAAAACTAAACTAAATAAAAGAAAAAATAAACCTAGATAAATATAAAAAATTAAAGTAAATTAAAATAAATAAATAAATAAACTAAATATACTAAATAAACCTAAACCTACTGGTTTACTTGATTTTTTATTTTAAAAAACCTTAAACCCTAAATTCTAAACACTAAACCATAAATGCTAAATCATAAACCTACAACCCTAAACCTTAGAAAACCCTAAACCCTAACCCTAAACCCTAGACCCAGCATAAACCCAAAATGCTAAAAAAATGCTAAAAAACCCTAAACCCAACCCCAAACTAAACCCTAAACTCCAAACCCTAAACCTAAACCTTAAACCCTAAACCCCAAACCCTAAACCTAAACCTAAAGTAACTAAATAAATTGAAGAATAAACCTATACCCTAAAACCTAATAAACCTAAGTGTAAACGTAAACCCTAAGAATGGGCAGAACCTTAACGGCAGGGACATCACCGTCAACCATGCTCAGTCTAGATTATTACATTGATGGTGGGGGATTATTGCTTTGGTGGTGGGGGATCTGCAGGTGCTGGTGGATATGGAGGTGGTGGTCGAACCATTGGTGGTTATGGAGGTGAGTGGAGCGATAAAGGTTACAGTCATTATGGTGGAGAAGAGAGAGATTGGGGATATGATGGTGGAGCCCACTACTTGAGAGGCCAGGGTGGTTCTGATGGGAACTAGAGAAACTGAAGAACAGTCGATCCGATTTGCTTATGGAACTGTCTCTTAATAGTAGAAATAGTTCTAGTTATCTAAGGCTTTTGATTTGCTCTATGCGTGCTCATTTTTGATCTATGTCGCCAATGTGAGTCACTATAGTACCCAAGAGGGGGGTAGGGGGGTGAATTGGGCGATATTAAAAATTTTAAAAGCTAAATAAATTTTAAGTTTTAGTAAAAAATTAATTTTTGTTTTATAATGACAAGATATAATTCTTAATGCAAGAAAAAATAGAAGTACATTAAAGTAATGAGAGATAATAGGCACACAGTTTTTACATGGTTCAGCCAAACCCAAAATCAGCCTACGTCCACACCTAACCACCCTTGGCTAGAAAACCACTAAATGCAAAATAGCTTATAAATAGTACTCTCCTTTAACTTGGCGAGTACAACCCCTACAATAATATGTACTCTCCTACAAAGGGGTGAGTACAACCCAATATAAATTTTATAGCACTAAAAAGAAAAATACAAAATAATAAATTTTGATAAAATATATCTCTCACAAATATACCAAGCTATCCAATTCAAAAAGTGATCTCGTAACTTATAAATGATCACTTTACAACTTACTAATTTGGCAAGATAGAACACTCACTTAATTTTGATAAAAAATATTAAATAAATATCTTAAAGTGATCTTACTAAGTTGTTTATGTTATTATAATTTGTAGATTAAAATAAAATGATTTCAAAATAAATTCACAATAGACTATTGTACAATAAATTAAATTTCAACAAGGAATAATTTTAAGTTTAAGAGAAACTATAACTAGTATGTATATAATAGTGTAAGAAAGATTAACTTTCTACTAAACTTCCTTTTTATTAATTATTAAACAATGAAAACAACAAGCTTTACTACATTTCAGCAAGATAAAAATTTTAAAATAAAGGATATTAATTGAAATAAAATGATAAGTGATAAATAAAAAAATTTAATTTTTTATAAATTTATATTTTGATAAAGAAACTTGATTTATAATAGATCTAATATATACTCTAAAACTCCAACAATAATTTATTTTATTTTAACCAAAATGAAGCTTTGAATTAATGAAACTAATCACAAAATACTTAAATAAAATTAGTATATGATAGATTTAAGTAAACTAGTAAGCTTTTAATTAAAAAGAGAGATTTATCAGATATGAAAATAATTTTAGCATAATAAATTAATTTGAAATTCTTAAAATATACTTCTAAAATAGATCTAAGAATTAATGATCTTTCAAATAAGACTAATGAAGAAATATTTCAAGAAACCAAAAGAAATTTTTAGGAAGGTAAAAATTTCAACAAGTTGAAATAAATCCTACAAACTATCACAAGAGCTTTTCACAAATAATTGATTGAAGAAACTTTGATGTGAAAAACATAAACTTTGATGTCCAAAGACTAATCCACCAAAAAGTATAAATTGGAAAGAATAAATAGATGGTGAAAATAGTATGAACAAACTCAAGTAATTTGAGAAAGCTTGCTTAGTTGAAGATGTTGAAGCTTCCAAACCAAGGATTTGATCTTGCAATATTTAGAGAACACTTAGAAGGAAAATCTAGGAAATTTTTTCTTAGATTTGGTGGAGGGATTTTGAATTTGAACAAGGAATGCTTTCATGAAGAGAATGAGGGCTATTTATAAGCAAGAAGGTCATTTTGAATTATTTCAAAATATATATTATTCTAATAACATTTTATCATATAATAATTTAATATTCAATAAAAATATAATTTATATTAAAAATATTAAATTCAAACAGCCAAAATTCATCTATTCACATGGGCAAGTCAAAAATAATCAAATATCGCTCTTAATATATTCAAAGCATATGGCATGCATTCATTATTAAAATCAACTAATGTATGAAAAGTCATAATAAATACAATTTTAATTCAACGCGGGTCATGTAACCTATCAAATTGAAGGAAAAAATCCAAAGAATCCATTGGAGATGAAATCAGATCTAAATGCCTTGATTATAAAATGACTTTGGCTAAAATACAAATTTCCACATATTTTTGTTAATTTTGAAATATGACATTTAAATATTATGATATAATTTATATATAATCATACATATGTTAGTTATCATATAACCTTAAAACCAAATTAAAATATTTAATTATATTAAGTATATAAACTAATTACACTTAATAGTCATAATTTATTATCATTTATTATTTTGACAATTCAAATGCTATGTATGAAACATATAATTCAATGTTAATTAGATAGACATTTATATAAATCAACCTCATTATCATTATTTAAAATAAATAAAAATAATATGTTAAGTTGTGAGCAAATTGATTCCTGCCAATGAACTCATATGAATTTCTAGGATAGTTATAAATGTATATAACTTAAAATATTGTATCTTAAGCTTCACATTATCCATTTTGATCTATCTTTCATTCTTCAATTTTTTTAATTTTCTCAAACATATTATGAGATTTATTGGATATGTAATTAGCAATTAATATATCTAAAACACATAAAACATACATTAGAACTTCCAAGCATTCATTTGTTATCATCAAAATTGATCATGATTGAATCATTAAGACAACAACCACTTGTGTAAGAAAACTTATTGTGTTACTTGGTTGAGGAAATCGAAAAGAAGAAATGTTAAATCTGAATTTGTATTAAAAAAACACCTTAAACACTAAATCGTAAACTAAAACCTAAACCCTAAACCTAAAACCTGAACCTGACAATTTGCTAGAGCCTTTTACTATGCTAGCTTAACCTTTGTTGATCCTTTTGGATTGGACTTTTGGTTTCTGGTGGTTGGTGGTTGCCTTTGTCCCCCTTTTGTGTGGTTGTTTTGTCTTCTAATGATTTACTGTGCTTATGTTTCCTTAAGTTGATGGTTTCATTTTGAGCTATTTAGTCATTTGGTTGCTCACCCTTGTTTGGCTTTGTGGTTGTTGTTGGGACTTTGGCTTGAGGGCTCTATCTTGGTTTTGTTTGCTATTTCTATTAATTGGCATTGGTGCGGTGCTTGATGATGGTTGGTTCTAATTTTCCCTTGGTTTGGAGCTTGGATGGGTATTTAGTTAATCACTATTGTTGGTGTTGACTTTGTTCTAGCCTCTCTACATTATTGTGATTAGTCATTGTGGTTTTTTTATGGTTTGGCTCTAGTTCTTTGCCGTTGCTCTATTTAATGGTGTTGGATCTAAAATTTTATGGGCTACTGGCCTTGGATGTTTGCTTGTATCAAGAATGCTAGCTATGATGGGTTTGATGTTACTCACCTCTTTCCTCTAGTTGGTAGCATTACATATGATTGTAACCCTTCTTTATGAAGTTTGGATGCTCATATGTATTGTTGTCCATTGAGATGATCCTAAGCCTTCTTTCTTCTCTCTCCTTTCTCTTTCTTTATCTTTATTTTTAGTTATGAATTTTGCCTTTGTAGTGTTTTGCATATTTCTTTTACAAGTTGGAACATTATAGAGGGAATGGTGGTTGCTCAGTCAACCCAAGTGTTTATTGTGGATCTTACTTATCTTACTTTCTCAAAGGAATCATTATTCGACTCATCCTTTTACTATTTTCATGACTTATTTTAGTCTTATGTGTCTTTTTCTCTTATGCTTTTTAAGTGATATTTACTCTTTTATTTTCTTTTCTTTTCTAATATACTTGGATGGGGGTTTAGCTAGGTAGGTTTCTTGTAACTCTAAGAACACTAGAATTTTAGAACTTTACCTCTTTTAAAAAATTGTATCTTTTCCTTTTCTAACTTTCCCCAAAAAAAAAACTCTAAACCCTAAACCCTAAAACCCTAAAATCCTAAAACTTTAAACCCTAAACCCTCAACCCAAACCCTAAACCTTAAAACCTAAACCCTAAACCTTAAACTCTAAACTATAAAACCCTAAACCTTAAATCCTAAACTAACCCTAAACCCTAAAGCCTAAACACTAAACCCTAAACCCTAAACCCTAAAAGCATAAAACTTAAAATCCTAAACCCTAAACCCTAAACCCTTAGTTCTAACCCTAAAGCTTAAACCCCAATCCTAAACCTAAATCATCAATTAAAAATAAACCCAAACCCCAAAACTTAATAAACCTAAACCTAAATTGAACCAAAATGGGCGGAACCACACGGTAGAACATCACGTCGGCCAGGGTGTTGGGTATGGTGATGATTATCATAGTGGTGGTGGGAATCTAGAGGTGTTGGTGGATATGGAGGTGGTGGTTGGAGTAATGTTGGTTATGGATGCGGGAGGAACGATGGAGGTTACATCCACGGTGGTGGCGGAGGGAAAGATCGAGGATATGATGGTGGAACGCACTACTAGAGAGGCCGGGGTGGTTCGATGGAGGCGAAGAAATTGAAGAAGCAAACCGATCTGCTTATGGAACTGTGCCTCCATAGTAGAGAGTTCTAGTTATCTAGGGTTTTGATTTTCTCTATGCCCATTTTTTATATGTCATCGCTTGCCTTAGAAAACTTGGTGTGTTACTTGGTTGATGAAATTGAAAGAAGAAATGTTGAATCTAAATTTGTTCTTTGTTAAAAAACCAAAAAAATCCTAAACTAAACCCAACCCTAAACCATAAAACTAAACCTACAACTAAACCCTAAACCCAAACCTAAACCTAACCTACCACCCTAAACCCTAAAGCCTAGACTTTAATCCCTAAATCCTAAAATCTACAACCCTAAGCACTAAACCCTAAACCCTAAACCCTAAACCCTAAACCCTAAAAACCTAAAAACTTAAACCTAAACTAAATAAAACTTAAAATTAAAATATTAATAAACCTAAACTAAATAAAATTTTTAAAATAAAATAAAATAAAAACCTAAACTAAAACCTAAACCTAAACTATAACCTAAACCTAAACCTAAAAATAAATTAAATTAAATTAATAATAATAAACTAAAATAAATTAAATAAAATCCTAAAGTAAACCAAAATATAAAATAAACCTAAGAATAAAAAACAAAATAAAATAAAAACTAAATGTGAAATAAAAATAAAATAAACCTAAATAAAATAAAATAAAAACCAAAACCTAAAAAAATAAACCTCAAAATAAAAACTAAACCCTAAACTAAAAAAAAACCTAAACTAAAAATAAAAATTAAATAAATAAAACATAAACTAAATAAAATAAAATAAACTAAAAATAAACCTAAACCTAAACTAAAAAGTAAAACCTAAAAATAAAACTAAAATAAAAACCTAAAACCTAAACCTAAAGTACTAAAATAAAAACTTAAACCTAAAAAAATAAAGAAAAATAAAACTCAACTAAAAATAACCAAATCCTAAACCTAAACTTGAAAAAAATAATAAAATAAAAAAACTAAAATAAATAAAACTAAAATAAATAAACTAAACTAAATATAAATAAAAAATAAACCTAAATAAAAATATAATAAAAATAAACTAAATAATCCTAAACTTACTTTACTTATTTTTTTAAAAAACCATAAACCCTAAATCCACAAACCACAGACAAAGCCTAAAGCCTAACTCCCTACCCACCTACACTAAAACCCTAAACCCTAAACCCTAACCCTAAACCCTACCCTAAAGCACAAACCCAAAAGTAAACCTAAACCCTAAACCTAAACCTAAACTCTAAACCTTAAACCCCTAAACCCTACCAACCCTACAAATCCCTAAATCAACTACCTAAACCTAATGTAACTAGGTAAATTAAAAAAAACCAAACCTAAAACTAAACATCTAAACCCTAAGAATGGTATCACATTCTAATTGAGGTCAGGATTCTTTCTGGTTGGTACTAATAAGCTTTGGTTACCCTCTGGTTTTGGTGGCTCCCCTTTTTATTGGACTCTATTATGTTGGTTTTAGGATTGCCTGGTGATTAGCAGGATTTAGAGCTTGCTTGTTTACTATTTTCCCAAGCCTCTTTTTTCACTGTGAGGGTTTATTGGCAAGTGGTTGCTTGATGGCTGTGGTATTTTCCAGCCTTTTTCTTTTAGTTTTAGCTATCTGGCATCGTGATTATTGGTTGAACTGGCTTTTTTGTTCCTATGCTAACTTACTCTATCTTGAGCTATTACCTGCCATCTAGTTTTCATTCCCCTTTTTTGGTAGTTTTTTCAAAGTTTTTTTGTGGTGTTTTCCTATTGGCTAGATGACCCATTGGCTTGTCATTTCTTTTTGTTGTGGGATGAACCTGTATGTGGCTTTGGCTGTTCTTAGCTCTATTGCTATTTCTCGATTCTTCTTTCTCGTTGTGGGTGGCCTTGATGGTTGCTTTATTGTGGTTGGTGGATCTACAAAATTTTGGTTCTTTACCTTTGGTCTTTGTTTATTTTGGGTGTCTTTGATGGTGGCTATTTCTTGGCTCTTGTCATGCTTGGTTGGTTGCTTTACTTTGGTTTGGCTGGTTGTTTTGCTGGTTAGTTTCTTATTTAATCTTGATGATAGATATTAGAACTTGGCTAACTCTTGGTTGTTGGCTATTTTGTTTAATCGAGGTAAGTTGGCTATGATGTCTGGGATGTTTCCCCTATTATTCTTTTGGCTGGTAGAACCATATGTGATTGTAACCCTTCTTCTAAAGTTTAGATGCTCACATATCCTGCTGCCCCTTAAGGTGAATGTGACTGAGCTTGAGCCTTATCTAAGATTTTTATGATTTTGTTCCTTTTGTGTACTTAGCTTGTCCTTATTTCTAGATGCTTATCTCTATCTTAAGTTCTTTGCAGGTTTGTGGCACGTTTTGGGGCTGTAGGTGGTTTGTGCGTCTCATAGAAGATTTTGGGATATAAATGGCTTTGGCCACCCTTCTTGGAATTTTGTGCTATTTCTTTCTTAGTTTTTCCTTTTCATTCCTTTGCTTTGGTTTTCTTTTAATAGGTAGGCGAGTTACCTCTTTAGGCAAATTATAGCTCTTTAAGCAGTAGTTTAGAGATTTATCCCCTTTAAGGACCTTTTATGTTTTTCTTTTTGGCAATAAAATTCTCCCACTTTTAATTTATCTTTTCTAAAAAAACCCATAAGAATGGGCTGAACCTTGATGGTGGAAATGAAGGCTGAGGCGGCGGTAATCCTGGTGGTTATGGGGGATCTGGAGGTGGTGGTCAGAGCAGTGGTGGTTATGGAGGTGGAAGGAGCGACGGAGGATACAACTATGGTGGTGGCGGAGGGAGAGATCGGGGATATGATGGTGGATCCCGCTACTCAAGAGTCTGCGGTGGTTTGATGGGAAGCTGAGAGTTGAAAAATGGTCGATTTGATTTGCTACTTATGAAACTGTCTTCTGAGAGATTTTAGTTATCTAGGGTTTTGATTTGCTCTATCGTGCTCATTTTATCTATGTCATCGTGTCTAAGAAAACTCGGTGTGTTACTTGGTTGATGAATTAGAAAAGAAGAAATGCTTAATCTAAATTTGTTCTTAGTTAAAAAAAATCAAAAACCCTAAACCCTAAACCAAAAACTTAAACCTTAAACCCTAAACCCTAAAAACCCTAAACCCTAAACCCTAAACCCTAAACAAAAACCCTAAACCCTACAATGCTAAACCCTAAACCCTAAACCCTTAAAAACTAAAGACCTAAACCTAAACAAAATAAAACCTAAAAATAAAATAAATAAAAAAACCTAAACAAAATAAAATAAAATAAAAACATAAACTAAAACCTAAACCTAAACCTAAACCTAGACCTAAACCTAAACATAAAATAAAATAAAAAATAAAAACTAAACTAAAATAAAATAAATAAAAGCTAAACTAAACAAAAAAAATAAAAAACCTAAATAAAATAAAAACTAAACCTAAAATAAAATTAAAATAAAGTTAAAATAAAATAAAATAAAAACTCAATATAAACCTAAAAAATAACATAAAAAAAAATAAAACCTAAAAAAATGAAAACTAAAACCTAAATCCTAAACTTAATAAAAAAAAACCTAAAATAAAAAATAAACTAAACCTAAAAAATAAATTAAAATAAAACTAAACTAAAAAAACCAAAACCAAAACCTAAACCTAAACCTAAAAATAAACTAAAATAAAAACCTAAACTAAAATAAATAAACTAAACTAAATATAAATAAAAATAAAGATAAATCTAAATAAAAATAAAAATTAAAATAAACGAAAATAAAAAAAATAAACTAAATAAAACTAAACTTACCATTTTACTTAATTAAAATAAACAATAATAAAAATAATAAAAATAATAAAAAAACCCTAACCCTAAACCCTAAACATACAACCCTAAACCCTAAAACCCTAAACCTAAACCCTAAAACATAAATCGTGAAACCTAAACCCTAAAACCTTAAATCTTAAACCCTAAACCCTAAACCCTAAACTTTATTTTTAAAAAAAAACATAAACGTTAAACCTTAAACCCTAAACCCTAAACCTTAAACTAAAACCTAAACCCTAAACCTAAAACCTAAACCCTAAACCCTAAACCCTAAAACCCTAAACCCTAAACACTAAACCATAAACCTAAATCTTAAACCCTAAAACCCTAAACCATAAATCGTAAACCCAAAACCCAAAAACCTAAACCTAAATAAGAAAATTAAATAAAATAAAAAACCTAAACTAAAACCTAAACCTAAACCTAAAAATAAAATAAAAAAGAAAATAAAAACTAAACTAAAATAAAATAAATTAAAACCTAAATTAAACAAAAATAAAATAAAATAAACTTAAAAATAAATAACTTATATAAAAACACTAAACCTAAAATAAGAATAAAATAAACCTATGATAAAATAAATAATAACTAAATAAAAATCAAAACCTAAGAAATAATCCTAAAAATAAAAAAAAATAAATAAATAATAAAACCTAAATCCTAAACTAAAAAAAACTTAAACCTAAAATAAAAATAAAATAAACAAAATAAAATAAACCTAAATCTAAACTAAAATAAGCTAAACAAAAATAAATAAAACTAAACTAAACCAAAACCTAAAATAAACTAAACCTAAACCTAAACTAAATAAAAAAAAAATAAACTAAAATAAACATAAACCTAAACTTAGAAATTAAACCTAAAAAAACCTAAAGTAATAACTTAAATCCTAAACCTAGAAAAATA
Organism: Cymbidium sinense; assembly: GCA_021442155.1. Taxonomy (NCBI): domain Eukaryota; kingdom Viridiplantae; phylum Streptophyta; class Magnoliopsida; order Asparagales; family Orchidaceae; genus Cymbidium; species Cymbidium sinense. The sequence goes on from JAKCPB010000599.1 coordinate 20,666, forward strand.
ACAAGTAAAACTTAAACATTAAAAATAAAATAAAAATAAAACAAAATTAAAACCTAAACCTAAACCTAAACCTAAACCTAAACCTAAAAGATTAACTAAAATAAAAAAAAACTTAAACTAAAATAAATGAATGTAATATAAATAACCTAAACTAAATAAACATAAAAATAATTGTAAATAAAAATAAAAAACAAAATAAACTAAAATAAATAAAAATAAACTAAATAAACAGAAACATAATAATTTACTAATTTTTTTAAATAAAAAATCCTAAACCCTAAACTCTAAACCTTAAAACCTAGAGCCCTAAACCCTAAACCCTAAACTAAACCCTAAACCCTAAACACTAAAACTACAACCCTAAACCCTAAATCCTAAACCATAAACCAAAAAACCCAAGAAACCCTAAACCTTAAGCCCTAAACCTTTAAACCTTAAACCCTAAACCCTAAAACTATAATCATAAACTAAACTCCTAAACTTTAAACCCTAAACTTAATCCTAAACCTAAAACTATAAACTAAACTCAACCTAAACTTAAACCTAAACCTTAAAACCTAAACTTTAAACTCCAAATAAACCTAAACCCTAAACCCTAAACCCAAACCTAAACCTTAAACTTAAACCCTAAACTAAACCCTAAACTCTAAAACTCTAAACCTAAAATCTAAAACCCTAAACCCTAAACTTAAACCCTAAACTAAACCTAAACCTTAAACCAAAACCTAAACTTAAAGAAACTAAATAAATATAAAAATAAATCTAAACCGTAAAACCTAATAAATATAAACCTAAACCTAAACCTAAACTCTAATAATGGGAAGAACCTTGACAGCAGGAACATCAGCATCAACTAGGCTCAATCTAGATCTGAAAGTGGAGGTGATGGCGAAGGCAACAATTTTCATAGTGGTGGTGGCAGATTTAGAGGTGCTAGTGGATTTGAAGGTGGTGGTAGGAGCAGTGGTGGTTATGGAGGTAAGAGGAGAGAAAGAGGTTACAACCGTGCTGGTCACGGAGGGATAGATCTGAAATATGATGGTGGATCCTACTGTTCGAGAGGTGGTGGTGGTTTTGATGGGAATTGGAGGAACTGGTGATCAGCCGATCCAATCTGCATCTTATGGGAATGTGTTTTTACAATAGAGATAGTTCAAGTTATCTAAGGGTTTTAGATTTGCTCTATGTGTTTTTGATCTATATCATCGCTTGTGCTTTAGAAAACTTGGTGCGCTACTCGGTCGGTTAAATAAAAAAGAAGAAATGTTGAGTATAAATTTTTTCTCTATTAAAAACATAACCTTAAACTCTAAACCCTAAACTAAAATTTAAACCTTAAAGATAAAACCTAAACCCTAAACCCTAAACCTGAAAACCATAAACTGTAAACACTAAACTCTAAATCGTAAAACCTAAACCCTAAAGCCTAAAATCCTAAACCATAAACCCTAAACCCTAAACCCTAACCCTAAAACCCTAAACCCTAAACCCTAAAACCTATAACCCTAAACCCCAAACCCTAAACCCTAAACCCTAAAAACACTAAACTCTAAATTTAAACTATAAACACTAAACCTAAACCTTAAATCATAATTCCTAAACTATAAACCCTAAACCCAAAACTAAACTAAACTAAACCCTAAAACCTAAACCTAAACTCTAAACCTAAACCTAAACTTAAACCCTAAACCTAAACCTAAACCTAACCCTAAACCTAAACCCTAAACCTCAACCGAAACCCTAAACTATAAACCCTAAACCTAAACCTAAACTTAAACCCTAAACTTAAACTTAAGCCTAAACTAAACCCTAAACCTAAAATGAAAATATAAAACCTGAACCTAAAAAAATAAAATAAAAACCTAAACTTAAACTTAAAAATAAAAAATAAAACATAAACCTAAAAAATAAAATAAAAATAAAACTAAACTAAAAAATAAACCCAAACCTAAACCTAAACCTTAAAATAAATAAAATAAAATCAACTAAAATAAATAAACCTAAAATAAATAAACTAAACTAGATAAAATAAAATGAACCTAAATAAAATAAAAAATAAAATAAACTAAAATAAATAAAAAATAAACAAAATAAACAAAATAAACCTAAACCTCTCATTTACTTAATTTAGAAAAAAATTTAACAAAATTAATAAGAAATCCCTAAACCATAAACCCTAAACCCTAAACCCTAAAAACTCTAAATCCTAAACCCTAAACCCTAAACACTAAACCCTAAACCCTAAACCTTAAACCCTAAACTTTAAACCCTAAACAACCCCAAACCCTTTAACCTTAAACCCTAGACCCTAAACACTAAACATAAACCCTAAACCCTAAACCCTAAACCCTAAAGCCTAAACCCTAAAATCTAAACTTACCTTAAATCATACGTTATCCCTATACCCTAAACCCTTAAAACCCTGTACCCTAAAATGTAAACACTAAACCGTAAACCCTAAAGCTTAAGCCCTAAACCCTAACCCTAAACCCTAACCCTATTGGAGGTGCTGATGGATCTAGAGGTGTTGGTGGATATGAAGGTGGGGGTTATGGAGGTAGGAGGGGTGATGGAGGTTACAGCTGTGGTAGTGGTGGAGGGATAGATCCGGGATATGATGGTAGATCTTGCTACTGAGAGGGGTGGTCGATGGGAACTAGTAATCAAGAACCATCTAATCTGTAAGGAATTGTTCCTTTCTAAAGACAGTTCTAAGGTTTGGTTTTGATTTGCTCTATTTTCATTTATCTATGTTATCACATGTATCTTAGAAAACTTGTTCTGCTACTAGATTGATGAAATCAAAATGAAAAAATGTTGAATCTAAATTTGCTCTCTTTTAAAAAAAACATTAAACCTTAAACCCTAAACCCCAAACTGAAACCTAAACCCAAAACCATAAACCCTAAAAATCCAAAAAACCATAAAACTATAAACCCGAAACCCTAATCCCTAAACCCTAAACCATAAATTAACCTAAACACTAAACCCTAAACTAACATAAACCTAAACCTTAAACCCTAAACTAACCTAAACTCTAAACCCTAAATATTAAACCTAAACCATAAACCCAAAACTTAAAAACCCTAAACCCTAAAACCTTAAACCGTAAACCCAAAACTCTAAACTAAACCTTAAACCTAAAACTAAACCTAAAACCTTAAACCCTAAACCTAAACCTAAACCTAAACCCTAAACTAAAAAATAAACTTAAACAAAACTAAACTAAACCTAAAACTAAATCAGAACCTAAAACTAAACCTTAAACCTACACTAAACTCCTAAACTTAAAACCTATAACTAAACCTAAACTAAACCCTAAACTTAAACTTAAACTTAAACCTAAACCTCAACACTAAACTACAACCCTAAAACTTAAACCCTAAATCTAAAATACTACTAAATAAATAAACCTAAATTCTAAATACTAACTTTAAATTTAAACACTAACTTAAATTCTCCTAACCTCCTAAAGTTTAAACTATAAACCTAAACTAAACTATAAATTCAACCTAAACTAAACTCTAATTAAAAAATTAAACCCTAAACCTAAACTTAATCTAACCTACTTAAACCTAAACCTAAACTTTAAACTACTATACCATAAACACTAAACCTAAAGCATAAAACCCTAAACACTAAATCCTAAACCCTAAACACTAATCGTAACCCTAAAACAAAAACTCTAAACCCTAAACCTAAACTTAAACTAAACCTAAACCCTAAAACCTTAAACCTAAAACTAAAACACTATAAAACTTAAACCCAAACAAGAAACCCTAAGCTCTAAATCATAAATTTAAAACTCAATCCTAAACCTAAACCCTAAACTAACTAAACCTTGAGCAACTATAAACCCTAAAGCATAAACTTAAACCTAAACCCTAAACCTAAACCTAACCCTAAACCCTAAACACTAAAACTTTAAACCCTAAAACCTTAAACCCTAAAACCCTAAATCCGAAACCTTAAACCCTAAACCCTAAACCCTAATCCCTAAAACCTAAACCTTAATCCTTAAACTTAAACTTAAAGTAATAAAAAAATAATGCTAAACCATATAATCTAATAAACCTAAACCTAAATATAAACCTTAAGAATGGGAAGAACCTTGATAGCATGAACAACACCATTAACTAGATCAATCTAGATCTGGCCATGGAGGCTAAGGCAGAGGCAATGGTTATCGCAGTGGTGGTGGGAATCTAGAGGTTATGGTGGATATGGAGGAGACAGTTATAGAGGCAAGACGAGCAATGGAGGTTATAGCAGGTGGTGGTGGGCGTAGATCGTGGGATATGATGATCTCGCTACTAGATAAAGGGTAGTCTCGATGGGAACTAGAGAATCAAGAACGGACATCGATCCACTACTTATGAACTGTCTTTATAGTGGGGACGATTCTAGTTATCTTGGGTTTTTCATTTGCTCTATGCTTGCTCATTTTTTATCTATGTCATCGCTTATCTTTTACAAAACTTAGTGTGCTACTTGCTTGATGAAATCAAAAAGAAGAAATGTTGAATATGAATTTTTCTAAAAGATAAACGAAAACATAAACCCTAAACCTAAAACCTAAACCCTAAACCCTAAACCCTAAACTCTAAAAACCCTAAACCCTATACTAAAAAAAAACCCTAAAACCTAAACCCGAAACCATAGACCCTAAAACCGTAAACCCTAAACCATAAACCCTAAATCCTAAAACCTATAACCCTAAACCCTAAACCATTAACCCAAACCCTAAACTCTAAACCCTAAACCCTAAAAACCTAAAAACCTAAACCTAAACAAAATAAAACCTAAAAATAAAATAAACTCTAAACACCAAACCTAAATAAAATAAAATAAAGTAAAATAAAATGATAACCTTAACTAAAACCTAAACGTAAACCTAAAAATAAAATAACACAAACTAATAAAAATAAACTAAAATAAAATAAATAAAAACTTAAACTAAACTAAAAAATAAAACAAACCTAAGAATAAAAAGCCTAAATAAAATAAAAACCAAACATAAAATGATAATAAAATAAACATAAAATAAAATAAAATATGAACTAAATAAAAAACCTAAACATAAAAAATAAATGTTAATTAAAACTTAAAAATAAATTAAAAATAAAACCTAAACCCTAAATTAAAAAAAGACTTAAACCTAAAATAAAAATACAATAAACTTAAATCATAACTAAAATAAATAAAACATAAACTAAAACCTAAACCAAAACCTAAAATAAAATAAGCCTAAACCTAAAATAAACTAAACTTAAACCTAAACTAAATAAAATAAATTAAACTAAAAACAAGCTAAACCTAAATTTAAACATAAACTAAAAAATAATACCTAAAAATAAACCTAAAATAAAAAACTAAAACCTAAACCAAAAAACTAAAATAAAAACTGAAACCCTAAACCCTAAACCCTAAATCCTAAAACTTACAACCCAAAACCTAAACCATAAACCCAAAACCCTAAACCATAAATGATAAACCCTCAACTAACCTTAAACCCTAAAAGCTTAAAACCTTAAACCTAAACTAAATAAAATCTAATAATAAAATAAACCCTAAACCCTAAACCTAAAAAAAATATAAAAATAAAATTATATAAAAACCTAAACTAAAACTAAAACCAAAACCTCAAAATAAAATAAGATAAAGTAATAAAAATAAACTAAACTAAAATAAATAAATACATAAACTATATTAAAAAATAAAATAAACCTAAGAATTAAAAACTAAAATAAAATAAAGCTAAACGTATAATAAAAATAAAAGAAACCTAAAATAAAATAAAATTAAAACTAAATATAAAACTAAACATAAAAAATAAACCTTAAAATAAAACCTAAAAGCAAATAAAAAATAAAACCTAAACCCTAAACTAAAAAAAAAAGAATAAACCTAAAATAAAAATAAAATAAACAAAACCTAAACTAAAATAAACTAAACTAAAATAAATAAAACCTAAATCTAAAATAAACTAAACCTAAACCTAAACTAAATAAAATAAAATAAACTAAAAATAAACCTAAACCTAAAGTAAAAATAAAAACTAGAAATAAACCTAAAATAAAAACCAAAAATCTCAACTTAAAATAATAGCATAAAAACCTAAACCTAAACCTAAAATAAAAAAATAAATACTAAACCTAAAACAAAATAAAATATAATTAAACTATGAAATAAACTAAACCTAAACCTAAAAAATAAACAAAATATAAAATCTAAACTAAAATAAAAATACCTAAAATAAATAACTAATCTAAATAAAAATAAAATTTGACCTAAATATAAATAAAAAATAATATAAACTAAAATAAATATAAAATAAACTTAATAAACTAGAGAAACCTAAACCTACTAGTTTACTTAATTTAAAAAAAATATAAATAAATAAATAAAAATCCTAAACCTAATACCTTAAATTGTAAACCCTAAACCCTAAAACCCAAATCCTAAACCCTAAACCATAAAAACCCAATCCTAAATCTTAAACGTTAAACTAACCCTAAACCCTAAGCAAACCCTAAACCCTAAAAACCCTAAACAATAAAGCCTAAATACTAAACCCTAAACCCTAAGCCCTAAACCTTAAGCCTTAAACCCTAACACTAAACCTTAAACCATAAAATCCTAAATCCTAAACCCTAAACCCTAAGCCCTAAACCCTAACACTAAACCTTAAATCCTAAACCCTAAACCTAAACCTAAAGAAAGTAAATAAATATAAAAGTAAACCTAAACCCTAAAACCAAATAAACCTAAAGTTAAACCCTAATAATGGGAAGAACCTTGACGGTAGGAACATCTGCATCAACTATGCTCAATCTAGATCTCAAATGGAGAGGCTAATTTTGTAGTGGTGGTGGGGACTGGAGGTGCTAGTGGATATGGAGGTGGAGCAATGCTTATGGAGGCAAGAGGATCGATGGAGGTTATAGCCACCGGGTCACGATGATTGATCGAGGATATGATGGCAGATCTCGCTGCTAGAGAGGTTGTGGTGGTTCCGATGGGAACGGAGAAACCGAATGACTAATCACGATTTTCGCTATGGAACTATTTCTTCTAGATAGCCCTAGTTATCTTTGGATTTTTGATTTGCTCTATGCATGCTCTTCTTTTATCTATATCGTCGCTTTTATCTAAGAAATCTTGATGCACTACTTGGTTGGTTAAATCAAAAAGAAGAAATGTTGAATATGAATTTGTTCTTTATTAAAAAATAACCTTAAACCCTAAACCCTAAAGTATAACCTAAACCCTAAACCTAAAACCTAAACCCTAAACTCTAAACCCGAAAAACCATAAACCCTAAACACTAAACCCTAAACCCTAAACCCTAAAACCCTAAACCATAAACCTTAAACCCTAAACCCTAAACCCTAAAATCTACAACCTAAAACCTAAACCCTAAACCTTAAACCCTAAACCCTAAAATCCCTAAACTCTAAATTCTAAATCGTAAACCCTAAACCATAAACCTTAAACCATAATTCCTAAACCATAAAACCTAAATCCTAAACCCTAAACCTACAACCCTAAAGACTAAACCTTAAACCCTAAACACTAAAACACTAAACCCTAAACCCTAAACCTAAACCTAAACCTAAACCATAAACCTAAATCTAAACCCTAAACCATAAAACCTAAGCCTAAACCTAAACCTAAATTAAAGTTAAACCTAAACCCTAAACCTAAACCTAAGCCTAAACTAAACCCTAAACCTGAAATACAAACTTAAAACCTAGACCTAAAAAAATAAAATAAAAACCTAAACATAAACCTATAAAAAAAATAAAGCCTAACCCTAAAAATAAAATAAAATTAAAACTAAACTAAAAAATAAACCTAAACCTAAACCTTAAAATAAACTAAAATAAAAAACCGATAAAAAATAAATAAACTAAAATAAATAAACTAAACTAGATAAAAATAAAATGAACCTAAAAAAAATAAAATAATAAAATAAACTAAAATTAATAAAAATAAACTATATAAATAAAATAAATCTAACCTACTCATTTACTTAATTTTAAAAAAAATTAAAAAATTAATAAAAAAACTCTAAACCCTAAACCCTAAATCCTAAACCCTAAACCCTAAAAATCCTAAATCCTAAATCTTAAACCCTAAACTTTAAACCCTAAACCTTAAACCGTAAACCCTAAGCTCTAAAAAAACCCAATCCCTAAAACCCTGAACCCTAAACCCTAAATCAAATCCCAAAACCCTAAACTCTAAACATAAACCCTAAACCCTAAACCTTAAACCCCTAAACCCTAAAATCCTAAACCCTAAACCTTAAAACCTAAATTAACTCAAAATTGTAACCTATTGGTAAATCGCGAACCCTAAACCCTAAAAAGCCTAAACCCTAAAGTCCAAACACTAAACCCAAAACCCAAAACCCTATCCTTAAACCTTAAACCCTAATGTTACTGGAGGTGCTGGTGGATCTAGAGGTGCTGGTGGATATGGAGGTGGTGGTTATGGAGGCAGAGGAGGAGGGTTAAACCATGGTGGTGGTGGAGGGATAAATCAAAGATGGATCGCTACTAAAAGGCTAATGATGGGAACTAGAGAAACTAAAGAATGGCAGATCTAATCTGCTGCTTAAGGAACTGTGTCTTTATAGTAGAGACAGTTCTAATTACCTAGTGATTTTGATTTGCACTATGTGTGCTCATTTTTTATCTATGTCAATCTAAACTCTTTGAAATTAAAAAATTTAAAACTAAAAAAAAAAAATTTAAAATTTAAACCCTAAACTAAATTTAAATTTAAAATAAACTAAATTAAAAACTTAAACCCTAAACTATAAATAAAAAAACCTAAAAAAAACTTAAACTTAAACCTAAATTTTAAACTAAATTTAAACTTAAAACCAAACTTAAACTATAAACTAAAAAAACTTAAACTAAACTAACAATAAACTAAAACCTAAACCCAAATAAAACTATAAAACTAAACTAAACTTAAACCTTAACCTAAAATAAACTATAAACTAAACTAAACCTAAACTAAACCTTAAACCCTAAACACTAAACCCTAAATAAAACCTAAACCCTAAACTCAAAACTAAACTAACCTAAACCTAAAACTTAAACTTAAACTAAACCTAAACCCTAAACCCTAAACCCTAATGGTAACCTAAACATAAACTCAAAATAAACTAAACTAAACTTAAATAAAACTATAAATAACTTAAACCTAAACTTAAACTTTAAAGCTAAGACTAAACTAAGTCTAAACTCTAATTTAAAACCTAAATCTAAACTAAACCTAAAATAATCAAACACTCCTAACCTAAACCTAAATACTAAAACCTAAACCTAAACTAAACTAACCCTAAACCCTAATCACTAAAACCTTAAACCCTAAAAAAACCTAAACCTAAAACTTAAACACTAAACCCAAAACCTAAGCCTAAACCTAATCCCTAAACCCTAAACCCTAAACCTTAAACTTTACCTAAAGTAACAAAAAATAAAGCTAAATTCTAAAAGCAAATAAACTTAAACCTAAACTTAAACCCTAAGAATGGGCAGAACCTTGATGGCTGGAACATCACCGCCAACTAGGCTCACTCTAGATCTGACCGTGGAGGCTAAAGCAGAGGCGACGATTATCATAGTGGTGGTGAGGGATTTAGAGGTTCACGGTGGACATAGGAGTGGCGGAGTTATAGAGGCGGATGAGCAGTATCAGGGGTTATATTGGTGGCGGTGGAGGTATATGATGAGGATCCGTACTTGAAGCGGGGTAGTTACATTCGATGGGAATTGGAGAAGAGCAGAAACGGACGATCGTCTACTTATGGAACTGTGTCTTTATAATGGGGACGATTCTAGTTATCTAAACTATTTCATTTACTCTATGCATGCTCATTTTTTATCTTTGTCATCACTTGTGTCTTACAAAACTTGTGTTTGCTTGATGAAATCTAAAAGAGGAAATATTTAATCGATTTTTGTTCCTATTAAAAAGCAATAAACCCTAAACCCTAAATCCAAAACCATAAACTAAAACATAAACCCTAAATCTAAAACCTAAACCCTAAACCCTAAATCCTTAAAAAATAAAACCCTAAACAAACCCTCCCTAAACCCAAAACCCTAAACCCTAAAACCACTAAACTACCCAATCCTATCCTAAACCCAAAATCACCCTAACCTAAACCTAAAACCCACCCTAAACCCCCCTAAACCTCCCTATACAACACTAAACCTAAATCCTAAAACCCTCCTAAACCTAAACAAAATAAAACTAAAGAAAATAAACCACATACACTAAACCTAAATAAAAAATAAATAATAATGAAACCTTAACTAAAACCTAGAAACCTAAACCTAAATTAAATAAAATAAACTAAAATAAAATAGATAAATTAAATTAAAAAAAATGAAATGAACCTAAGAATAAAAAACCTAAATAAAATAAGAACTAAACATAAAATGAAAATAAAATAAACCTAAAGTAAAATAAAATAAAAAGTAAATAAAAACCTAAAACTAAAATCTAAATGTTAATCTAAAACCTAAATATAAGTAAAATATAAAACCTAAACCCAAATTTAAAAAAAAAGAATTAAACCTATAATTAAAATAAATAAACCTAAACTTGAACTAAAATAAATGTAACCTAAACCTAAAATAAACTAAACATAAACCTAAACCTAAACCTAAACCAAAATGTAAACTAAGTAAAATAAATTAAACTCAAAATAAACTAAACTTAAACCTAAACCTAAACTAAAAAAATAAAAATTAAAAATAAACCTAAAATAAATAACTTAAAACCTAAACCTAAAAAAATAAAATAAAAATTTATTCCTAAATCTAAAAATAAAAAATAAAACCTAAACTTAAAACAAAAAATAAAAATAAAACTAAACTAAAATAAATAAACATAATATAAACAAACTATACTAAATAAAAATAAGAAAAAACCTTAATAAATTTAAAAAATAAAATAAACTAAAATAATTAAAAAATATTTTAAATAAACCTAAACCTACCGGCTTACTTAATTTAAGAAAAAGATAAATTAAAAAAAAAACATATAAACCCTAAACTATAAACCCTAAACCCTAAAACCCTAAATCCTAAATCTTAAACCCTAAACCTAAACCCTAAACTCAGGCCCTAAACCTGCAACCCTGCGTCTCCTATCCCTAAACACTAAACCATAAACCTTAACCTAAACACTCCCTAAACCTAACCCTAACCTCACACTCTAAACTCTAACTAAACCACTGGGCTAACTCATCCTCCCTGGGCCCTCCTAAACATTAATAACCTATGCTTAAACCTACCCTGGGCCCAGGCCACAAACTACTCTAAACTTAAACTCTAAACATCCCAACCATGGGCCATCCCTCCCAACCCTAAACTCCAGGCCCTAAATCCTAAATAATCATCCAACCTAAACCTGGGCCAAACTAAACTAAACCTAAACCTAAACCTAAACCAAATCTAAAACTCTAAATTATAAACCCTAAAATCTAAACTAACCCTAGGCCCTAAGCTAACCCTAAATAGTAAAATCCTAAGCACTAAACTTTAAATCTTAAACCCTAAACCCTAAACCCTAACCCTAAACCCTAAACCATAAAACCCTAAACCCTAAAACCAAAAACCCCCCTTAATTGCTAAACCCTAACAAAAAACCTAAACCTAAAGTAACTAAATAAAGAAAAAAATAAACCTAAACCCAAAAAGCTAATAAAATTAAACTTAAAGCTAAACCCTAAGAATGGTCAGAACCTTGACGGTAGGAACATCTCCATTAACTAGGCTCGGGTTAGATCTAACCGTGGAGGCGAAGGCGAAGGCAGCAGTTATCATAGTGGTGGTGGGTGATCTGGAGGTGTTGGTGGATATGGTGGTGGCATTTTGGAGGAGGGACGAGCGATGAAGGTTACAACCATGTTGGTGGTGATGGTGGAGGGAGATATTTGGGATATGATGGTAGATCCCGCTGCTCGAGAGGCTAGGGTGGTTTTGATGGAACTAGAGCAAAGAAGAATGATCTGATCTACTACCTATGGAACTATGTCTTTATAATAGAGACAGTTCTAGTAATCTAAGATTTTTGATTTTCTCTATGTGTGCTAATTTTTTATTTATGTTGTCGCTTATATCTTAGAAAACTTGGTGTGCTACTTGATTGATGAATTCAAAAAGAAGAAATCTTGAACCTAAATTTGTTCTCTATTAGAAAATACCATTAACCTAAACCCTAGACCCTAACTAAAACATAAACCTTAAGCCTAAAACCTAAAACCTAAATCCTAAACCCTAAACTAGACCTTAAACTCTAAACCATAAATAACCTTAAACCCTAAAACCCTAAAACCTTAAAGCCAAGACCTAAACCCTAAGCTCTAAACCCTGAATTCTAAAAACCTAAATCCTAAACCCTAAACCCAAAACTAACTGTAAACACTAATCTAACCCTAAACCCTAAACACTAAACCTTAAACCCTAAATCCTAAACCTTAACCCTAAACCCTAATCACTAAAACCTTAAACCCTAAAACCTTAAACTCTAAACCTCTAAACACTAAATCCTAAAACCTAAGCCCTAAACCTTAATCCCTAAACCCTAAACCCTAAACCTTAAACTTTAACCTAAAGTAACAAAAAATAAAGCTAAATTCTAAAAGCAAATAAACTTAAACCTAAACTTAAACCCTAAGAATGGGCAGAACCTTGATGGCTGGAACATCACCGCCAACTAGGCTCACTCTAGATCTGACCGTGGAGGCTAAAGCAGAGGCGACGATTATCATAGTGGTGGTGAGGGATTTAGAGGTTCTGGTGGACATAGAGGTGGCAGTTATAGAGGCAGGATGAGCAATGCAGGTTATAGCTGTGGTGGCGGTGGAGGGTATATGATGACGGATCCCGCTACTTGAGAGGCGGGGGTAGTTCTGATGGGAACTGGAGAACCGAAGAACGGACGATCCGATCTACTACTTATGGAACTGTGTCTTTATAATGGGGACGATTCTAGTTATCTAGGCTATTTCATTTACTCTATGCATGCTCATTTTTTATCTTTGTCATCACTTGTGTCTTACAAAACTTGGTGTGCTACTTGCTTGATGAAATCTAAAAGAGGAAATATTTAATCTGATTTTGTTCCCTATTAAAAAAAGCAATAAACCCTAAACCCTAAATCCAAAACCATAAACTAAAACATAAACCCTAAATCTAAAACCTAAACCCTAAACCCTAAATCCATCTACCTAAATAAACCCAAAATCCTAAATCCTAAACCCAAAATCCTATAACCTACAAACCTAAACCTTAAACCCTAAACACCAAACCCTAAACCCTAAATTGACCCTAAACACTAAACCCTAAATCCTACAAAACCTAAACCTAAACAAAAAATAAAACTAAAAAGAAAATAAAATACACACACTAAATAAAAAAAATAAAATAAAATGAAAACCTTAACTAAAACCTAAACCTAAACCTAAAAAATTAAATAAAATAAACTAAAATAAAAAGATAAAACTTACTAAATTAAAAAAAATGAAATGAACCTAAGAATAAAAACCTAAATAAAATGATCTAAACATAAAATGAAAATAAAATAAACCTAAAGTAAAATAAAAGTAAATAAAACCTAAAACTAAAATCTAAATGTTAATCTAAAACCTAAATATAAGTAAAATATAAAACCTAAACCCAAATTTTAAAAAAAAGATTAAACCTATAATTAAAATAAATAAACCTAAACCTAAACTAAAATAAATGTAACCTAAACTAAAATAAACTAAAATAAACTAAACCTAAACCTAAACCTAAACCAAAATGTAAACTAAAATAAAATAAATTAAACTCAAAATAAACTAAACTTAAACCTAAACCTAAACTAAAAAAATAAAAATTAAAAATAAACCTAAAATAAATAACTTAAAACCTAAACCTAAAAAAAATAAAATAAAATTGATTCTAAATCTAAAATAAAAATAAAACCTAAACTTAAAACAAAAAATAAAAATAAAACTAAACTAAAATAAAATAAATAATATAAAACAAACTACTATAAATAAAAATAAGAAAACCTTAATAAATTTAAAATAAAATAAACTAAAATAATTAAAAAAATTCTAAATAAACCTAAACCTACTGATTTAAGAAAAGATAAATTAAAAAACTCCTAAACCCTAAATATAAACCCTAAACCCTAAAACCCTAAATCCTAAATCTTAAACCCTAAACTCCCTAAACCCTAAACCCTAAACTGTGGCCCTCCTGCCCCACCTCACGTCACTGACACTCCTGGGCTTTAAACTAAACCATGAGCCTAAACACTCCACACCTGAACACCCCCCCACTCCTAAACCCTCCTAACTGGGCTCTCCAAAACTACTAACTCCCTGGGCTGACTTTCCTAAATAAACCTAAACCCTACCCACCCACTGCCTAAACTCTGGGCTTTCTACCATTCTGGGCCAACCAGGCCCCTGGGCCCCTCCTAAACCTAAACCTTAAACCCTAAATCCTAAATAACCATAAACCTTAAAAACCTAAACCCTAAAACCTAAACTAAAACTCTAAACCCTAAACCCTAAACCCTAAACACCAAATGCTAAAACTCTAAATTATAAACCCTAAAATCTAAACTAACCCTAGGCCCTAAGCTAACCCTAAATAGTAAAATCCTAAGCACTAAACTTTAAATCTTAAACCTAAACCTAAACCTAACCCTAAACCCTAAACCATAAAACCCTAAACCCTAAAACCAAAACCCCTAATTGCTAAACCCTAACAAAAACCTAAAAGTAACTAAATAAAAAAAATAAACCTAAACCCAAAAGCTAATAAAATTAAACTTAAAGCTAAACCCAAAGAATGGTGGAACCTTGGTGGAACATCTCCATTAACTAGGCTCGGGTTAAGATCCTTGCTGAAGGCAGGTTATCATAGTGGTGGTGGGTGATGGAGGTGGTGGATATGGTGGTGGCATTTATGGAGGAGGATGCGATGAAGGTTACAACCATGTTGGTGGTGATGGTGGAGGAGATATTAGGGATATGATGGTAGATCCCGCTGCTCGAGAGGCTAGGGTGGTTTTGATGGAACTAGAGCAACTGAAGAATGATCGATCTACTACCTATGGAACTATGTCTTTATAATAGAGACAGTTCTAGTAATCTAAGATTTTTGATTTTTCTATGTGTGTTAATTTTTTTTTATGTTGTCGCTTATATCTTAGAAAACTTGGTGTGCTACTTGATTGATGAATTCAAAAAGAAGAAATCTTGAACCTAAATTTGTTCTCTATTAGAAAATACCATTAACCTAAACCCTAGACCCTAACTAAAACATAAACCTTAAGCCTAAAACCTAAAACCTAAATCCTAAACCATAAACCCTAAAGCCTAAACCCTAGAAATCCTAAACCATAATCCCTAAAGCCTAAACCCTAAACCCAAAACCCTGAATCCTAAAACCTACAACCATAAACCCTAAATACTAAACCCCAAACCTAACCCTAAACCTAAACCTAAACCCCACTAAACCCTAAAACCTAAACCTAACCTAAACCTAAACTAAACTAAAATAAAATAAACTCTAAACCCTAAACCTAAAATAAAATATAAAAAATATTAAAATAAAACCTAAACTAAAACTTAAACCTAAACATAAAATAAAATAAAATAAACTAATAAAATAAACTAAAATAAAACTATACTAAAAATAAATCCTAAGAATAAAACCAAAATAAAATAAAACAAATGTATAATAAAATAAACCTAAAATATAAAAGAATAAATTTAAAACTTAACATAAAATTAACCTTAAAATAAAACCTAAACCCTAAAAAAAAAAACCTACCAAAATAAAATAAATAAAATATAAAACTAAAATAAACAAAATCTCATTAAATGAAATAAATAAAACTAAAATAAACTAAACCTAAACTAAGTATAAACTAAAAATAAAACCTAAAATTAAAATAAAATAAAACCTAAAACCTAAATAAAAATAAAATAAAACTTAAACGTAAAAAATAAAATCTAAACCTAAAAAAAATTAAATAAAAATAAAACTAAACAAAATATAAACCTATATAAATGAACAACTTAATAAAATAAAAATAAATAAAAAAATAAAAATACTAAAATAAATAAAATTAAACTAAATAAACCTAAAACCACTTACCTAATTTAAGAATAATCATATAAAAACCTCTCTAAACCATGACCTAACCCTCCTCAGGCCATGCCCTTAAACTCTAAACCCTAAACCACTGAGCCACTAACCCCCACTAAAGTTTACCTTAAACCCATACTTACCTAAACTACTTTAAACTGAGCCTTAAACCAGGCGTGTTCCTGATCCCTAGGCCACTAAATGTTACCCCCTACTGACCCCACAAACAGAAAGCCTAAATCATTAACTGCCTCTACCATGACCTACAGGCACCTGACTGAACTAAACCCTGGGCCCTAGGCCTAAACCTAACTCCTGGGCTCTCTAATCTTTAGGCTCTGATCCTGGGCCAGGCCCTGGCAGAGCCACACTAAAGGCTGAGTCACAAACTGTGCAACCACATCCTGGATCTGGCTCTGGGCTTCAGACTCTGACCCTTAACTCAGTGCTATGATACCACTGAGCCTAACCATAACCACAATTACCTGACCCTAAACCCTCCCACTGGCATGACCCCAACATTAAAAAAATAAATATAAATTATAAAACTAAATAAAATCCTAAACTCAAGTAAACGTTAATTTAAACCTAACAATAAATTAAAATAAAATTTAAACTATAAACTTTAAAAAGACTTAAACTTAAAATAAAATAAACCTAAACCTAAACTAAAATAAAACCTAAACCTCAACTAAAATAAACTAAACCTAAACCTAAACCTAAAGTAAATAAATTAAATAAATTAAATGTAAACCTAAACCTAAACTAAAATTAAAACCTAAAATAAAACTAAAATAAAACCTAAAACCTAAACCTAAAAAAATAAAATAAAAGCGAAACCTAAATCTATAAAATTAAAACTTAAACCTAAAAAATAAAATAAAAATAAAATAAACTAAAATAAATGAACCTAATATATAAACTAAATAAAATAAAATTAAAATAAACCTAAATAAATATAAAATTAAAATAAACTAAAATAAATCAAAATTAAACTAAATAAACCTAAACTTATTGGCTTACTTAATTTAAGAAAAATAAATTAAAAAACCCTAAACCCTAAATGACCTAAACCCTAAAACTTTAAACCCTGATCCTAAACCATAAATAATACCATAAACCCTAAACTTATACTGGCTCTTGACCCCACAAACCATAAACCCTAAATTCCATTTTTGACCTAAATCAAAGTCTACCCTAACTCCTAGGCCTAAACCTAAACCTCCCATGCTAATGCTAAACCCTACACCAGACCCTAAACTATAATAAAACCCTAAACCACTAAAGACACTAAATCCTAAACCTAAAACCTACCACCAAACCCACAAATCTAAACTCAACAAAACTAAACCTCCCTAAACCCTAACCATGCTAAACCTTAAACCTACCACCCTAAACCCTATCCCACCCTGACCTAAACTAACACTAAACCCAGCTAACCCTAATTTCACAATAAACTAAACCTTAAACCATAAACCCCAAAATCATAAACAACCCTAAACCCTAAATCGACCTTAAAACCCAAAATTACAGACTAAACCTAAACCCTAATCCTAAACTAACCTACTACAAACCCAAGTAAATAAATTAAAAAAATAAACCTTAACTATAAAAGCTAATAAACTTAAATCTATACCTAAACCCTAAGAATGGTCAAAACCTTGACGGTAAGAACATCACCGTTAACCAGGCTCAGGTTAAATCTGGTCGTGTAGGAGAAAGCGGAGGCAGTGGTTATCATAGTGGTGGTGGGGGATCTAGAGGTACTGGTGGATATGGAGGTTTATGGAGGAGGGATGAGTGATGGAGGTTACAACCAAGGTGGTGGCGGAGGAAGAGATCAAGGATATGATGGCGGATCCCGCTACTCGAGAGGCAGGGATGGTTCTGATGGGAACTAGAGAAACTAAAGATCAACGATCCGATCTGCTGCTTATGGAACTATGTCTTTATAGTAGAGATGGTTCTATTTATCTAGGGTTTTTAATTTGCTCTATGCATGCCCATTTTTTATCTATGTCATCACTTGCATCTCAGAATACTTGGTGTGCTACTTGATTGACAAAATTGAAAAGAAGAAATGTTGAAGCTAAATTTGTTCTCTCTTAAAAAAACTATTAGCCCTAAACCCTAAACCTTAAACCCTAAACTAAAACATAAACCCAAAGCCTAAAACCTAAAACCTAAAACCTAAACCTTAAACCCTAAACCCTAAACTTTAAAAACCCTAAACCCTAAACCATAAATCCTAAACCCTATCTGAAAAAAATAATAAAAAACCTAAACCCTAAATCATAAAACCACCTAAACCACAATCCTAAATCCCAAACCCTAAACACTAAATCATAAACCCCAAACTAACACAAAACCATAAAAACCTAAAACCTAAACCTAAACTAAATAAAACTTTAAAAAAATAAATGCTAAAATCTAAACCTAAATAAAATAAAAAATAAAAAAATAAAAAACCTAAACTAAATCTTAAACCTAAACCTAAAAAAAAATAAAATAAAATAATAAAATAAACTAAGATAATAAATAAAACCTAAACTGAACTAAAAATAAAATAAACCTAAGAAAAAAAACTTAAATAAAATAAAAATATAAATATAATAAAAATAAAAGAAACCTAAATTAAAATAAAATACAAATTAACTAAAAAATTAAACATAAAAAATAAACTTTAAAATAAAACCTAAAAATAAATAAAAAATAAAACCTAAACCCTAAACAAAAAAATCTAAAACTAAATAAAAATAAAATAAACCTAAACCTAAACAAAAATAAACTAAACTAACATATATAAAACCTAAATCTAAACCTAAAATAAATTAAACCTAAACTTAAACTAAATGAAATAAATTAAATTAAAAATAAACTAAACCTAAACCTAAACTTAAATGAAAAAATAAAACCTAAAAATAAACCTAAAAAAGAAAATAAAAACTAAAACCTAAACCTAAAAATAAAAATTAAAACCTAAATCTATAAAAAATAAAATAAAAATAAAATAAACTAAAATAAATAAACCTCAAATAAATAAACCAAACTAAGTAAAAAATAAAATAAACCTAAATAAAAATAAAAAATAAAATAATCTAAAATAAATTAAAAATAAACTAAATAAACCTAAACCTACTGGCTTAATTAATTAAAGAAAAAATCAATATAAAAAAACCCCTAAAGCCTAAACCTACAACCCTAAACCCTCAACCCGAAACCTACCATCCTAAACACTAAACCCTAAACCCTAGAAAACCATAAACGTTAAACCTTAAACCCTAACCCTAAACTTTAAACCTAAACTATAAACCTAAACTAACAAAACTAAACCTAAAATTAAACCCTAAACCCTAAACCTAAACCTAAAACCTAAACTTAAACTATAAACCCTAAAACCTTAAAACCTAACCTAAATCTAAAAAACCTAAACCTAAACCTTAAACTAAACCCTAAATTGAATAAACCTAAACTCCTAAACCCTATACTCCTAAACTATAAACACTAAACCTAAACCCAAAATAAAACCTAAAACTAAACCTAAACCCAAACCCTAAACACTAAACCCTAAACCCTAAACACTAAGCCCTAAACCTTAGTTCTTAAACACTAAATTTTAATTTAACCCTAAACCCTAAGCTAACTCTAAACCCTAAATTGTTAACACTAAACCTTAAAACCTAAACCCTAAACCCTAAACCCTACTCTATAAATGCTAAAACCCAAAACCCTAAACCATAAACCCTGAACCCTAAACCCTAAACCCTAATCCCTAAATCGAAACCCCAAACCCTAAACCCTTAATATAAACCTAAAGTAACTAAAAAAATAAAAAAATAAACTTAAACCCTAAAACCTAATAAACCTAAACTGAAACCTAAACCCTAAGAATTGGCAAAACCTTGACTACAAGAACATCACCATCAACCAAGCTCAGTCTTGATTTGACGTTGGAGGCAAAGGCAGAGGCAACGGTTATAGCAGTGGTGGTTAGGGATCTAGAGGTGCTGGTGGATACGAAGGTGGCGATTATGGAGGCCAAAGGAGCAGTGGAGGTTAAAACCATGGTGGTGGCGGAGGGAGAGATCAGTGATATGATGGCAGATCCCAGTGCTTAAGAAGCGGAGGTGGTTCTGATGGAAACTAGAAAAACTAAAGAATGCCAATTCGATGTGTTGCTTATGGAACTATGTCTTTCTAATAGAGAGAATTCTAGTTATCTAAAGGTTCTCATTTGCACTATGTGTGCTCCTTTTTTATTTATGTCATCGCTTATGTCTTATATAACTTGGTGTGCTACTTGGTTGATGAAATCAAAAATATGATATGTTGAATCTGAATTTATTCTCTATTAAAAAAACCATAAACCATAAACCCTAAACCCTAAAACCAAAAATATAATGTAAACCATTAACCTAAAACAAAAACCATAAACCCTAAACCCTAAACCCTAAACTAAAACATAAACCCTAAACCTAAAACCTAAACCCTAACCCAAAACACTAAACCCTAAATCTTAAATCCTAAACCACAAAATAAAAAAACCTAAAACCCTTAATCCAATAACCTACAAACCTAAACCCTAAAACCTAACCCCTAAATCCTAAACCATAAACTCTAAACCCTAAAAACCTAAAAACCTAAACCTAAGCTAAATAAAACCTACAAATAAAATAAATAAAAACCTAAAACTAAATCAATTAAAAACCAAAAACTAAAACCTAAGTCTAAACTTTAACCTAAAATAATAAAAACAAAAAATAAATATTAAACTTAAATAAAATAAATAAAAACCAAAACCAAACTAAAAAATAAACTTAAAAATAAAAAACCAAAATAAATAAAAACTAAACCTAAAATAAAAATAAAATAAACTTTAAAAATTAAAATAAAAAACTAAACCTAAATCTAAAAAAATCTAATAAAAATATAAATAAAACTAAAATAAAAAATAAACCTAAACTGAAAAAGTAAACTAAAATTAAAAACCTAAACAAAAATAAATAAACCTAAAATAAATTTACAAAACTAAATAAAAATAAAAATAAACCTAAATAAAAATTAAAAATAAAATAAACTAAAATACATAAAATAAAAAAAAACTATCTATTTACTTAATTTAAAAAAGAAAAAAAAGAAAAAAAGATAAAAACCTTAAACACTAAACCCTAAAGCCCAAACACTAAACCCTAAACCTACAACCTATACCCTAAACCCTAAACCATAAATGCTAAAAAAACCTTAAACCCTAAATCCTAAACCCTAAACTTTAAACCCTAAACCTAAACCTTAAAGCCTAAACTGTAAACCCTAAACCCTAAAACCTAAAACCTAAATAGTAAACCCTAAACCCTAAAACCATAAACTAACCTAAACCCTAATTTAACTCTAAGCCTTAAACTAACCCTAAACCCAAAAAACCCTAAACCCTAAAGCCTTAACCCTAAACCCTAAACCCTAAATCATAACCTTAAATCTGAAACCCTAACACTAAACCCTAAACCCTAATTCCCAATCATTTTGGTTTGGATTTCTCTCCCCAATATGCAAATCTATTTCATTGACCATCAATTCCTTTTTATTGTGGGTGCTTTATTTGGTTGTTCATTGCAAATTGATTTGGCAACAGCTACTAAATCTCATCCTTCAATTTCTAGAATCCTTATTGAATTAGACATTACCAAGAAACCCCCCAAAAAAATGTTGTTGGGATCTAAAAATTATGGATACATGCAAAGAATTGAGTTTGAAAATTTCCATGTCTTTTGTTCTCACTGCAAAATCCATGGGCACGATAATTCTAAATATTTCATTCTTCATCCTCACTTAAAAAAGGAAATCCCTATTAAGGAAACTTATGTTCCTAACCCTACCCCAACCACTGTTAAATATCAAAAAACTACTTTGGAAAAAAGGATTCTTTCAATGTTCCTAATAAGGTTATTTTGCCTCTTACTTCTTCTATGCAACTGAAGGCTTCTAATGTGAACAATAATAGCTTTTCTAATCTTTTGAATGAGGATTCTATTTTCTCCAATTCAATCCTTGCATCCTTGCTGGCATTGATAGATAAAATGAGGCTTTAATGGAGAACATAAATGAGGAATTTAATACTATGCATCATTCTAATTCAATGGTGAATATGGCTTTAATATCTCATGATAATCAAGTTGATAAACCTGATTCCATATTCCAAATTCAAGATGATTGTGCTTCTCAGAAAGATTCGCTTTTATCTAATAATTTGGCTAATGATGAAGAAGGGTTTGGTGTTCCTACTTGCCTTCTTAATAAATCAGTTTCTGTTCCCTCCCTTGTTATTCTTGAAGATCATTTGTCTTTTAAAAACTCTAGTGTCATGGAAGAATTCACTTCATCGAGATTTGACTATTCTAATTTTGAAATGATGATTCAAAAAAATGGCTTCCAAACTTTATATTCGAAAAAAATTGTTAAAAATTTTCTTCTCAAATTGCTAAGAAACACTATAGTTGTTGCAACCTCTCTATCTTCTCTCAATTAACTTTTACTCTCCCCTCCCCCTTTTTTTTTAATGTTTAATTTTTTTGTTTTGAATGTTTGAGGGATTGGTTCCATCTCTATTCATAACTATATTAGAAATCTTTGTTGTATCCATAATATTTCCTTACTTATTATTCTTGAACCACTTATTCATGCTAATAAAATTAACCATGTTGCTAGAATGATCGATTTCAATAAATTTTTAGAGTAGTAGTGGTTATGGAGGCAGGAGGAGTGATGGTGGTTACATTCTGGTGGTGAGAGGAGAGATCGGGATATGATGGTGGATTCCACTACAGAGGCCAGTGGTGATGGGCATTGGAGAAGCTAAAAAATGGTCGATCCAATTTGCTGCTCATGGAACTGTGTCTTTATAGTAGATAAAGTTCTAGTTATCTATGGTTTTTGATTTGCTCTATACGTGCTCATTTTTTATCTATGTTGTCATCTTAGAAAACATAATGTGTTACTTGGTCGATGAAATCAAAAAGAAGAATTATTGAATATGAATTTGTTCTCTATTAAAAAAAACCAAATACCCTAAACCCTAATCTAAAACCTAAACCTAAACCTAAAACCTAAACCCTAAACCCTAAACCCTAAATAATAAAAAACATTAAAACCTAAACCCTAAAACCCTAAACCTTAAACCCTAAACCCTAAACCCTAAACCATAAACCCTAAACCCTAATAATATTAAAAAATTAAAGTGAAGAAACCCCACCGATCGAGCCCCTCTCCTCATGTTCTAGCAATTTTCCTTTCTTGCTCTCATTTTGGGTTTTTTGGATGCTGCTTGATGGCTATTTTGAGTGATTCTCATTGGATCCCTTCTGGAATCGATAGTTGTTGGCTGATTTTGTGTCTTTCTTGGAGTGACGCGTTTTAGCATCTTCTTTGGTCCTATGGATCCTACTAAGCATCATCTACCCAATTTCTGCTACTTCAAATCATTCAAAGAAATTCTCTGGTAAAGATGGCTATTCGTGAGTCCATGGAACTTATTTTGACTTCTTTTGATGCATGCTTATTATGTGTTTTTCTGATTGTATAAAAAATCTTGCTAAGCCATTAGAATTCACTTTGGTTGGAAAATTTACTCTTTGTAGGCCTAATCTGAATAACATTTGCTCTTTCTTTCATAGTCTAAAACTTTCACATGCTTTTATGATAGGTTTAATTGATCCTCGCTATATTTTGATTCAGTTGATAAATGATTTGGATTACTCTTGTGTTCTCTCTCATCATTCTTATTTTATTTTTAATTGCCAAATGAGGATGCTGAAATGGTCTCCACTATTTAATATTAAAGAAGAATCCCCAATTATTGGTTTGATTTCTCTCCCAAATATGCTAATTCATTTCAATAACTAGAATTTCTTTACTTGCCTTATTTGGTTGGCCATTGCAAATTGATCAAATTTAATTATAAAATCTCAACCTTCAATACATTACCAAGAAACACCCAAAAGAAATCTAGTTGCAATCTAAAAATTATGGTTATATGCAAAGAATTGAATTTGAAAATTCCCTGTCTTTTGTTCTCACTACAAAATCTATGGGCATGATAATTCTGAATGTTTCATTCTTCATCCTCACCCAAAAAGAAAATCCTATTAAGGAAACTTCTATTCCTAACCCTAGTGATATTAAAAAAACTACTTTGGAAAAAAAAGGATTCTTTGAATGTTCCTAATAAGATTTACCTTTTATTTCTTCTGAATAATTCTAATATGAACAATAATAGCTATTCTAAACTTTTAAATGAGGATTTTGTTTCCTCTGATTCGATCCTTGCAACCTTGCTATTTTGATAGATGAAAATGAAGCTTTAATGGAGAACATAAATGAGAAATTTAATATAATGCATCATTCTAATTCAATGAAGAATCGGCTTTAATACCTCATGATAATTAGGTTGATAAATTTGATTCCATATTTCAAATTTAGTATGATTTAACTTCAAAAGATTTGCTTTTATCTAATAATTTGGCTAATGATGAAGAAGGGTTTGTTCCCACTTGCCTTCTTAATAAATCAATTTTGCTCCCTCCCTTGTTCTCAAGCTCATTTATCTTTAATAAATTCAGTGTCTTGGAAGGAGAATTCAATTCTCATCAATAGATTTCTCCTAAATCTGTGAATAATGTTGCTAAATCCTTTTGGATGATGATTCAAAGGGCAAAAGAAAATGGCTTCCAAACTTTTTATGAATAAGAAAAAATGTTAAAAAAATTTCTCTAAATTGCCAAGAAACCCCCCTTTTCTATTTCTTTATGTTTAATTTTTTAGTTTGGAATGTTAGAGGGATTGGTACCCTCTCTATTCATAACTATATTAGAAATTTTTGTTGTATTCATAATATTTCTTTACATATTATTCTTGAGCCACTTATTCATGCTAATAAAATTAACCATGTTGCTAGAATGATCAATTTTAATATTTTTTCTCTAATGTTAGTAATAAGATTTGTTATTTTTGGAATAACTTTGTAGAAATTTTTATTCTTGATGTTTTTTATCAAGTTGTCAATGCTCAAATCTCTTGTGGTGATTATTGTGTTTTGGGCTCTTTTGTTTATGCATCTTATAGTAGATTTAGTAGAAATCTTTTTTGGGATAACTTGACTAATTTTGCCACTTCTATCAATAAACCTTGGTTTGTTGGTTGTGATTTCAACACTATTTTGTTCTCATCTAAATGAAGTAGTGGTTGCTCTCCTAATATTCATTCCATGGAAGAATTTATCAATATGATCTTTGATTGTAATTTAATTAATATTGGTTTCAAGGGTTTTAATTATACTTGGCAAAACACTAGACTTTGGCTAAGGTTGGACCAGATTATTTTTAATACTCATTGGATTACTCAATGGCCTATTACTTCTATCAATCATTTATGCAAAACCTTGTCTGATCATGGTCCTCTTTTAGTTTCTATTAAAGATAATTCTAATAGATTAAAACATTTCTCTCCTTTTAGATTTTAGAACATGTGGATTAGCATATTGAGTTTTTTAATGTTGTGGCTAACAATTGGAAAGCTCCTTTACATCATGATAATTCTATTATGGTGATGAAAAGACTTTGGTTTAAGCTTAAAATACTTAAACAAATTCTTGGTTGGTGGAACAAGCACAATTTTAAAAACCTTTTTGCTAATATCAAAGATATGGAAAAATTAGTTTGTGATCTTGAAGTCTCTGTTATGTTTGATACTTCTAAGATTAAGGACTTGACTGAGGTGAAAGATAAGCTTGTTAATTTTCAAAATATGGAAGAGACTCATTGATGCCAAAATGTTGCTAGTAAACACATTACAGATGGTGCATGAAAACTAGCTATTTTCATGCTTTAGTTAATAAAATGAGAGCCTTAAATAATATTCAAAAAATTAAAGATGACAATGGTGAATGGATTACAGACAGTAATGATATTAAGGATTCAATCATTAATTACTTTAGAAATATGCTTAATAAGAGTTGCTCTTATGAAGTTATTTCAAAATCACACTTAATTCCTTCTATTATTACCAATGATGATAATAATTTTCATACTATTATGCCTAATGAAGATGAAATTTTTAAAGTTCTTAATAGCATGAACATAGATTCTATTGCTGGTCCGAGGGTTTCACTACCCAATTTTTCTAATAATGTTGGTTTATTATTAAAAATGATCTGATTGAGGCTATGGTTAATTTTTTTAATGGAAATCCTTTTCCTAGATATTTCTCTAGCTCTTCTAATGCTCTCATACCTAAGAAAGATAACCCAGACTATTGGAGTGATTTTAGACCTATTAGTCTTTACACCTTCTTCAATAAGCTGATTTCTAAAGTTCTTGCCAACAGGCTTAGTCTTTTACTTCATAAGATTATCTCTCTCAACCAAACTGGTTTTGGTAGAGGTAGATCTATTTTTGATAACATTTTACTTGCCCAAGAATTAATTCATGATTTAGATGCAAAGACTAGAGGTGGAAACATTCTTTTCAAATTAGATATTACAAAAGCTTTTGATAATATCTCTTGGATTTCCTTTTCCATATTTTGAATTTAATTGGGTTTTCTGCTAAATTTATATTTTCTTATTAAAAATTGTATTGACAATGTATGTTTCTCTATTTTACTTAATGGGGAAGCTTTGGGCTTCTTTTCTTCTTCCCATGGCATAAGATAAGGGAATCCTTCATCTCTTGCTTTATTTATTATTGATTTTGAGTACATATCTAGAGCATCAATGAGTTATTCTTAAATAATCCTAGTATGTACTACAAAACTTTTGGTGGTCTTCCTTTTCCCACTTAAGCTTTGCGGATTATTTTATTATTTTTTGCAATGCTTCCTTTCATCATATCAAGAACCTTAAGATTTTTTTAAATAAATTTGGTAGAGAAAGTGGTCTTTCTATCAATGATAACAAAAGCTATTTTATTACTTCTTCAAGTATCTCCAATAATAAAATCAATCAAATTCTACATATCTCTAATTTTAAACATCAACACTTACCTCTTAAGTACTTGGGTGCTCCTCTTTTTAAAGGTCCAAAATGATCCCTCCTTTTGATGAGTTAATTCAAAAAATTTTAAATAAAATTTCTATTTGGGAATTCCATTTACTTTCCCTTGGTGGCGTGCTTACTATTCTTAAAAGCACTCTCAATTCAAATTCCTCTTTATTTGATTCAAACTATTATTCCCACAAATTCTACTCTTATCAAAATTGATCGCATGCTTAATAAATGTTTTTGGAGGTCCAATAATTCTATTAAGAGAATGTGTTGGACTTCCTGGCATAAATGTTGTGGTCCTTTGGATGAAGGTGGTCTTGGTTGCAAACCTACTCATGAAGCTATCACGCCTCTCATAAGCTGGTGGAATTCTAGAAAGAATGATAGCCTTTGGGCTAATTTTATGATGGAGAAATATTGCCAAGGTAAACACCCTCTTACTTGTGCTTATAAAGTTGGTGACCTTCTCTAGTTTGGAAAAGGCTTTGCTCCATTAAATGGGTTGTTGAATCCTTAATATCTTGGGGTATTCATTCAGGTTCTTCTTTTGGCAAGACAATTGGATTGGCAATGGCTCTATTGACTCCCTTTTATCTACACTCTACCATTACTATCAAAGTTAACTCTTTTGTCTTAATAACAATTAAAATAAAACCAAACTTGAGAATGACATTCCTATTTCTTTATTTGACAAGTTTTACAACATCGCTATTTTTTCTAATAAATTGGATCAACTTCTTTTCAAGCTCTCTTATAATGGTGATTTCATCCTTAAAGAGGTTTGGAATTTTATTAGAACACCTTTAATGTTTTCATTAAATTTTGGAATAATATCATTCCCATTTCTTATTCTATTTTAGCTTGGAAGATTTTGAATAACTTCATCTCTGATTCCTTGCTCTAGCTTAAAGGGTTTTATTTACCTTCTAAGTGTTATTGTTGCTTTCATATTGAAAATGTTAATCATGTTTTGTCAATGGTGTTATTGCTTCCAAACTTTGCATATGGCATGATGATTTATTTAACACTAACTATTTTCATGGCTCTTTCATTATATCAACTTCTTTAAGTTTGTTTCCATAAAATTGTGTAAGGTCATATTAAAGTTTTAATTATTATTGCCCATATTTGGTTCATTTGGATGGATAGGAATGATGCTAAATATTGTGGTATCCCTATGAACAATAAAAGGATCCTTACCAGAACTAAAAAAAATTCATACTTTGTTAAATGCATATTTAATCAGTAATCTTCACTTTAGAGGTTATAAATTTGTAGCTAAAAAATCAAGTATCACTTTGCATGATGATCCTTAATACAAGAGTATTAGGATGATACATTGGATTAAGCCTAAAATTTTTTTTTCTTAAGATCAATATTGATGGTTCTGTTTCCCCAAACAAATATGGCTATGGTGGAATTCTTAGGGATTTTAAAAGTACTATCATTTGTGCTTTTGCCTACCCTCTCAAAGCTTGTTCTATTTTTATGTTGAGCTCATGGTTGTTAACAAAGCTATTGATATTTTTTTAAGCAAAGGTCTCATTAATATTGACTTAATTTATCTTCGTAATCACACTAAAAGCTTCTTTCTCAAGTTTGCTACAAAAATTTTCACATTCTTCGTGAAGGCAATGCTTGTACTGATTTCCTGGCTAATTTGGGAGGGGAATTAAATGAGCTCACTTTATTTGATAACCATATCTTACCTAAGCATATGCATGGTCTAGTCAATCTGGATAACACTAGACTGTCTTACCTTAGATTTTAACCTTATGCTATTTTGGTGATCTTTTTGCTATGGTGGTTTTATTCAAACTTTTTTTGTTTGTTTATTTTAAGCTTCCCTCACCAGGAAGTGTTTTTTTTTTTAGTTTATTTTTATACTTAAACCTCCTTCCTCATAACCCCATTCTATACTTGACAAACCCTTTTTTGGGTCATGGTGGTTATAATTGATTTTACCCTCCTCTAAGACTGGTGGTTTTCTTTCTATGGCTCATGATATCCTTCTTTTGTCACATAGCTAGAGATTTTTTGAGGGTCTCTTATTTGGTTGTGGTTGTACCCATTTTTGGTCTACCCTTTTTATTAATGGATATTGGGTTTGCCTCTAGTTTTGGTTGGATATGACCTTATTCGAATTGGATTTTTGGCTGCTATGGTTGGCTCTATTGGTTGCTACTATTTGCTTCTTCCATTTTATTGGTTATTTGTGTGATTGATGTTCTCCTTTCCTGGTTTGACTTGGGGGATTCTGTTGGTTGGCTTTCCCTCTGCCTTGTGGATTGGAGGTAGCTATTCTATGGTTATTGTCTTCCTATTTTCTCATTTGGGTGATTATGTACTCTTTGGGATTTGGAAAGGGTTTTGTTTGTCTCTGGCCTTGTTCCTTTCCTTATACTTGTGGTTGGGTGGTCCTCCTTGGCATCCGGGTGAGTGACTACCATTTTATTTCTTGGTTAATTTTGAGATCTCCAGGTGGGTTGTGGCTTTGTCTATTGTTGCTCTTTCCCTCTTTTTTGGGCTTTGTATTGGCTTTTTAGTTGATTTTGGTATTTGGGCTAGGCTATTTTTTTGGTTGGGTTGGTTGGCTGGGTGGATGTGTTGGCTATGTTTGATGGTTGGTTTAGGTGCTTTTGGTTGGGTTCTCTGGTTGGGTTTCTAGTCTGCTCCTAGGTTGGTTATTCTTTGTTGGGTGTAACTGGTTTTCTTTTATTTTTGTTCCTAGTTTGGGTGTTAGTTTTTTTTTGCTACTTTCTTTTCTCCTGCTACTCATCTTGTTGGCTGCTAGCCTATGTGGTTTTATTGGCTATTTTGTTGGTGGTGGATATGAGTTCTTGTGGTTTTTTTGGTCATGTTTTAAAACTTGTTGTCTAGGGTTAGCTGCTTGAGGGGTTTTTTGTGGCTGCTGTCTTGCCTTGTATGCTTGTGTTGTGGCTTGGTGTTTTGGGATTTATGTTGGCTATTGATACTCTTGGTTGGTGGTTGTGGATTTCTTGTTCTTTTGGTGCCTGGTGGTGGTTTTGATGGTAATTTTGGATACCCTCTTGGCCTCTATATCTTTCTTTCCTCTCTTCTTTGCTTATCTCTACTATTTTACTATTTGGGTGAGGTTTTGCTCTTGGATTTGGATTGATAGTGCTCGGAGATAGTTGTTGGTTGTTGTTTTGGGACTTTGGGATTTTTTCGATTGTGTTATCCCCATTTATGCTTTCTTTTCATGTTTCTCTTCTATTGGTGGTGCCTTCGGTGGAGTTACTGCTTGGTTTATTTTAGGTTGGCCACTGATCTTGTTGTAACTTCTAGGATGTTGGCTTTAAGTGATTGGTTTATGGTGGGTTTTGGTTGGTGGGTTGGGTGCTGGCTAGCTAGCTATTTTTCTCTATTTGTTTGGTGCATGAACTGGATCACTATGGACTATTTTGCCTTGGATGGTTGCTTATATATTATCTATGATGGCCTTGATATTTCCTCATATCTTCTCTCTCTGTTGGTAGCATATGATTGTAACCCTTCTCATGAAGTTTGGATGCTCATATGTATTATTGCCCTTGAGATGATCTTAAGCGAGCGAGCCTTCTAGCTCTTTCTAAACTGTCTACTTTATCTTTTTCTCTTGAGCTATGACCATTGCCTTTATAGTGTTTTGTAGATTTATTTTGCAGGTTGGAACTTCATAGATGGGATGATCTTTACTCAGTCAACTCAAGTATTGTTGATGTGGATCTTGCTTATCTTGACTTCTCAAAGGGATCATGAGCTGCTGACTAGTCTTTTTACTGCTTTCTTGAGTTATATTAGTCTTATTTTAGGTCTTTTCTCAATTTCTTTTAAGCTATTGTATTTGCTCTTTAATTTTTTTTTTTCATTGTACTTAGATGTGGGTTTAGCTCTTTAGGTTTCTTGTAGCTATGTGAGCAGTAGAACTTTGTGCTTTACCCCTTTTAAGGACATTTTATCCTTTATTTTTATGGTAATAAAATTCAAACTTTCCCTAAAAAAACCCTAAACACTAAATGCCAAACCCTGAACCGTAAACCCTAAACCCTAAATCGTAAAAAGCTAAAAACATAAATCGATACAAAATAAAACCTAATAAATAAATAAACCTAAATAAATAAAATAAATAAAATAAAAAACCTAAACTAAAACCTAAACCTAAATAAAAATAAAATTAAAATTAAAATAAAATAAAATAAAATAAATCTAAACTAAACTAAAATAAAAAAACCTAAATAAAATAAAACTAAACCTAAACTAAAATAAAATAAACCTAAAAATAAAATAAAATAAAAAACCTAAATAAATAAAATATAAAAAAAAAATAAAAAATAAATAAAATAAATAAACCTAAACCTACATAAATAAAGAAACCCAAACCTAAAATAAATAACCTACCACCTTAAACCCTAAACTAAATAAACTTAAACTAAACTAAATAAAAACCTAAACTAATAAAATCCTAAACTAAAATACCTAAATAAATAACCCTAAAATACTAAATAATACTAAACTCTAAATCCTAAAACAAAATAAATAAAAACTAAATAAATAAAAAATGTAAAATAAACTAAAAAATAAACTAAAATAAAATAAATAAATAAAATAAACTAATAAGATAAATAAAAAATTAAACCCTGGGCCTAAACCCTACCTGGGCTCTGGGCCTTGGGCCCTGGGCCACTCCTGACCCTAAACCCAGATCAACCTTAACCAATAATAAATAAAAAGATAATAAGCATAAATAAAATAAATAAAAATACCTGACTAAACTAAAAAAACCTAAACCTAAAATATAAAATAAAATAAAATAAATAAACATAAACTAAAATAATTAATAAAAATAAATAAAACCAAAACCATAACTAATTAAACTAAACCTAAAACTAAACTAAAATAAATTAAAATAAAAAAAAGGCTAAACTAAAAAATAAAACCCTAAAATAAACCTAAAATAAAATCAAAAAACCTAAACCTAAAATTAAAATAAATAAAAAAAATAAAAAGAAATAAAACTAAATAAAACAAACATAAACCTAAACTAAAATTAAAAATAAAACCCAAACTAAAATAAAATAAATGAAACTAAATAAATAAAATGGTTAAATAAAATAAAAATATAATAAACTAAAATAAATAAAATAAACTAAATAATAAAAAGTTTAAATTTAAAGAAAATAAACTAAATAAACCTAAACCTAATAATAAACCTTAAACCATACCTTAAACCCCAAACCTAAACCCTAAAATAACTAAACCCTTAACCTAAACCCCTTCTGACCCTAAACCCAAACCCCCCCAGCCTAAACCCTAAACCCTCAAAACCTAAAAAAATGTAAAGCTAAAATAGTAAAAACCAAACCACAAACCACACCCAACCCTAAACCTAAACCCCAAACTTATTTTCACTTTTTGGCTGAGTGGGTTATGTTTTTTACCTAGCTTTTGGGTTGGCACAGTGGTTCTGTCTTTCCACATGGGTTGGCTTGGCTTTTGACTGCTCTTGTCTTCTCTCTGTTACTGGTTCTTGGTGGATGAGATGGTTTTTGTTCTAGATTTATTCTATTTCTTGCACTAGTTGGTTTGTTGGCTCTCCTCTTGAACATGAATTACTTTTTGCTAGTTTATCATGGTTGGATAGGTGGCCTTCCTAGTGGGAACTATTGTTGGTTGTTGCCTTTCTAAACCTTCTTTTATAGAATTTCCTAGCTTCATTTTTGAGTTTGCCTCCCAGTTCCTTGTTGTTTATTATTAGATAGTTCTTTTGCCTGGGTTTTTGGTTTAGTAATTATCCTGAGATTAGCCGCTTCTGGGTGCATTGTTTGTAGCACATTTTGCATTGTTATTATGCTTCCTATCGGGTTAGTTTTTGTTTCTGGGGAAGTTTGGTTTCTTGGCAAGCCTGGCCAACTATTGTTGTTTCCTTTCTATAGTTTTTGAGGTTCTTTTGGACCTTTATTGTATGGTGCTTTGTTGGTTTTCTACTTTTCCTTGGCTGCTAGGGATGCTTCATTTGTTGGTTACTTATTATGGGATATTCTCTTGTGGTTGCCTTATGGCTGATTTATGTAGCTGGTTTGGTTGGAGGACTTTTAGTTGTCCTTGGAATCTTGGTTGGTTGATTTTTTTTCCTTGTTGGTCTTTTCCTTATTCTTGGACAATTTGTTGGAGCCTTTTGTTGTGCTGGCTAAACCTTTGTTAATTCTTTTAGATTGGACTTTTTGGTTTCTGGTGGTTGGTGGCTACCTTTGGCCCCCTTTTGTGTGACTATTTTATCTTAGTTGATTTGCACTATATATCGACTTATGTTTCTTGGTTGATGGTTTCATTTTTAAGCTATTTTGTTGTGTGGTTGCTCACCCTAGTTTGGCTTGGTGATTTACTACTTGTTGTTTGGCTTGAGGGATCTATATTGGTTTTTTGTTGGCTATTTCTCTGTTAATTGCATGGGTCTGGTGCTTGCTGACTATTGGTTCTGGGTTTTCCATTATTTGGAGCTTGGATGGGTATTTGGATAATGGCTATTGTTGGTGTTCTAGCTTTGTTCTAGCCTCTCTCTGGGTTATTATGATTAGTCTGTTATGGTTTTTTTTTGATGGTTTGGCTACTAGCTAGTTGTTGGCTGGTGGTTCTTTGTTAAATGGTACATGATATGGAACTTTATAGACTGTTGGTCTTGGATGTTTTCTTGTATTAGGTATGCTGGCTCTAATGGCTTTGATGTTACTCACCTCTTCTCTCTGGTTGGTAGCATTACATATGGTTCAAACCTTCTTTATGAAGTTTGGTTGTTCATATGTATTTTTAACCCTTGAGATGATCTAAGCGAGCTTGAGCTTTCTCGTTCTTAGCTCTCTCAATTTCCTCTCTTTATCCTTATCCTTTTTAGCTATGACTATGACTTTGTCATTGTAGTGTGTGATTTCTTTTCTGAGTTGAAACTTTATAGAGGGAATGGTTGGTACTCAGTCAACCCAAGTGTTGTTGATGTGGATCTTGCTTATCTTGCTTTCTCAAAGAAATCATGAACTATTATTGACTCATTCTTTTATTATTTTCTGGATTTTTTTAGTCTTACTCTATGTCTTTTTCTCTTATGCTTTTTAGCTGTTGTATTTGCTCTTTTATTTTGTTTTATTTTTCTAATGTACTTAGATGGGAGTTTAGCTCTTTAGGTTTCTTGTAGCTCTGAGAGGAGTAGAATTGAATACCTTTACCCATTTTAAGGATAT
The DNA here is from genome assembly GCA_021442155.1 of Cymbidium sinense. Lineage (NCBI taxonomy): Eukaryota > Viridiplantae > Streptophyta > Magnoliopsida > Asparagales > Orchidaceae > Cymbidium > Cymbidium sinense. Next base: position 55,117 of record JAKCPB010000599.1, read on the forward strand.
TGTATCTTTTCTATGGTAATAAAATTATAACCTAAACCCCCACCCCAAAAAAACCCTAAACTCTAAATCCTAAACCCCAACCACCCAAACCAACCTAAACCTAAACCCTAAAAGCCTAAACTCTAAAACTTAAACCCTAAACCTTAAAACCTTAACCCACCCTAAAGCATAAACACTAACCGTAAACCCTAAACCCTAAATCTTGAACCCCAAACCATAAACCTAAACCTAAAGCAACTAAATAAATTTAAAATAAACCTAAACCTTAAAACCTAGTAAACCTAAACCCTAAGAGTGGGCAGAACATTGACGATTGGAACATCACCGTGAACAAGGCTAAGTCTAGATCTGGTGGTGGAGGCGAAGGAAGAGGTGGCTATTATCATAGTAGTGGTAGGGGATTTGGAGGTGCTGGTGGATTTGGAGGTGGTGCTCAAGCAGTGGTAGTTATGGTGGTGGGAGGATCAACGGACGTTGCAGCCATGGTGGTGGCAGAGGGATAGATCAGGGTTATGATGGTGGATCCTGCTACTCGAGAGATGGGGTGGTTGATGGGGCTGGAGAAAAGAATGATTGATCACGATGCTATGGCTGTCATTATAATAGAGGCAGTTCATGCAATCTAGGGTTTTTGATTTTCTCTATGCATGCATAATTTTGATATATGTAGTCTCTTGTGTCATAGAAAACTTGGCGTGCTACTTGTTTGATGAAATCAAAAAATAGAAATATTGAATCTGAATTTGTCCTAAGTTCAAAAAAGAACCAAAATCTCTAAACCATAAACTAAAACCTAAACCTTTAAACTAAAACTTAAACATTAAACCACTAAACCACAAACTAAACCTAAACCCCACTCTAAACCACAAATCAAACCCTCATCCACCACCTAAACCCTCCCTAAACCCCATCCTAAACCCACTAAACCCCAAACCTCCCCACCCTAAACCCACCTACTACACTAAACCACTAAATCATACTAACATAACCTATAAAATAAATAAATAAAACTAAAAAATAAAATAAATAAGATAAAATGTTAGACTAAATATTAAAAAAAATAAAACTAAACTTAATTAAAATAAATAAAAAACTAAACTAAATGTATATTAAAATAAAACTAAACCTAAAATAAAATAAAATAAAATAAAATAAAAATAAATAAAACCTAAACCTAAAAATAATAAAAATAAATAAATAAACCTACCTAAAAAAAAGCCTGGACTAAAATAAAAAATAAAATAAACTAAACTAAAATAAAACTAATCTAAGATAAACAAACCTAAACTAAATATAAATTAAAATTAAAATAAACCTAAACTTAAACTAAAAATAAAATCTTAAAATAAACCTAAAATAAAAACAAAACCTAAAAAAAAATAAAATAAAACTTAAACCTAAACCTAATAATAAAATAAAATCTAAAATACAAAATTAAAAGAATAAAACTAAACTAAAAAATAAACATAAACCTAAAAACCTAAAAATAAACTAAAATAAAAACTAAAATAAATAAACCAAATAAAATAAATAAAAATAAATAAAATAAACTTAAATAAAACAAAAATAAAATAAACTAAAAAAATAAAAAAAACTAAAAAACTAATAAACTAAATAAAACAACTTATAGGTTTACTAATTCAAGAAAAATTAAAAAAAAAATTAAAAAAAAAAAATCCTAACCACTACCACTGTGCTCACAAACCTACTTAAACCCTAAACCCTAAACCCTAAAACCACACCACCACTAAACAGGCCCTAAACCAGGCCTTCCCAAACTAAATCACAAATCAAAACCTAAACCTAAATAAAAGAAACCTAAAAAATAATAAATAAAACTAAACCTATATAAAATATTAAAATAAAATAAAATAAAACCTAAACTAAACTAAGCCAAACCTAAAATAAAATAAAATAAAATAAAACTAAACTAAAATAAATAAATAAAAGTAAAAATAAAATAAACTTAAAATAAAAAAATAATAAAAAAAAATGTAAAATAAAATAAATAAACCTTAAATATAATAAGATAAAATAAATAAAACTAAACCTAAAATAAATAAAAATAACATCCCAAAATTAAAAGTAACCTAAACTTAAAATAAACAAAATAAATATAAACTAAACTAAAATAAACTAAAAATAAACCTAAACTAAACCTATAAACCTAAACCACTAAATAAAATTAAATAAACTAAAATAAACCTAAACCTAATCTAAATAAAACATAAACTAAAAAATACATAAAATAAAATAAAATAAAACCAAATAAATAAAAATAAAACCTAAACCTAAATAAAATAAAATAAAACTAAACTAAAAGTAAACATTAACTAAACCTAAAACTAAACTAAAATAAAACCTAAACTAAAATAAATAAACTAAATAAAATTAAAACCTAAATAAAAATAAAATAAAATAATCTAAAAATAAATAAAATAAACTAAATAAATTAAGTTAACTACTGCTTTTGCTTTTATAAAAAAAACCCTAAACATAAATTAAACCATATACCCACAAAACCATAAACCATAATACACTAAAACCCTAAACCTAAACCCACCCTTAAACCTTAAACCCAAAATCCAAAACCACAACCTAAACCTAAACCTAGACCCCAACCTTGAAGCTTAAACCCTAAAACCTACTAATCCCCAAACTCTGAACCTAAGCCTAAACCCTACAAACCACAAACCTAAATCTAAACTTATTTTCACTTTTTTTGAGTTGGGTTATGTTTTTGACCTCGAGATATTGGGTTGGCCTGGTGGTTGCTACCTAGTGGTTCTTGTCTTTCCAGCCTAGGTTGGCTTGGTTCTTTCAACCTTGTGGCTACTGTCTTCTCTGCTTTGTTACTCTAGTTGCTAGTGGATGAGATGTTTCTACTCTGTCTTTATTCTATTTTCTACATTGGTTGGTTTATTGGCTCTCATCTTGAACTCAAATTACTTTTTGCTTGTTGATGGTTTCATTTTTGAGCTATTTAGTCATTTGTGGCTGCTCACCCTCGTTTGGCATGGTGACTGCTACTTGTTGGGACTTTGGCTTGAGGCCTCCTTTCTTGGTTTGGTTGGTTCTTTCTCTATTATTTGGCATTGGCGGTGCTTGATGGTGGTTCTTCCAGTTTAGAGCTTCAATGGGTATTTGGATAGTGGTTGTTGTTGGTGTTCTGACATTATTCTAGCCTCTCTCTAGATTATTATGATTAGTCTGTTGTAGGTTTTTTGGTGGTTTGGCATCTAAATGGTTGTTGTTGGTTGCTCTTTGTTTAATGGTTTAGGATCTATATCTATGAGCCTTGGATGTTTTCTTGTATTAGATATCTGGCTATGATGGCTTTGATGTTACTCTTCTCTATGGTTGGTAGCATTACATATGATTGTAACCCTTCTTTATGAAGTTTGGATGCTCCTATGTATTGTTGCCCCTTAGGATGATCATAACTGAGCTTAAGCATTCTCTTTCTCAACTCTCTCCTTTTCCTCTCTTTATCCTTATCATTTTTAGCTATGACTTTTGCATTTGTAGTGTTATACAAATTTCTTTTACAGGTTGGAACTTTACATAGGGAATGGTCATTACTCAGTCAACCCAAGTGTTGTTACTATGGATCTTGCTTATCTTGCTTTCTCAAAGATATCATGAGCTCTGTCTCATCTTTTATTATTTTTTTAGGATTTGTTTTAGTCTTACTATGTATTCTATTATGCTTTTTAGTTATTCTATTTGCTCTTTATTTTCTTTTCTTTTCTCATGTACTTAAATGGGAGTTTAGCTCTTTAGGTTTCTTGTAGCTCTGAGAATAATAGAATTTTAAAGCTTTACCCATTTTAAGTACATTACATATTTTCCTTTTATGGTAATAAAATTCTATCTTTCAAAAAAAAATCTTAAACCTTAAACCCTAAATCCTCAGCCCTAAATAATAAACTCTAATCCCAAACCCTAAATGTAAACCTAAATTAACTAAATAAACTAAAAAAATGTACCTAAAACCTACAACCTAATAAACCAAAACCTAAATGTAAACCTAAAGATTGGGCAGAGCCTTGATGAAAGGACCATCACCGTCTACCAGGCTCAGTCCAGATCTAGCTGTGGAAGTGAAGGCAAGGCGGCGTTTATCAAAGTGGTGGTGGGGGATCTGGAGGTGCTGGTGGATATGGAGGTGGTGGTCAGAGAAGTGGTGGTTATTGAGGTGGGAGGAGTGATGGAGATTACAGCCTTGGTTGTGGCAATGTGAGACATCGAGGATATGATGGTGGATCCTGCTACTCGAGAGGATGGGGTGGTTTTGATGGGACTTAGAGAAATTGAAGAATGATCGATCCGATCTACTACATGTGGAACTATATCTTTATAGTAGAGACGGTTCTAGTTATCTAAGGTTTCTGATTTGCTCTATGCATGCTCATTTTTTATCTATGTTGTTGCTTGTGTCTTAGAAAACTTGGTGTGATACTTGGTTGATGAAATCAAAAAGAAGATATGATGAATCTGAATTTGTTCTCTTTTAAAAAACCCAAAACCTAAAAACCTAACCCTAAACCTAAAACCAAACCCTAAACCCCAAACCCTCACCTACCCACCCTAAATCCTAAACCCCAAACTTAACCCTAAACAAATTAAAAATAAACTAAATATAAATATAAATAAAATAAAATAAAATAATAAATAAATAAACTAAATAAATTTAAACCTACTAGTTTATTTAATTTTAAAAAAGTAAAACCTAAAATAAAACCTGACCCTAAACCCTACAAAACACTAAACCTAAACCTAAACCCTAAACCCTAAATCCCCATCTCACCATAAAAAAACCTAAACCCTAAACTAACCTAAACTAAACTCTAAACCATACTCCTAAACCTCCACCTAAACCCTGCACCCCTAAACCCTAAACTAAACTTTAAACCCCCCTAAACCCTAAAGCCTAAACCATTAAAACCATAAACTGTAAAGCCTAAACACTAAACCCTAAACCCTAAACACTAAACCCTAATAGTAAACCCTAAACTTATTTTTCAATTTTTAGCTTGAGCTGGGTTATGTTATTGACCTCTTACTTTGGGCACTATGGTTCTTGTCTTTCCAGCCTAGGTTGGCTTGGTTTTTGGTCGGATGGCTGTTGTCTTCTCTGCCTTGTTACACTGGTTGCTGGGGGATGAGATAGTTTTTGCTCTAGCTTTATTTTATTTTCTACACTGGTTTATTTGTTGGCTTTCCTCTTGAACTCAAATTACTTTTTGCTGGTTTTCATGGTTGGATGGGTGGCCTTCTGAGTGGGAACTACTATTAGTTGTTTTCTTTTGGGGCCTTCTTTTGGAGAATTTCCTACCTATTTTTTAAAGGTTTCCTTCTAGTTCCTTATTGTTTGCCACTAGATACTTTTTTTCCTTGGTTTTTTGTTTGGTTATTCTCCTAGGATTAGCCTCTGTTGGGTGAGTTATTTGGAACACATTTTGTGTTGTTATTATGCTTCCTGTCAGGTTAGTCTTTGTTACTGGGGAAGTTTTATGTTTTGATTGGTCCTGGCTAGCTACTATTGTTGCCTTTCTATGGTGGATGTGCTTCTTTTGAACCACTATTGTGTGGTGCTTTGTTGGTTTCTACTTTTCCTTGGGCGATGGGGATGCTTCATTTGTTGGTTACTTATGATGGGTTGTTCTCTTGTGGTTGCCTTATGGCTATTTTACTTTACTAGTTTGGTTGGAGGAGCTTTACTTATCCTTGGAATCTTGGTTGGTCTTTTCCTTCTTCTTGGAAAGTTGCTGGAGCCTTTTGCTGTGCCTGCTGAACCTTTGCTGATCCTTTTGGATTGAACTTTTTGGTTTCTGATGGTTGGTGGTTGTCTTCGGCCCCCTTTTATGTGGATGTTTTATCTTCTGGTGATTTGCAATGGCTGCATGTTATGTTTCCTTCAGTCGATGGTTTCATTTTTGAGTGGTTTAGTCATTTGTGGTTGCTAACCCTAGTTTGGCTTGGTGACTGCTACTTGTTTGGACATTGGCTTGAGGGCTCCTATCTTGGTTTTTTTGGCTATTTCTTTATTAATTGGCATTGGTCTAGTGCTTGCTGATTGCTAGTTCTAGTTTTCCCTAGTGCTTTAGCTGCAAGCTGGTTGTTGGTCGGTTGCTCTTTGTTTAATGTTGCAAGATCTGGAACTCTACGGACTGCTAGCTTTGGAAGTTTGCTTGTATCAAGTATGTTGGCTATGATGGCTTTGATGTTACAAACCTCTTCTCTCTGATTGACAGCATTACATTTGATTGTAACCCCTCTTTATGAGGTTTGGATGCTCATATGTATTGTTGCCCCTTTAGAAGACTCTAACTAAGCTTGAGCCTTCTCGTTCTCAGCTCTCTCCTTTTTCCTCTCTTTGTCCTTATCCTTTTTAGCTATGAGTTTTGCATTTGTAGTGTTTTGTAGATTTCTTTTATAGGTTGGAACTTTACAGAGGGAATGGTCATTACTCAGTCAAGCCAAGCACTGTTGCTATGGATCTTGCTTATCTTTCCTTCTCAAAGGAATCATGAACTACTGCTGACTCCTCCTTTTACTATTTTCAGGATTTATTTTAGTCTTACTCTATGTTTTTTTCTATTATACATTTTAGCTGTTGTATTCCCTCTTTTATTTTCTTTTCTTTTTGTAATGTACTTAGATGGGGGTTTAGCTCTTTAGGTTTGTTGTAGCTCTGAGAGCAGTAGAATTTTAGAGCTTTACCCTTTTTAAAGACATTGCATCTTTTCCTTTTATGGTAATAAAATTCTAACTTTCCCAAAAAAGCCCTAAACAACCCTAAATGGTAAACCCTAAACCCTCCACCACCCTAAACCCAAACCTAAACCCTAAACCTAAACCCTAAACCTAACTACTCTCCATAAATCCTAAACCCCCTCCATAAACTTCATTAAAAGACACCCTAAACCTACTATACCTACCTAAACCCCCTAAACTAAAACTCCACCCTCTAAACCCAAACCTGACCTCACCAGACCTCCACAATCCACCCAACTTAATTAAATAATAAAATAAAATAAAACCTAAACTAAAACTGAACCACTGTAAAAAAATATAAACTTAACTAAAATAAATAAATAAAGATCTATTAAACTAAATAAAATAAACTTATAAATAAAACCTAAATAAGATAAAACACCTAAAATAAAATAAAATAAACCTGATAAAATAAAATAAAGCTAAATAAAATAAAAAAATAACAAAATAAAATAAAAAAATTACACTAAAGTAAAAAAACCAAACCTAAATAAAATAAACCTAAACCTAAACTAAAGAAACTAAATTGAAAAGACCTAACCTAAACCTAAAATCACTAAACCTAAACTAAACTAAATAAATAAATAAAATAAACCTAAGCCTAAATTAAATAAAACCTAAAATAAACCTAAAATAAAAACTAAACCTAAAAATAAAATAAAACCCAAACACCTAATAATAAAAATAAAACATAAACCTAAAAATAAAATGAAAATAAAACTATACTAAAAAAAAAACTTAAACTAAACTTGCACTTAAAACTAAACTAAAATAAAAATAAACCTAAACTAAAATAAATAAACCTAAAACAAATAATTAAACTAAATAAAAATAAAATAAACCTAAATAAAAATAAATAAAATAAAATAAACAAAAATAAATAAATAAATGGTGCGTTACTGGTTTGTTTAATTTTTTTAAAATCCTAAAACCCTAGGCTCCAACTAGGCCAAATCATGGGCCCTAATAGGCCTGAGCTAGGCCCCAGGCCTACTGAGCCCCAGGCCCTGAGCCTGGACTGAGGCCACAGCCTGAACTGAGCACTAAGGCCACTAAACTAGACCTGGGCTCACAGACCTGAGCCCTAGGCTCTGGCCCTAGGCCCTGGGCCCTAAACCCTGGGCCCAGGCCCTGGGCCACTCTCTGAGCCTAACCTAAACCCTGGGCTCCTAAACCTCCATCCACTAAACCTACTAAACTACTCTCCCAAACCACCTAAAAACAAATCCTCCTTATATTCCAAACATAAACCTAAAATCATAAACCTAAACCCTAACCTAAATCCTAAACCATAAAACCCCAAACCTTAAACCTAAATCTAAAAGTAACAAAAAAATGAAAAATAAACAAAACCTATAATTTAATAAACTTAAACCTAAACCTAACCTAAGAATGGGCGAGCAGCCTTGGCAGAACATCACCATCAACTAAGCTCAGTCTAGATCTAGCGTGGAGCGATTAATCGAGCGTTGGGGGTGCCGGGGATATGGTGGTGCCTGGTCGTGGGAGGTGGTCACTGGAGCAGCTGAGGAAAGGGAGGAGCATGGAGGTTACAACTATGGTGACTGAGGGAGAGATTGGGATATGATGGTGGATCCTACACGAGAGGTCAGGTGGTTCGATAGAACCGGAGAAATTGAATAATCCAAATCTATTGCTTATAGAACTATGTCATTACAGCAAAAATGATTCTAATTACCTAGGGTTTTTGATTTGCTCTATGCCTGCTCATCTTTTATCTATGTTGTCGCTTGTGTCTCAGAAAACTTGGTGTGTTACTTGGTTGATGAAATCAAAAAAGAAGAAATCTCGAATCTAAATTTGTTCCCTGTTTAAAAAAAAATCTAAAAACCCTAAACCCTAAACTAAAATCTGAACATTAAACATAAAACCTAAACCCTAAACCCTAAACTTTAAACCTTAAATGCTAACCCTAAACCCTAAACCCTAAACACTAAATGCCAAACCCTAAACCCTAAACTACCCCTAAACCCTAAAAAGCTAAGACCAAAACCTAAACTAAATAGAACCTAAAAATAAAATAAATAAAAAACCTAAACAAAAATAAAATAAATAAAATAAAATAAAAACCTAAACAAGAACCTAAAAAGAAAATAAAATAACAAGTAAAAACTAATCTAAAATAAAATAAATAAAAACCTAAAGTAAAGTAAAAAATTAAAAAACCTAAATAAAATAAAAATAAACCTAAAATAAAAACTTAATGAAACCTAAACCTAAAAAAGTAAACCTAAAAATAAATATAAATAAAATCTAAACCCTAAACTAAAAAAAAAAACCTAAACCTAAAATAAAAATAAAATAAACCTAAACTCAAACAATAATAAGTTAAACTAAAATAAATAAAACCTAAAATAAACTAAACTTAAAACTAAAGTAAATAAAATAAATTAAATTAAAAATACAGCTGAACCTAAATTAAAAAATTAAACCTAAAAATAAAAGTAAAATATAAATTTAAACCCTAAACCTAAAAAAATAAAATAAAAACCTAAACCTAAACCTAAAAATAAAAAATAAAATTGAAACCTAAAAAATAATATAAAAATAAACCAAACTAAAAAATAAACCTAAACTTAAACCTAAAAGTAAAAAATAAACTATAATAAAAAACCTAAACTAAAATAAATAATTTTACATTAATAAACTAAACTAAATAAAAATGGAAATAAACCTAAAAAAATAAATTATAAAATAAACTAAAATAAATATAAATAAACTTAATAAACCTAAACCTAATAGTTTACTTAATTTTAAAATAAATGAAAAATAGAAAAAATTAAAATTAAAATTAAAAAAAAAAACTAGAACCCTAAACCCTAAACCCTAAACCCTAAAAACCTAAAAATCTTAACTTAAACTAAATAAAATCTAAAAATAAAATAAAGGGAAAAAGCTAAACCTTACTAAAATAAAAAAAAATACATTAAAATAAAAATCTAAACTAAAAGCTAAACCTAAACCTAAACCTAAAAATAAAATAAAATTAATAATAAAACTTAACTAAAATAAAATAAAAAAAATCTAAACTAAATTAAAAAAAATAAAATAACCCTAAAAATAAGAAACCTAAATATAATCAAAACTAAAAGTTTAATAAAAATAAAATAACCTAAAATAAATTAAAAACTAAATAAGAACCTAAACCTAAAAAATGAACCTAAAAATAAAACCTAACGATTATAAAAAAAAAACCTAAACCCAAAACTAAAAACAAAACCTAAACCTAAAATAATCAAAATAAAATAAACGTAAACCTAAACTAAAATATACTAAACTAAAATAAATAAAATCTAAACCTAAACCTAAAATAAACTAAACTTTAACCCTAAACTAAATAAAATAAAATAAACTAAAAATAAACCTAAACCTAAACTAAGAAATAAAACCCAAAAAATAAACCTAAAATAAAACCTAAACCTAAACCTAAAAAAAATAAAATAAAAAAACCTAAACCTAAACCTAAACTAAAAAAAAATAAATAAAATAAAATTAGCTAAGAATAAATTTAAACTTAAACCTAAAACTAAAATAAACTAAATAAATACACTAATAAAATAAACTAAACTAAATAAAAAATAAAAAATAAACCTAAATAAAATAAATAAATAAACCTAAACTAGTTTACTAATTTTAAAATAAAAATTGAAAAAAATCAAAATTAAAATTAAAAAAATAAACCTAAACCTAAACCAAAAAAGCACTAAAGCCTAAATAAACTATAAACCTAAACAAGAAATAAACCCTAAAACCTAAACTAAACCCTAAACTATAAACCCTAAACTTACTACCCTAAACCCTAAAACCATAAACCTAAACCCTAAACCAATAACCATAAACTCAAACCTTAATTACTTAAACCCCTATAAACCTAAACCCTAAACTCTAAACCCTAAACCTATAACCTTAAACCTAAACTAAAAAACCTAAACACTAACCCTAAACTAAACCTAAACTTAAACTTAAACCATAAACCCTAAACCCTAAAACCCTAAACCTTAAACCCTAAACCCTAAAAACCCTAAATCCTAAACCTTAACATTAAACCCTAATCCCGAAAAACATAAAACCTATAACCATAAACCCTAAACCCTAACCCTAAATCCTAAACCATATGCCCCAAACCTTAAACCTAAACTGAAAGTAACAAAATAAATGAAAAAATAAACCTAAAACCTAAAATCTAATAAACTTGAACCTAAACCTAACCCCTAAGAAAAACCTTGAAACAGAACATCACCATCAACTAAGCACCTAGATCTAGGTGACTTAACGAAATGGTGGTGGGGATTTGGAGGTGCCGTGGATGTGAGGTGGTCATCTGAGAAGTTGGTTATTTAAGTGAGGAGCGATGGAGGTTATGGTGACCCAGGGAGAGATTGGGATATGATGGTGGATCCCACTACCAGAGTAGGTGGTTCTGGAACCGGAGAAATTGAAAAGATCTACCGCTTATGGAACTGTCTTTACAAGAAAATGATTACCTAGGGTTTTGATTTGCTCTATGCCTGCTCAATTTTATCCATGTTGCTTGTGTCTTAGAAAACTGGTGTTACTTTGATGAAATCAAAAGAAGAAATGTCAAATTTGTTCTGCTTAAAAAAAATCTAAAACCCTAAACCTAAACTAAAATCAACCCCAAACATAAAACCTAAACCCTAAACTTTAAACCTTAAATCCTAAACCCTAAACCCTAAACACTAAATGCCAAACCTAAACCCTAAACTACCCTAAAACCTAAAAAAGCTAAGACCAAAAACATAAACTAAATAAACCTAAAATAAAATAAATAAAAAAACCTAAAGAAAAATAAAATAAAAATCTAAACTAAAACCTAAACTTAAACCTAAAAAGAAAATAAAATAACAAGTAAAAACTAATCTAAAATAAAATAAATAAAAACCTAAACTAAAGTAAAAATTAAAAAACCTAAATAAAATAAAAAAATAAACCTGAAATAAAAATGAAATAAAAACCTTATCCGAAAAAGTAAACCTAAAACTAAATATAAATAAAATCTAAACCCTAAACTAAAAAAAAAACCTAAACCTAAAATAAAAATAAAATAAACCTAAACACAAACAATAATAAACTAAACTAAAATAAATAAAACCTAAAATAAACTAAACCTAAACCTAAACTAAATAAAATAAATTAAATTAAAAATAAAGCTGAACCTAAATTTAAAAATTAAACCTGAAAATAAACCTAAAATAAAAATTTAAATCCTAAACCTAAAAAAATAAAATAAAAACCTAAACCTAAACGTAAAAATAAAAAAGAAAATTGAAACCTAAAAAAATAATATAAATAAACTAAACTAAAAAATAAACTTAAACTTAAACCTAAAAGTAAAAAAAATAATCTATAATAAAAAACCTAAACTAAAATAAATAATCTTAACATAATTAAACTAAACTAAATAAAAATGAAAATAAACTTAAATAAAAACAAAATATAAAATAAACTAAAATCAATAAAAATAAACTTAAAAAACCTAAACCTACTAGTTTACTTAATTTTAAAAAAAATAAAAAATAGAAAAAATTAAAATTAAAATTAAGAAAAAAACCAGAACCCTAAACCCTAAATCCTAAAACCTAAAAGACCTAAAAACCGTAACTCAAACTAAATAAAATCTAAAAATAAAATAAAGAAAAAAGCTAAACTATAATAAAATAAAAAATACATTAAAATAAAAACCTAAACTAAAATCTAAACCTAAACCTAAACCTAAAAATAAAATAAAATTAATAATAAAACTTAACTAAAATAAAATAAAAAAAAATCTAAACAAACTAAAAATAAAAAATAAACCTAAAAATAAAAAAACCTAAATATAATAAAACTAAAAGTATAATAAAATAAAATAAATGTAAAATAAATTAAAACTAAATAAGAACCTAAACCTAAAAAAAAATGAACCTAAAAATAAAACCTAACAACTAATAAAAAAAAACTTAAACCCTAAACTATAAACAAAACCTAAACCTAAAATAATCAAAATAAAATAAATCTAAACCTAAACTAAAATATACTAAACTAAAATAAATAAAACCTAAAAAATAAACCTAAAATAAACTAAAATTTAACCCTAAACTAAATAAAATAAACTAAAATAAACCTAAACCTAAGAAATAAAACATAAAAAATAAACCTAAAATAAAACCTAAAACCTAAACCTAAAACTAAAAAATAAAAACCTAAACCTAAACCTAAAAAACTAAAAATTAAATAAAGTAAAATAAGCTAAGAATAAACTTAAACTTAAACCTAAAACTAAAAAATAAACTAAAATAAATAAACCTAACATAAATAAACTAAACTAAATAAAAATAAAAAATAAACCTAAATAAAAATAAAATACAAAATAAACTAAAATAAATAAAAAATAAACTAAATATACCTAAACCTACTAGTTTACTTAATTTTAAAAAAAATAAAAATTAATAAAGAAATCAAAATTAAAATTAAGAAAAAACCCTAACCCTAAACCCTAAACCCTAAAGCACTAAATCCTAAACTGTAAACCATAAACCCTAAACCGTAAACCCTAAATCCTAAAACTTACAACTCCAAACCCTAACCCCTAAACCCCAAACCAAACTAAAAAAACCTAAACCCTAAACCAAAATCCTAAAATCTAACCTAAACTAAATAAAGCTAAAAAATAATATAAACAAAAAAGCTAAACATTAATAAAAGAAAAATAAATAAATAAAATAAAAAATAAAAAACTAAACTTAAACCTAAAAATAAAATAAAATGAAAAATTAAAACTAAACTAAAATAAAATAAATAAAAACATAAACTAAACTAAAAAAATATAAAGTTAACCTAAAATAAAAACCTAAATAAAATAAAAACAAATTAAAAACATAAACCTTAAAATAAAACCTAAAAATAAATAAAAAATAAAACCTAAACCCTCAACTAAAAATAAAACCTAAACCAAAATTAAAATAAATAAAATAAACCTAAACCTAAACTAAAATAAACTAAACTGAAATAAATGAAGCCTAAACCTAAACCTAAATTAAACCTAAACCCTAAACTAAATAAAATAAAATAAACTAAAATAAACCTAAACCTAAACTAAGAAATAAAATGTAAAATAAACCTAAAATAAAAACCTAAAACCTAAACCAAAATAAAATAAAATAAAAACCTAAACCTAAACCTAAACCAAAATAAATAAATAAAAATAAAACTTAGCTAAAAAAACTTAAACCTAAACCTAACATAAAAAATTATCTAAAATAAAAAACATTAACTAAAATTAAAAAACATAAAATAAATAAACTAAACTAAATAAAATTAAAAAATAAACATAAATAAAAATAAAAAATAAAATGAACTAAAATAAATTAAAAATAAACTATATAAACCTAAATCTACCAGTTTACTTAATTTTATAAAAAACCTCTAAACCTAAAATAAACCATAAACTTAAAACCCTAAAAAACCCTAAACCTTAAACCCTAAAACCTAAAAATCTAAACTCTAAACCGTAAACCTTAAATCCTAAACCCTAAAACCATAAACCCTAAAACCTAGACCTTAAACTAAAAACCCTAAACTAAACCATAAATAATAAACCCTAAACCCCATAAACACTAAACTATAAACCCTACAAATAAACCTAAACTTAAACTCCAACCCTAAATCATAAAGTAAACCCTAAACCTAAACCCTAAACCCTAAATAAACTAAACACTAAACCTCAAAACCTAAACCCTAAACACTAAAAAAACCTAAACCATAAACCCTAACCCTAAACCATACCTGATCCTAGACCCTAAACTAAACCATAAACTTATTTTCACTTTTAGCTTGAGGGTTATTTTTTTGACCTCTACTTTTTTGGTTCTGGTTTCCTCGGTGGTTCTGCCTTTTCAACCTAGTTGGCTTGGTTTTTTGGCTGGCATATCTTCTACCTTATTGTTTTGGTCACCAAATGGTTCTACTATTTTCTCAACTATTGGTGTTGGCTCTCCTAACTCAATTACTTACCGGTTTTCATGGTTATATATGGCCTTCCTGGGAATTTCTATTGATATTATCTTTCATCCAAGAATTTCTGACTACTTTTGGGGTTGCCTAGTTCCTTATTATTTATTGTTGATCCTTCTTTTCCATGGTTTTGTGTTTTCTTATTCTCCTAGGATTAGCTCTGGGTGTTGTTTTGACATTTTATGTTGTTATAATGCTTCATGTCGTTAGACTTTGTTCGGGAAGTTTAGTTTTTTCGCTCTGCTAGCTACCATTGCCTTCCTATGGTGGTTGTGCTTCTTTTGGACCTCTATTGTGTGATGCTTAATTATTTTTTGGTTTTCCTTAGTTGCTATCGATTCATCCTTTATTGGTTACTTATGATGGGTTATTCTTTAGTGGCTGCCTTATGGCTATTTTACTAAGTTGGTTTGGTTGGAGGACTTTTAGTTATCTTTTGAATCTTGGTTGGTTAATTTTTTTCCTTTTTATTGGTTTTTTCTATTTTAATTGGCATGGTTCTATTACTTATTAATGGCTGGTTCTGGTTTTTCCTAGTTTGGAGCTTGGATGGCTATTTGGACAATGGCTATTGTTTATGTTCTGACTTTATTCTAGCCTCTCTCTAGGTTATTGTGATTAGCCTATTGAGTTTTTTTTGTTTGGTGGTTTGGCTAAAGTTACTTTTGATTTCTCTCTGTTAATGGTGCGTGATATAGAACTATACTCTTGATGTTTGCTTGCATCATCAATCATGGCTTTGATGCTACTCACCTCTTCTCTTTAGTTGGTAGCATAACATAGGATTGTAAACCTTCTTTATGAAGTTTGGATGCTCATATGTATTGTTGCCCCTTGAGATGATCCTAATTGAGCCTGAGCCTACTCTTTCTCGCCTCTCCTTTCCCTCTTTATCCTTATCCTTTTAGCTATGACTTTTGCCTTTGTAGTGTTTTGCATTTCTTTATAGGTTGGAACTTTAGAGGGAATGGTCATTACTCACCAACCCAAGTGTTTTCGATCTTGCTTATCTTACTTTCTCGAGATATCATGAACTACTTTTGACTTATCCTTTTATTATTTTAGGATTTGTTTTAGTCTTACTTTGTGTCTTTTCCTCTTATGCTTTCTAGCTTTTGAATTTGCTCTTTGTTATCTTTTCTTTTCTAATGTACTAAGATGGGGATTTAGCTCTTTAGGCTTTCTATTGCTCTCAGAGTAGGAGAATTTTAGAGCTTTGCCCTTTTTAAGGACATTGTATCTTTTCCTTTTATGATAATAAAATTCTAACTTTTCCTAAGAAAAATCCTAAACCATAAACAGCCCTAAACCGTAAAACCTAAACCCTAAACCCTAAACCCTAAACCTAAAACCCCAAACCCTAAGCCCTAAACCTTAAACCCTAAACCCTAAACTAACCCTAAACCCTAAAGCCTAAAAAGCTAAAAGCCTAAACCTAAACTAAATAAAATCTAAGAATAAATTAAGTAAAAAACCTAAACCAAAACAAAAAATGTTGACTTCTTTTGTGGTTTTCTAGCCATAATGTGCTCTGATATGGATGTTGAAATGTTGGCAAAACCATTTAAATTCTCTCTCATTGGAAAATTTTCTTTGTATCATCCGAATTTGGATAAGATCAGCACCTTTTTTCATAATCTTATGCTTACGGGTGTTTTCTCGATTGGTCATATTCACCCCCAACAAATTTTGATTCAACTTTCTAATGATTTGGATTATTCTCAAGTTTTTGTGCATCATTCTTACTTCATTTTTAATTGTCAAATGTGCTTACTGAAGTGGTCACCCCTTTTTGATATGAAGAAGGAATCTCATATTATCCCTGTGTTGTTATCTCTATTATGCACATTCATTTTGTTACACATCATGTGCTTTTTCCTATCTTTTTGTGGCCTTCTTTACAACTAATTGCTTTATCACTAGTGATCTCACCCTTCTATGGCTCGAATCCTAGTGGAATTAGACATAACTAAAAAAATACCCTAAGGAAGTTTGGATTGGCGCTAAAAAATATGAGTATTAACAAAAGGTTGAATTGGAGAATCTTTCAATTTCTTGTTATCATTATAAAATTCATGGTCATAATAACTCGGATTACTTTATTCTCCATCCTCATTTAAAAAATTAAAATCCTCCCAAGGAAAATATGGTTCTTAATAATAATCTGATCCCCGCATATGTTCAAAAATTAGCCTCAAATCTTAAGAATGGTATGAAAGGTACTATTGAGGTTGATTCCTTGAATATTGGGATTATCCCTGTTGAACCAGTTTTGGATCCTACGATTGCTAGGGCTTCGACTGATTTTTAGAATGGGAAGGATGAACTACCTCTTACCTCTTCTTTAAAATTGAATATTTCTAATACAGAGAATAATAATTTTTCTAAGTTATTGGATGATGAATCTTTCCTCGATTCTATCCCTACTTTATGCTTGCTTTATCAATGAAATGACAATTCCAATGAGGATTTAAATGGTGATCAAGCTGAAAATGTTTCATCCAATTTAATTGTTTGTGCTTTAAATGGTTCTAAGTCATCACCATCTCTATTTTTTTATTCGTTATATTCATGTTAATCCTACTTTTCAACTTAATTTGGATTTGGTAGAGGTGAACTTCCCTCTAAACATGATTCAGGGAAAAAGGAAATCATTTTCAAACTTATCATGCTAAAAGAAAATAGTGTTAAAAATTACACTCCCAAACTATCCTAAAACACTAGATCTACTACTATCTCTCACTCATCTATCAATAAACATTTGCTTACCCTTTTTTCCATTATGTATAATTTTCTTTTTTGGAATGTTAGAGGGATTGGTACCATCTCTATTTGTAATCGTATTAGAAATCTTTTTCGCATGCATAATATTTCTTTACTCATTATTTTGTATCAATAATGCCTTGTTTTCGATTTTGTTTAATGAGGAAGCTTTGTGCTTATTTCCCTCTTCTCATGGCTTAAGACAAGGGGATCCCTTATCTCCAGATTTATTTATTATTGCTGTTGAGTGCGTATCTAAGATCATTAATGACTTATTCTTAAATAATCCTAGTACATACTACAGAACTCTTAATGGTCTCCATGTTTCCCATCTAATTTTTATTGACAATTTCATCATTTTCTACAATGCTTCCATTCATCACATCGACCAACTTAAGAATTTTTTAAAGAAATTTGGTACAGAAAGTGGCCTTTTGATCAATGATAACAAAAACTATTTTATCATGAACTCTAACATCTTAAATAATATTATCAATCAAATCCTTCATATCACAAATTTTAAACATCAGCACTTACCTCTTAAGTATTTGGGTTCTTCACTCTTTAAATGCCCGAAATGTTCCCATCTCTTTAATAAGAAAATTCAAAAAATTTCAAAAGAAATATATGTTTGGGAATTCTGTTTACTATTCTTTGGTGGTAGGCTCATTATCCTTAAAAGCACTCTCAACTCTATGCATCTTTATTTGATTCAAACCATTATTCCCACTAATGCTACTCTTATCAAAATTGATCATTTGTTTAACAAATTTTTTTGGGGCTCTAATTCTATCAAAAGAATGATTAGACATCTTGGCATAAATGTTGTGATTACTTGGGTGAAGGTGCTCTTGGTTGCAAACCTATCTATGAAGCTATCACTACTTTCTCTCATAAACTTTGGTGAAATTTTAGAAAGAATGATAGCCTTCTGGCTAATTTTATGATAAAAAATTTTGTCAAGGTAAACACCCTCTTAACTATGCTTATAAAGTTGGTGACTCTCTGGTTTGGAAAAGGCTTTATTCCATTAAATGGGTTTCTAAATCATTAATTTCTTGGGGTATCCAATCCGGAACTTCTTTCTTTTGGCAAGATAATTAGATTGGCAATGGTTTGATTGACACCCAATTATGTACCTCTACTAGCTATCAAAGTTAATTATTTTGGCTTAATAATAATTGGAATGAAAATAAACTTGAAACTATAACCCTACTCTTTTGACAACTTTAAAAATATTCACTTCTAGAAACTGATCAAATTTTTTTTTAAACTTTCTCATAATGGTGATTTTGTTCTTAAAGAGGTTTGGAACTTTATTAGAGATAAACTACAACCTTCTAATGTTTTTATTAAACTTTGGAACAATATCATTCCCACCACTTCTTCAGTTTTAGCTTGGATGATTTTGAATAACTATATTCCTGTGGACTCTTTGCTCTAGACTAAAGGGTTTTGTTTACCATCAAAGTGCTATTTCTACTTTCATATCGAAAATGTAAATCATGTCTTTATCAATGGTGCTAATGCTTCTAAATGATGGTTTTGGTCTGATGATTTATTTAATACCAACTTTTTTCATGATTCTCTTTCTTTATAGCAACTTGTGGAAGTCTATTTCAAAAAGACTATGAAAGGTCATATAAAAGTTTTAATTGCTATTACACTTATTTGGTTCATCTGGATGGATGTGTATGATGCTAAATATTGTGGTATTCCTATGAACCATAAAAGGATCGCTAGAACTAAAGAAAAATTCATGCTCTTTAATGATCTTATTAGTAACATTCATTTTAGAGGCAACAAATTTGTGTATAAAAAATTGGGTATCATTTTGCATGATCTTGACCCTCATAAAGGTGCTATAATTATCTCTTGGATCAAACGTAAAGACAATGTGATTAAAGACCGATGGTCATGTTACTTCCAATAAATATGGTTGTGGTGGTATCCTTAGAGATTCTAAAGGTTATCCTTTTGCTTTTGCCCACCCTCTCAAACCCTATTATGTTCTCTTTGTTTAGCTTATGGTTGTTAATAAATCAATTGATATTTATTTGAATAGAGGTTTTCTCAAAATCTGGATTGAAGTTCATGCTCTCTTGCTTTTTGATTTCCTTAATTCCAATAAAACTGGGAATGCTAAATTATTTTATCTTCTTAATCATACTAAAGTTCTATTTCTCAAGTTTCTTTTAAATTTTTTACATCCTTTGTGAAGGGGTGTCAACTTGACTGAGTTCACTTTATTTGACAACCAAACTTTGCCTAAATTATTAAGAGGTTTGGTTAATATGGATAATACTGGATTTCCTTATCTCGGATTAAAATTTCTTTGATTGGTTTTATCTTTTTTTGATGATCTTTTGTTTTTTTTGGCATTGTTAAACCATCTTTGGGTTGTGGTCAACTTTTAATTTTTCCTCTTCAATTTTTGTTTTTTTATGGCCTAGTTTTTGCACCAATATGGTTTTGATCGTACTGGTGTTTTGGTTTTTCAGCTTGGCAGTGCTGGCTTTTATCAAAATTTTCCCTTGGATATTTCCTATTTTTTTCTTCTAGGTTACAGCTTTGGATGGTGCAGGATTTCCTTCTGTATGGGTTTTACATCTTTGCTAGCCTCCCTACAAATCTATTATACCAACTGCTGTGGTGGTGGACTATGTGGCTTGGTTGGCCACTTGGGTTGGCTGGCTATTTTTTATATTTGGGTTGGTTGGATGGTTATTTTGGGTGGTTTATCTCTTGCTTATTTTTGGCATAGTGGAGGTGGTTGGCTAGCTAATTATTGATTGGGGTTTGGTGGTTGTTGGGACTATTTTTGGTTGGATTTTTTGTTTATGGGTTGGACCTCCTCTTATAATACTGAGGCTTTGGTTTTGGGTATTGTTTTGAAATGGCGGGTTGACAGCTGTTGTATGGCTGTTATTGGGCCTTGGCTACTTGTTTTTTACTTTTTTTCCTTTCTTGAGCTATTTTTGTTATTTGGCTTGTTATATGTTTTACTGGGCTATGTATCTTTCTGTCTTTGGCTTGTTTTTCTACCCTTCTAGATTGGTTTTTCTTTTTCCTTAATTGGGTTTGGAGGCTATTATTTTTCTCTTCACCTTCTCGGGCTATTTTGGATGCTTCTAGCTTGATGACTGTTGTTGGTCTTGGTGCTGATGTTTTGGGTTTGATGACTTGGATTTTTTCCTATTGAGGTGGTTCAGTAGGAGGATTAGTTGGATAGCTGCTTAGACTGTTTGTTTTGGCTAACTGGACTAGTTGGAGTGGCTATCTTGGCTATTTTTTTCTGCACATTTGGTGACTACTTTTGGAATTTACTAGTTGTCTTTCTATGATTGTTTTCTTTTGGTTTCCTTTTTCTTGGCCTCATCTCTCTTGGCTATAGAAGAACACCCTCTTCCTGCTGGGATGGAAGCATTGCTCTCCACCCTTCTTGCTGCTAGGCTAGATTTTTCTATTTGGTGGTTGGAGGATCTGAGCACTTATGGTCTTCCTTTTTGCTCTTATCTGTCTCTTTTTAGTGTTGTTACACATATCATGATGTTTGCTCATCTTGAATTGGTTATTCTTATTTGGTGGTTCCTTTGGTGGTGCTCCTTCTGTTTTGCTACTATCCTTACGGGTTGCTTAACCACCTATCTTTTTAAGCTTGATTATTCTGGTGGATAGGTGGTTGGCTGCTATATTTGCTATTTTATTGATTTTCCAGGCTTGCGGAGGACCGTCTTTGGATTATGTGTGACACGAGGTATGCTGGCAATGATGGCCTTGATGTTTCCCACTATTTCCTGTTTTGGCTAGTAGCACTATATGTAAGTGTGATCGTCTTGCTCCTTGAGATGATTCTAACTGAGCCTGCAACTTTTCTTTGCTTTACTCCTTTTATCTTCTCTTACTCTTTATGCTTGATTAATTGTACTCATCTATTCAAAAGTATGTTGTAGATTTCTTTTATAGGTTGGAAGACTCTTTTAGGTGGATCTTATTGGCATCAAAAGGACTAGATGAAGTTGGCTGTTGCTTACATGGATTTTCTTTGGTTGTTTATTTGGCTGCTTTTCTTTTACTTTCTTTCCTTAATTAATGTAATAGTAAGGGAGTTTATATCTTTAGGACTTATTGTATCTCTTTGAGCATTATCTTAGAGATTTAATCCCTTTAAGGATTTTGTACCTTTTCTTTGTGGAAATAAAATTTCCCTAATTTTCCTAACAAAAAATAAATACCGTAAACCCTAACCCTAACCCTAAACCTTAAACCCTAAACCCTAACCCTAAAACCCTACCATAAACTAACCCTAAACTTGAAAAACCCTAAACCCTAAACCTTAAACCTTAAACAATAACCTAACACTAAAACCTAAACCATAAAACCAAAAACCTAAACCCTAATGTCTAAACCCTAAACCTTAAACCCTAAACCCTAAAACAACCCAAAACCCTTAACCCTAAACCCTAAACTAATCTTAAACCCTAAACCCTAAACTGTAATCCCTAAACCCTAAACCTAACTGTAAACCTTAAACATTAAACCCTAAACCCTAAACCCTAAACCCTAAACCCTAAACCCTAAACAAACCATAAATCCTAAAAACCCTAAAGCCTAAAGCCTAAAGCCTAAACCTTAAACCCTAAACCATAAACTAACCCTAAACACTAAGCTAACCCTAAACCCTAAAACCATGACCCTAAAATTGCTAAAATGCTTTACTAATATCCCTAAACCTAACCACAAACACTAAACCTTAAAATCCAAACCATAAGAATAAACCCTAAACCCCTAGAGAAACCATCAACCTAAAACCTAAATATTTAAAACCTAAAATTAAAATAAATAAAAAAACTTAAACCTAAATAAAATAAAAAAGAAAATAAATTAAAAACCTAAACTAAAACCTAACCTTAAATCTAAAAATAAAATAAAATATACTAATAAAAATAGACTAAAATAAAACTTAAAAATAAAAAATAAAATTTAAACTTAGAAACAAAATAAAAATAAAACTAAACAAAAAAATAAATATAAACCTAAACTTACATCAAAAAATAAAGTAGAATAAAAAAACCTAAACTAAAATAAATAAAAATAAAATAAAAATATAAAATAAACTAAACTAAAATAAATAAAAAATACACTAAATGAACCTAAACCTACCTTATTGTTGGCTTAATTAGCCTCATGTTCAATTTGATTAATTTTGATGATAACAAACAAATACTTGGATGTTCTAATGAATATTTTTAGGTGTTTTAGATATATCAATTGCTAATTACATATCCAATACATCTCACAAATTGTTAGAAGAAATTGCAAGAATAAAAGAATGAAAGGGATAATGTGAAGCTCATGATTTTAGGTTATATGACTATTCATATGAGTTCTTTGGCATGAATCAATTTGCTCACAACCTAACATACTATTTTAATGAGGTTAATTTATATAAATCTTTATTTAATTAACATTCAATTATATGTTTTTTCTACATAGCAATAAAATTATCAAAGTAATAAATGATCATAACTATTAAGTATAATTATTTTATTTACTTAATAATATTAGGTATTTTAATTTAATTTGCTGGTTATATGATAACTAACATATTTATGATTATATATAAATTATATCATAATTTTTAAATGTCACATGTCAAAATTAACAAAAATATATAAAATTTTGTATTTTAGCCAAAGTCATTGTTTCATCAAAGAATTCATATCTGCTTTTATCTCCATAGGATTCCTTGGATTTTTTCCTTTAAAATAAGTGGTTACATGACCCACTTTGCATTAAAATTGAATTTATTATCATTTTTTAAACATTACCTAATTTTAATAATGGATGCATGCTACATGCTTTGAATATATTAAGAGCTACATTTGATTACTTGACTTTCCCATGTGAATAGCTAAATTTTGCTGCTAAATTTAATATTTGTTTAATATAAATTATATTTTTATTCAATATTAAATTATCACATGATAGCATGAGGTTTGTATAATATATTTCTTTGAAATAATTTTAAATGACCTTCTTGCCTATAAATAGCCCTCATTCTCTTCATGAAAGCATCCCTCATTCAAATTTCAAAATCTCTCCAGCAAATCTAAGAGAAAATCTCTTAAATGTTCCTTCCAAGTGTTCTCCAAATATTGCAAGATCAAATCCTTGGTTTGGAAGCTTCAACATCTTCAACGAAGCAAGCCTTTTTTTTTACTTGAGTTTGTTTTCTTGATCTTAATACTTCTTAGTTGTTCATGCTATTTTCACCATCTATTTCTTCTTTCTAATTTATACTTTTTGGTGGATTAGTCTTTGAACATTGGTTTTCACATCAAAGTTTCTCAATCATTTTTTTTGGTGAAAAATTCTTGTGATAATTTGTAGGATCTATTTCAACTTGCTGAAATTTTTAGCTTCCTACAAATTTCTTTTGGTTTCATGAAATATTTCTTCTTTGGTCTTATTTTGAAAGATCATTTATTCTTAGATCTATTTTAGAAGTATATTTTAAGCATTTTAAAATAAATTATTGTGCTGAAATTATTTTCATATTTGCTAGATCTCTCTTTTTAATTAAAAGATTACTAGCCAACTTAGATTTATCATATACTTATTTTTTATTTTGTGATCATTAGCATTAATTGAAAGAATCTTTTGGTTAAAATAAATTACTCCTTGCTGAAATTTATTTTATTATGAAAAGAATATTGTGAATTTATTTTGAAATCATTTTGTATTATTCTACAAATTATAATAACATAAACATCCTAGTAAGGTCACTTTAAGATATTTATTTTATTAAGTGAGCATTTTGCCTTGCCAAATTTTTTTAAGTTGTAAAGTGATCATTTATAAGTTGTGAGATCACTTTTTGAATTTGATTGCTTGGTATATTTGTGAGAGATTTACTTTATCAAAATTTATTATTTTGTATTTTTTTTTGTGTTGTAAAATTTATTTTGGGGTTGTACTCGCCCCGTTATAGGAGAGTACTTTTTGTAAACCATTTTTCATTTAGTGGATTCCTAGCTAGGGGTGGCTAGGCATGGAATAGGCGGTTTGGGGTTTGGAACCATTAAAAATCATTTGCCTCTTGTCTCTATTTACTTTATTGTATTTTTATTTTTTGCTGCATTTAGAATTATATCTTATCATTATAAAATCAAAATCTAATTTTCTATTTAAAAATTAAAATTTAAGTTTTGAAAATTTTAATATTACCCAATTCACCCCCCCCCCTCTTGGGTGCTATAGTGTCTCACACAGTTTACTTAGTTTTTCAAAATCCTAAACCCTAAACCCTAAAACTAACCCAAATTAACCCTAAACCTTAAACCCTAAACCGACAATCCTAAAACCTAAACCAAAACCTAAAATAAAATAAAAGTAAAACTCAACTACAAAATAAACCTAAACCTAAAAAATAAACAAAAATGAAACATCAAAACTAAAATAAATAAACATAAACTAAAGAACTAAACTAAATAAAAATAAAAAATAAACATAAATAAAAGTAAAAAATAAAATAAATTGAAATAAAAAATAAATCAAATAAACTAAATAAATAAAAGAAGAAATGATGAATTTGAATTTATTCTCTATTAAAAAAACCAAAAACCTTAAATGAAAACCTGAACCCAAAACTTAAAACCTAAACCCTAAACCCTAAACCCTAAAAACCCTAAACCCTAAACCCAACCCTAAACCCTACCCCAAAATATAAACCAAACCCTAAACTCAACCCTAAACCCTAAACCCTAAACCCTAAAACCTACAACCCTAAACCCTAAACTGAAACCCTAAAACCCATAAGACCCTAAACCCTAAACCTAAAACTTTAAAACCTAAAATAAACTAAACTAAAATACCTAAAATAAAATAAATAAAACCTAAACCTAAATTAAAATAAATAAAATAAAACAAAAAAATCTAAACTAAAACCTGAACCTAAACCTAAACTTAAGCTTAAAAATAAAATATATAAAATAATAAAATTACACTAAAATAAAATAAATAAAAACTTAAACTAAAAAAATAAAAACCTAGAATAAAACACCAACAACAACAACAAGCCTTAATCCCACTAGGGTTGATACATGAATCCTTAGGTCTCCAGTGTCCTATTATGTGTCAAATTCTCATTTAATTCAAGTATACTAAGATCATTTTTTATACATCTTAAATAAAAAACGTAAATAAAATAAAAAATAAAAGTAAAATAAAAATAAAATAAACCTAAACTAAAATAAAATAAAAACTAAATAAAATCCTAAACCTAAAAATATAAAGATAAATAAAAAGAAAATGCAAACCCTAAAGTAAAATAAAACTTAACCAAAAAAATAAAATAAAATGAACAAAATAAAATAAACCTAAACCAAAAACAAACTAAACTACAATAAATAAAACATAAACCTAAACCTAAAAAAAACTACACATAAACCCTACACAAAATAAAATAAAATAAACTAAGAATAAACTGAAACCTAAAGTTAAAAAAAAAACCCTAAAATAAAAATGTACAACCTAACCCTAAAATGCTAAAAACCTAAACCAAAACTTAATAAAATCTAAAAATAAAATAAAAAAAACTTAAACCAAATAAACTAAAAAAATAAAATAAACATAACTAAAATCTAAACCTAAACTTATCCTAAAATAAAAAAAAATAAAACTAAACTAAAATATAATAAATAAAACCTAAACTAAATTAAAAAAAAAACCTAAATAAAATAAAACTAAACTAGAAATAAAATAAAATAAACCTAAAGAAATAAATAAAATTAAATAAAAAAAAACAAAATAAACCTAAAAAAATAATCTTAAAACTAAATAAAAAAAAATAAAACCAAAACCCTAAACTTAAAAAAAACCTAAACCAAAAATAAAAATAAAATAAACCTAAATCTAAACTAAAATAAACTAAACTAAATTTAATAAAACCTAAACCTAAACCTAAAATATACTAAACCTAAACCTAAGCCTAAACTAAATTAATAAAATATACTAAAAATAAACCTAAACATAAATAAAAAAATAATACCTAAAAATATACCTAAAATAAAATCCTAAAACCTAAACTTAAGAAATTAAAATAAAAACCTAAACCAAAACCTAAAAGTAAAAAATAAAGCCTAAACCTAAATAATAAAATAAAATTAAAACTAAACTAAAAAATGAACCTAAACTTAAACATAAACCTAAATATAAATTAAAAAATATAAACCTTAAATAAATATACTAAACTAGATAATAAAAATAAACCAAAATAAAATAAAAAAATGAAATAAACTAAAATAAATAAATAATAAACTAAAATAAATAAAAAATAAACTAAGTAAACCTAAACCTACTAGTTTACTTACTTTGAAAAGAATAAAAATAAATAAAATCAAATAAAGAAACCTAAACCTTAAACCCAAGAAACCCTAAACCTACCCTAATCCCTAAACCCTAAACCCTAAAACACTAAACCCTAAACCTTAAACCCTAAACCCTAAAAGCTAAAACCCTAAACCCTAAACCTTAAACCTTAAAACCTACAACCGTTCCGGAAACCCTAAACCCTGAAAGCCTAAAAACCTAAACCTAAATTAAATAAAACCAATAAATAAAATAAATAGAAAGGCCTAAACCTAAAAAAAAATAAAATAAAATAAAAACCTAACTAAGCCTAAACTTAAACCTAAAGAAAATAAAATAAAACTAAACTAAAATAAAATAAATAAAACCTAAACTAAACTAAAATAAAATAAAATAAAAAAAATAAACCTAAATAATAATAATAATATAATCCTAAAATAAAATAGAAGAATAACTAAATAAAACCTAAACCTAAAATAAACCTAATCCCTAAACTAAAAAAAACATAAACATATAAAAAATAAAATAAACCTAACCCCAAATAAAATAAATATACTAAAGGAAACTTAAACCTAAACTAAAAATTAAACCTAAAAATAAGCCTAAAATAAAAACCTAAAACCTAAACCTAAAAAAATTAAAATAAAATCCAAAACATAAACCTAAATATAAAAATAAAATAAAAACTTAGAAAATAAAATAAAAATAAATCTATACTAAAAAATAATCTTAATCCTAAACCAAAACAAAAACCTAAAAAATAAGAAATTAACTAAAATAAAAAAAATAAAATACAATAAATAAACATAAAATAAATAAACTAAACTAAATAAAAAAAATAAATTGAAATAAATAAAATAAAATAATCTAAATAAATGAAAACCTAATTTACTTAATTTAGAAATAAATAAAATAATAAAAAAATAAAATAACCCTAAACCCTACAAAAAATTTAAAACCCTAAACCCAACCTTAAATAACCCTCCCTAAGCTAAACTTAAACTAAACCTAAATCCACCAAAACCATAAACCCTTTACTCCATACCAAATCCTAACCTAAACCCTAAACCTAAATCTTAATCTACCAAAAAAATCCCAAATACCAAAAATCTAAACTAAACTAAATACTAAATAAAATAAAATAAAACATAAATAAAATAAAAATAAAATAAAATGAAACCTAAAAACTAAACCTAAACCTAAAATAAAATAAATAAAATAAAATAAAAAATAAACTAAAATAAAATAAAGGAAAACCTAAACTACTTAAAATAAAATAAACCTAAGAAAAACTTAATAAAATAAAACTAAACTTAATAAAAAAATAAAATTAAAATAAAATAAAATTAAAATTAAAGAAAACCCCAAAAATAAATAAAATAATAATAAAAAAAAATAAAACCACCCAAGCTAAAAAAACTAAACCTAAAATAAAAATGAAATAAATAAACTAAAATAAATAAAACCTATACCTAAACCAAACATAAACTAAACCTAAACCTAAACCTAAACTAAACAAATTAAAATAAACTAAAAATAAATCTAAATCTAAACTAAAAATAAAACCTAAAAGTGAACCGAAAATAAAAACCTAAAACCTAAACCTGACAAAATAAAATAAAAACCTAAACCTAAACATAAAAATAAAAAATAAAATTGAAAGCTAAAAAACAAAATAAAAATAAAACTCAGCCAAAAAGTTAACATAAACCTAAAGATATACCTAAAAAGTTAATTAAAACAAAAACCTAAACTAAAATAATTAAATTAAATGAAATAAAACTAAAAATTCTAAATAAAAATAAAAAATAAAAAATTAAAATAAATAAAAAAATAAACTAAATAAACTAAACCTACTCATGTACTTAATTTTTTTATTTTAAAAAATTCTCCTAAACCCTAAACCCTAAACCTACAACACTAAACCTACAATCCAAAAAGACTGTAAAACCCTAAATCCTAAATCCTAAACCTAAACCCTAAACCCTAAAAGCATAAAACCCTAAACCCTACACTCTAAACTTGAAACCCTAACACTAAACCTTAAACTTTAAACCCTAACCCTAAACACTAATCCTAAACCTAAAGTCTAATGCTAAACATAAAATAATAAATTAGAAATAAACTAAACCCCAAACCTTATAAACATTAACCTAAACCTAAACCCCAGAATGGGCAGAACCTAGCAGAACATCACCATACAAGCTAATTCTAGTTTTGTCAGTGGAGGTGAAGGCAGATGTGGCGATTATCATAGTGGTGGTGGGGGATCTGGAGGTGCTAGTAGATTTGAAGGTGGTGGTCGGAGCAGTGGTGGTTATGGAGGTGGGAAAATGAGATCCATGGTGGCTGAGGAGAGAGATCGATGGTGGATCGCTACTAGAAGCCGAGGTGGTTCGATGGGAACTGGAAACTTCGATCTACTGCTCATGGAATAATGTCTTTCATATTTCTCTATGCATTCTCATTATTTTATCTATGTTGCCACTTTTGTCTTACAAAACTTGGTGTGTTACTTGGTTGATGAAATCGAAAAAAAAAAAGAAATGTTGAATTTGAATTTGTTCTCTATTAAAATAAAAAAAAAACTAAAATCCTAAACCCTAAACTAAAACCTAAACCCTAGACCTAAAACCTAAACACTCAACCTTAAACCCTAAACCCTAAATCCCTAACCCTAAACCCTAAACCCTAAAACTAAAACCCTAAACCCTAAACCCTAAACCCTATACCCTAAAGCCCAAACCCTAAACCCTAATCCCTAAACCCTAAACCCTAAAAGCAAAAAACCTAAACATAAACTAATTAAAAACCAAAAAATAAAATAAAGAAAAAGCCTAAACCTAAAAATAATAATAAAATAAAATAAAATAAAAACCTAAACTAAAACTTGAACCTAAATAGAAAAAAATAAAATTAAAAATAAATTTAAATAAAAAACTAAACTAAACTAAAAAAATAAAACCAGAATAAAATAAAACTATAAAAATAAAAATAAAATAAACCTAAAATAATCTAAAAAATGAAATAAAACCCTAAAAAAATATACTTTAAAATAAATAAAAATAAAACCTAAACCCTAAACTAAAAAAAACCATAAACTTAAAATAAAAATAAACCTAAACCTAAACCTAAACTAAAATAAACTAAACAAAAATAAATAAAACCTAAACCTAAACCTAAAATAAAGTAAACCTAAACCTAAACATAGACCAAATAAAAGAAACTTAAAACAAAACTAAAAAATAATACAAAAAATAAAAATCTAAAACCTAAACCTAAAAAAATAAAATAAAAATAATACTAAAAAAAATAAATCGAAACCAAAACCTAATCTTAAAAAAAAACTAAAATAAATAACCATAAAATAAATAAACTAAACTAAATAAAATTAAAAATAAATCTAAATTAAAAATAAAGTAAACTAAAATAAAAAATAAAGTAAACTAAAATATATAAAAAAATGAAGTAAACTAGATAAACCTAAACCTTTCAGTTTAATTAATTTAAAAAAATAAAAATTTAAAAAAATAAAAATAATAAAAAAACCCTAAACCCTAAACCCTAAACCCTAAAGCCTAAACCCTAAACCTACAACCTTATACCCTAAACCCTAAAACCTAAATCCTTAAATCCTAAACCTTAAACCCTAAAACTTAAAATTCTAACTCCAAACCCTAAATGTAAAACCATAAACCCTAAACCCTAAACCCTAAAGCCTAAACCCTTAAAACCTAAAACCTAAACTTAAACTAAATAAAACATAAAATCAACATGAATAAATAAACAATATAATAATAAATAATATACAAACTAAATTAAACCAAACCCTAAACATAAATCTCAAAATAAAATAAAATAAAAAACTAAAAACTAAAAATAAAATAAATAAAAAAACCAAAATCAAACTAAAAATAAAATAAACCTAAAATAAAAACCAAAATAAAATAAAACAAATGTAAAATAAAATTAAATAAACATATAATAAAAAAAATAAAAACTAAATAAAAACCTAAACCTAAAAAATCTCTAAACCCTAAACTAAAAAAAACTTAAACCTAAACCTAAACTAAAATAAACTAAACTAAAATAAATAAAACATAAACCTAAACCTAAATAAACTAAATAAACCAAACTAAATAAAATAAAATAAAAGTAAAATAAACCTAAACTAAACTAAAAATAAAACCTAAAAAATAAACCAAAAAATATATAAAAGGAAAACCTAAAACATAAAACTAAAAAAATAAAATAAAACCTAAACTAAACCTATAAATAAAAAATAAACCAAAACCTAAAAATAAAAAAATAAAAAAACTAAACTAAAAAAAAAAAAAACCTAAACCTAAATAAACTAACAAAATAAACTAAAATAAACCATTTAAACTAATATAATTTAAATAAATAAACTAAATCCTAACTATTTTTTATTAAAAAAAAACCTAAACCCTAAGCATACAACACTAAACCTACCCCAATCCATAAACCCTTAAAACTAAACCCTATACCTAAACCCTAAACTCCCTAAAGCATAAACCCTAAACCCCAAACCCTAAATAAAAAACCTAACACTAAATAAACATAAACTTAAGTAACTAAATAAATTAAAAAAAAAACCTAATCCTAAAACCTACTAAACTCTAAACTAAACCTTAGAATGGGTAGAACTGACAATAGGAAAATCGTCAATTAGGCTCAATGTAGATCGGCGATAAAGGCTGGGCGATGAGGTGGCGATTATCATGTGGTGGGGGATCAGAGTTTTGAATATGGAGGTAGTGGTCGAAGTAGTGATGGTTTTAGAGACTAGATAAGAGACGGATGGCGGAGGGAGAGAACAAGGATATGATGGTTGATCCGGCTACTCTAGAGGTCAGGTTGGTTCTGATGCGAACTTGAAAAATCAAAGAACGGCTGATCCAATCTACTGCTTATGGAACTATGTCTTTAAAGTAGAGATAGTTCTAGTTATCTAGGGTTTTTGATTTGCTCTATGTGTGCTCTTTTTGATCTATGTCATCACTTGTGTCATAGAAAGCTTGGTGTATTACTTGGTTGATGATATCAAAAGGAAGAAATGTTGAACCTTAATTTATTCTCTATTAAAAAAAACCCTAAACTAAAACCTAACCTAGACCAAAACCTAAACCCACAACAAACCCTAAATCCAAAATCATAAACCCTAAACCATAAAACCTAAAACCTAAACCCTAAACCAAACCCTAAACCCAAATACAAACTCCTAACCCTAAACCCTAAAAAAAAACATAAACCTAAACCATAAAATAAAATAAATAAAAAAACCTAAACCAAAATAAAATAAAAACCAAAGCTAAAACCTAAAGTGAAACCTAAACCTAAAAATAAATCAAAAAAACAAAACTAAAAAAAGTAAATACCTACATAAAATAAAAACTAAACCTAAAATAAAAATAAAATAAAGAAAAAATAAAAATAAAATAGAAACTAAATTAAAATATAAACCTAAAAAATAAACTTAAAACTAACTCCTAAACATAAATAAATAATAAAACCTAAACCCTAAACTAAAAAATGAAACCTAAACCTAAAATAAAAATAAAATAAACCTAATCCTAAGGAAAAATAATATAAACAAAAATAAATAAAACTAAAACCTAAACCCATTTAAAAATAAACCTTAAACCTAAACCTTAAAAAAAAAAAAAACCTAAACCTAACTTTGAAAATAAGAAAATAAAAAAATAAAACCTAAATCTAAAATATAAAATAAAATAAAACTAAACAAAAAATAAACTGAAACCTAAACGTTAACCTAAAAAATAAACTAAAATAAACAAATTTTAATTAAATAAAGTAAACTAAATAAAATTAAAAATAAACCTAATAAGAATAAAAATTAAAATAAACTAAAATAAGTAAAAAAATAAACTAAATAAACCTAAACCTACAAGTTTACATAATTTTTTTAAAAAAATTAATTAAATTGAATTAAAATAAACAAAAACCTAACCCTAAATCCAAAACCCTAAAACTATCCCTAAACCCTAAATCTTGAACAATAAACTAAAACCTAAAAGAAAGAAGAAAATAATAAAAAAAATAAAAAACTAAACTATAAAATAAATGAAACCGACTTAAAAAATAAAAACCTAAATAAAATAAAACTAAACCTAAAATAAAACAAAATAACAACTAAATAAAAACCTAAACCTAGAAAATAAACTTAAACATAAAACCTCAAAATAAATAAACTATAAATCCTCATCCGTAATCTAGAAAAAAACCTAAACCTAAAATAAAAATAAAATAAAATAAACTAAACTAATAAAGAATACAAAAAATAAAAAAAAAAAAAACTAAATAAAATAAAATAAACCTAAACCTAAAACCTAAATAAATAAAATAAAATAAATTAAAATAAGCCTAAACCTAAAGATAAAATAAAACCTAAACTAAAACCAAAATAAAAAAATAAAACCTAAACATAAAATAAAATAAAATAAAACTAAACTAAAAAATAAACTAAAACATAAACCTAAACTTAAAAAATTATCTAAAATAAAAAACCTCAATTAAAATAAATAAACCTAAAATAATTAAACTTAACTATATAAAAATAAAACCAAAACTACATAAATATAAATTAAAATAAATAAAAAAACTAAATAAAATAAACCTACATGTTTGAATTTAAAATATTAAAATATTAAAATAAAACTAAAATAAAACCTAGCAACCCTACCCTAAAACTAACCCTAAACCCTAAATCAACAACCTAAACCCTAATAACATAACTTGAAACCCTAAATCCTAAAATAAACCCTACCCTACCCAAATCCACAACCCAAAACCTAAACCATAAACCCAAAGACCTACCCTAAACCACACCCCAAAGAAACTAAACCCTAAACCTTAAAACCTAAAACTTGCTTAAACTAAATAAAAATATAAAAATAAAATAATTATAAGACTAACCTAAATAAAATTAATATAAAATAAAATAAAAACCTAAACATAAACATCAAATATATTATTAAAAAAATAAAACTAAAATAAAATAAAAATAAAACTTAAACTAAATTAAAAAAAAATAAACCAAAAAAAACCTAAAATAAAATATAAACTAAATGTAAAATAATATAAAATAAAAAGAAAACCTAAATAAAATAAATAAATAAAAAACCTAAACCTAAAATATACATAAAACCCTAAGCTAAATAAAATAAAATAAACTAAAAATAAACAAATTTAAACTAAAATAAAACTTAAAATAAATAAAAATAAGAACTAATAAAACCTAAAACTAAATAAAAAATTAAACCTCAAAATAAAGATAAAAAAAATAAAACTAATAAAGATAAACATAAAAAATAAAAATAAACTAAAATAATAAACCTAAGCTAAAATAAAATAAACTAAATTAAATAAAAATTAACTAAATAAACTAAACCTACTTGGTTTATTTAATTAAATAAAATAAATATTCACAACCTAAACCCTAAACTAAACACTAAATCCACAAACCCTAAAATAAACTAAACTCCACTAAACCTAACCACTAAACCTCTTAACTACCACTACTAACCACAAACCCACCACTTACTATACCATCCTGATCCCCCCAACTACCCAACTAAACTCACACTTAACTACTACCAAAATCCTAACTGTAAACCTAAATACTACCACTCCTAAAATCAACTGACCTAAACTCCACTTAAAAAATACCATTTAACCTTGTTTGTTTATTTCAAAAAATTTTAAAATAAAATATTCACTAAATCTAATCTCCTGACCTAAACTAAACTAAACCTAAATCCTCTAAACCATCTCATACCCTACTCCACTACTCCAGATCATAAACTAACCCTAACCCTACTAAACTACACTAAACTCTAACCTAAAAAACTAAATAAACATAAAAGTCATAAAGAAATAAACCTATACTTAAAATAAATATACTATACAATAAAAACCAAACCTAAATCTCAAATAAAATAAATAAAACTAAAATAAAAAAAATTAAAATAAATATAAACCTAAACCAAACTAAAAAAAATAAAATAAACCTAAAAATAAAATAACCTAAATAAAATAAAACAAAAATTTAAAATAAAAATTAAATAAACCTAAAATAAAAGAAAATAAAAATAAATAAAAATTTAAACCTAAAACTAAACCTAAAAGTCTAACTAAAAAAAACTAAGATCAAAAAAAAAACCTAAACTAATCTAAAATAAACTAAACTAATAAATAAAACTAAACTACTACCAAAACTAAATGAACATAATGATGTAAAAATAAACCTAAACCTAAACTAAAATAATACCTAAAATAAAATATACCTTAAATAAAACCTAAAACCTAAAGCTAAAAATAAAAGTAAAACCTAAACCTAAACCTATAAATAAAATAAAATCGAAACCTAAAAAATAAAAATAAAAAAAAACTAAATTATAAAATAAACATAAACTAATTTAAACCTACAAAATAAATTAAAATAAAACCTAAACTAAAATAAACAAATACACTAAATAAAAAATAAAAAGACCTAAAATAAAAAAATAAAATAAAACAAATTAAAATAAATAAAAAATAAACTAAATAATCCTAAACCTACTTGTTTACTTATTTATTTTTTTTAAAAAAACCCTAAACCCCAAATGAACAACACTAAACCTACAACCCTAAACCATAAACACTTAAAATCTAAACCTAAAAAACTAAACTAAAATAAAGCATAAACCCTAAATCCCTAAACTAAACCTAAACTAACCCGAACATAAACTTAAGTAAAGAAATTAAAGAAACCAAAACAAAACCTACTAAACCTAAACCTAAACCTAAACCCTCAAATGGGTAGAATATAGGAAAATAAACAGTCAATTATGCTCAATCTAGATTGGAGGCAAAATGGAGGCGACAGTTATCATAGTGGTGGTGGGGAATCTAGAGTTTGGTGGATAACCAAAGTGTGGTGGTTATGGAGGCGGAGGAGCAGAGGTTACTATGGTGTTGGTGGAGGGTGTGATCGGGGATATGATGGTCGATCTTGCTACTCAAGAGGTTAGGTTGGTTCTGATGGGAACTTAGAAAAATTAAAGGATGACTGATCCAATATACTGCTTATGGAACTATGTCTTTAAAGAATAGATAGTTCTAGTTATCAAGGGTTTTTGATTTGCTTTATGCCTAGTCCTATTTGATCTATGTCGTCATTTGTGTCATAGAATGCTTGGTGTGTTGCTTGGTTGATGAAATCAAAAGGAAGAAATGTTGAACCATAATTTATTCTCTATTAAGAAAAACTAAAACCTAAACCTAAACAAAAACATGAACCCTAGACCAAAACTAAACCACTACCTTAAAAACCCAAACCTAAACCCTAAATAAAAAACTAAAACCACCCTAAACCCTAAACCCAAATCCTAAACTAAACTCTAAACCCAACCCTAAACCTAAATCCCACCCCAAACACCTAAACTAACTAAATAATAAAAACCTAAACTAAAACCATAAAAATAAAATAAAACTAAATTAAAATAAAATCTAAGCTAAAACCTAAAGTGAAACCTAAACCTAAACCTAAAAAGAAATCAAAATAAAAAATAAAAACTAAACTAAAAAGTAAAAAAACAACATAAAATAAAAACTAAATCTTAAATAAAAAATAAACATATAATAAAAATAAAATAAAAACTAAATAAAACCTAAACCTAATAAATAAACCTAAAACTACCTCTATATAAATTAAAACCTACCCTAAACTAAAAAAATCCTAAACCTAAAATAAAATAAACCTAAACTTGGAAAATAATTTAAACAAAAATAAATAAAACCTAAACCTAAACCTAAACCCTAATATAAATAAACTAAAAATAAACATAAACATAAACTAAAAAATAAAATTTATAAATAAACCTAAATCATAAACCACAAAAATAAAATAAAACCTAAACCTAACTCTAAAAATAAAAAAATAAAAAATAAAACCGTTACGTATTGCTTTAAAATAAAATAAAACTATGAAAATAAAATTTGAAACCTAAACCTAATAAAAAAATAAACTAATATAAATAAACCTAAAAATAAAAGTAAATTAAATAAAATTAAAAGAAACCTAATAAGAAGAAAAAATAAAATAAACTAAAATAAGTAAAAAATAAACTAAATAAACTTAAACCTAAATTTACTTAATTTAAAAAAATAATTAATTAAATTAGTATAATAAAAAAAAACCTAAAAACCTAAACCCTAAAAAATCCTAAACCCTAAAATAATAAACTAAAAGAAGAAAATAAAATAAAATAAACAAAATAAAAACTAAACTAAAATAAAATAAATAAAACCTAAACTAAAAATAAAACCCAAATAAAATAAAAACTAAACCTAAAATAAAATATAACAAATAAATAAAACCTAAACCTAAAAATAAACCTATAAAATAAAATAAATAAACTAAAAACCAACCTTAAAAAAAAAAAAATAACTGAAAATAAAAATAAAATAAACCTAAAACTAAAATAAACAATTCAAAATAAATAAAACCTAAACCTAAAATATAATAAACCTAAACATAAAATAATAAATAAATTATAAAACACAAACCTAAACTAAAACCTAAACTTAAACCTAAAATAAAAAATAAAATAAACCAAAACCAAAACAAAATAAAACAATACAAAATAAAATAAAACCTAAACCTAAAATAAATAAACCAAACCTAAACCTAAATAAATAAAATAAAAAATAAACTAAACCTAAAACTAAAATACCTAAAATAAACCTAAAATGAAAAGAAATAAAACCTAAAAACCTAAATAAAAATAAAACCTAAACTTAAAAATAAAACCTAAACATAAATAAAATAAAATACTAAAAAAATAAACCAACATACCCACCCTAAATATAAACTAATAAAATCTAAACTAAATAAATACCAATAAAATTAATAAAAAATAAACCAAACTAAATAAAATATATTAAATGAACTAAATAAATAAAATAAACTAAAATAAACCTAAACCTGCTAAATTTTAAAATTAATTATAAATAGTAAAATAAAACTGAAATAAACCCAACCTACACACCTAAACCCTGCCTTGACACCTAAATCCTCCCTCCCTAAACCCTAAATCCTAAACCACTAAACCTACCTAAACCCCACCACTAAACTCCCTACCCTAAACTAAACCCAACCCTAAACCTTGAAACCTAAACATATTCTTAAACTAAAATAAACATAACTAAAATAAAATATACATAAATAAAATAAAATATATAAAATAAAAACTAAACCTAAACTAAACCTAAATGTAAAATAAATAAATTAAATAAAACTAAATAAATAAAATAAATAAAACTTTAACTAAACTAAAATAAAATAAACTAAATAAAGAAACCTAAATAAAATAAAAGCTAAACCTAATAAATAAATAAAACCAAAATAAAAAATAAACAACTAAACTAAATAAAATAAAATAAACTTAAACCCAAATTTAAACCTAAATAAAACATAAATAAAATCTAAATTAAAAATAAACTTAAACCTAAAATTAAAATAAAAATAAACTAAAAAATACATAATCTAAATATAATATAAACCTAAGCTAAAATAAATAAACCTAAAATAATTTAACTTTAAATAAATAAACTAAAATAAACTAAACTTTATTTGTTTTAAATAAAATCTAACCTAAAAACCACTAAACCCTAAATAACATAAAATCTAAACCTACCACTAAAATGACCCAAAACTAAACCCTAAACTCTCTCCTAACCCTCCACAAAATCCTAAACCCTAAATACCCAAACCCAACCCTAACCTAAATCTAAACTAAACCTAAACCTAAAACCCTAACTCTAAACCTAACCAAATAAAAACCTCTCCTAGCTCCTCTCTTTTTTGCGTTCCCCTGGGTGGATTGGTAGTTCTGGGGCTATTGCCTTTCTCTGCTTCAGCTGTATGGGCTCCCTATGTGACATCCTTGGATTAGAATGGCGGAGGCTCGGTCTCTAGAATCCGTCGCCTCACCCTCGGCACCGGCTTTGCTCTCCGACTCTGGGTTTTGGATTGATTGCACTTAATGCACTATTGTTAAATCATTCAAAGATGCTTTATCACGGTAAGATCCCTAGCTCAAATGCTTTGGTTAATCTCATTTTGACATCTTATCATGGATTTGCGATGTGTGTTGGTCAGATGTTGAGAAACTTGCTAAGCCCTTCGAGTTCGCTTTGGTGGGTAAATTCTCCCTTAGATGCCCGACTCTTGATAATATTCATTCTTTCTTTCATAGTTTAAAATTATCGGGTACTTTCTCTATCGGGCTGATCGATCCCCGTCACATTCTTATTCAACTCTCAAATGATTTAGATTATTCATGGGTTTTCGCTCGTCATTCTTACTTTGTGCATAATTATCAAATGCGTCTATTGAAATGGTCGCCCCTCTTTGATGTCAAGGAGGAATCTCCCATTGTCCCTCTTTGGCTTGCTTTTCCTAACATGTGAATACATTATGTCACTCATCAAGTTTTGTTTGCTGTTGGCGGCCTTTTTGGTAGGCCTCTCCAAATAGACCAAGCAATGGCTAGTAGATCTAGGCCATCATTGTATTCTTGTTGAGATAGACATCACAAAAAATATCCCAAAGAGGTTTGGATTGGCTCAAAAATTTGGATATAGTCAAAAGTCAATTTTGAAAATTTTCCTGTCTTTTGCACTCCTTTAAAATTCACGCGATCACTTTCAGAATGCTTTGTGCTTCATCCTAATCTCAAAAAATTTACCACAGATATGAATACCATTAATGGGCGGGAAAACCATACTAGCATATGTGCCTAAAGATACTCAAAAGAACCTCCTCCTACACCTCCTACTCGTCTGTGGAAAACACTCGACCTTGGTACTAAAGCAGCCATTGAGGGGTGTGACGATACCAATGGCAATTTACCTAACCTCATCCCTGCTTGGAATAATTTGGTTTCCCACGATAGCTCTTTGCTTCATTTAAATCCTACTAAAAATCTGAATGGTAGCCTTATATTGGACACCCAATTAAACAATTTGAATGAGAATCATATAATGGACCAAAACAATGATGACCTATGGCTTTATTGAGAAAGATATTTGTATTACAAATGGTACCAGAACTTCCCCATCTATTTCCCTTTAGAGTGATAATCAATTGAACCCAATTTCTCACACTATCCGATACGGAAGAAGGTGAAATCCCCTCTTCTAAAACATTGATAGATTCTTCTACTATTTTGGAACCCAAAAATCAATCCCTTTCTGATGGAGATAATTTGGATTCTGATAGACCCTTTCAAATTGTTAAAAACAAAAAACCCTACAAAGCAAAATTTTCTAATAATAACTTCACTAGAACCACTTGCTCTTCTTTCACCCCACACAAGTAATGTGTCATCATTTCTCTCCTCTCTTTCCTTTCTTTTTTCCTTTTCCCTTTTGGTTGTCCCCTTATGATTAATTTTCTTATTTGGAATATCAGGGTTGTGGGTCTCTTCTGTCCTTGTCGTGTTAGGAGTCTTTGTCATGTTCATAATATCAAGTTACTTGTTCTTATTGAACCTTTCATTAATTCTTCTAAGATTGCTTTTATGCTAGATCCCTTGGTTTTCATAATTTCTTCTTCAATCTTAATAATAAAATTTGGTGCTTTTGGCACAACTCCATCACCATTTCCATCATTGATGATCTTGACCAATTGGTTAATGTCAAAATCTCCTTAGGTGACTTATCGACTTTTGGCTCTTTTATCTATGCTTCTTGTAATAGAGCTTGTAGGAACATCCTTTGGAATCACTTACGCTTTCCTTCGCTTCTCGGCTAACCTTCCACGGTTGGTTGGAGGTGATTTCAATACTATCATAGCTAGTTGAAAGAAGGGGAGGATGTTCTCTAACCTTCATTCCATGGAGGACTTCTCAAATATGATCCTTGATTGCAATCGACATTGGTTTCACTGGGTCTAACTTCACGTGGCACAACTCTAGACTTTGGCAACATCTTGATAGGACCCTTTTTAATTCTCTTTGGATCAATCAATGGCCTACTACCATTGTTGAGCATTTGAGCAGAACTTTGTCTGACCATGCTCCTCTTTTGATTTCCTTCAAAAATCCCCTAACTCTACTTCCCTCTCCTTTTAGATTTCAAAATATGTGGACCCAACATAGTGACTTCACCAATGTCACTCTCACTAATTGGATGGCCCCTTTTTCCAAATTTAAGGTATGACTCGTCTTTGGCTTAAGCTCAAAAGACTTAAACAAAATCTCAATTGGTGGAGCAAACACATTTTTCACAAATCTTAAAGCCATGGAACAAGAGGTTTGTTCTCTTGAAGAGGCTGTCTCAACTGATCCCAGTAAACTTGAGGAGTTGAACATTGCCAAGAATAACTTGGTTAATTATCAAAACATGGAAGAAACCTATTAGCGTCAAAAGGCAAGCAAACATATTCTTGATGGTGGCACCAGGTATTTTCATGCCATTTAATAATAAAACTTAAACTTCGATTAAGAAAATTAAGAACTCTAATGGTGAATGGATAACCGATAACAATGATATTAAGGATTACGTCATCATTTCCAAACTTTATTAAATTCTAATCCATTCTTTGGGAACTTTATCAAACACCCATCTTATCCCTTCTATGATTAACAGTGAGGATAATCATTTACTCACTATGTGTCCTTCCGAAGAGGAGATTAGTAATACTCTTAAGAACATGAACACTGACTCTGTTGCTGGCCCTGACGGCTATACGACCCACTTCTTTCAGCATTGTTGGCCATTTATTAAAACCGACTTAGTTGATCTTTTGATTTCTTTGATGGAAATCCTATTCCCAAATACTTTTCAAGCACTTCTATTATCCTTATTTCCAAAACTAACAATCTTGAATCTTGGGGTGATTTTAGGCCAATTAGTCTTTGCACCTTTTTCAAAACTCATTGCTAAATTAATATAATAAAACCCTTTGCTTCCTAAAATCATCTCCCCAAATCAAACTGGTTTTGTTAAACCAGAGCAATATCGGATAATATTCTTCTTGCTCAAGAGTGGTTCATGACATTGATGTCCCTTCTAGAGGAGGCAACATCTTATTCAAAGCTGGACATCGCTAAAGCCTTTGACAATCTCTCATGGGATTTTCTCTTTCAAATCTTGAATTTGTTTGGTTTTTCGATAGTTTTATCCGGATTATAAAAGGTGTATCACAGTCTAGTTTTGGTTATCATGAATGGTGAGTCCATAGGTTTCTTTCCTTCTAGCCATGGTTTGAGGCAAGGTGACCCACTATCACCTTCTCTTATCATCTATTGAATACGTCAAGGAGCCTTAACGATCTTTTCTAATAATCCTAATATGTCTTTTAAAACTCATGGAGGTTTCCTATTTCTCATCTTAGCTTTGATGATTTCATTATCTTACGCAGCTCCCTTCAACATGTTAAAACCATTAAGAACCTCTAAATGATTTTGGTAAAGTTAGTGGTCTTTTCTTAATGAAGGAAAATGTGATTTTATTCCTTCAACTAAGATTCCTCTAATAGACTTAACCAAATATCCAATTACTAATTTTAAGCAAAATCAACTCCCTCTTAATTACCTTGGGGCTCCGCTTTTTTAAAGGCCAAAAGATCACACCTTTTGATGATCTAATTCAAATTTCTAACAAAATTTTGGTTTGGGAATTTCATTTACTCTCTTCTGGTAGGCTTACCTTGATCAAGAGCACTCTAAATTCCATGCCTATATACCTTCTTCAAACCATTGTGCCTACCAACTCTACCATCAATAGAATTGAGCGTCTCTTAAACAAATTTTTAGGGAACCAATACCTCCTCTAAAAGAATGCCTTGGTCATCTTGGTCTAAAGTTGTGGTACTCTTGAAGAGGAGGAGTCCATCAAAGAAGTTATCAATGCCTTCTCCTACAAACTTTGGTGGAATTTTAGGAGCAAAAATAGTCTTTGGGTGAATTTCATGACTTCTAAATATTGCAGGGTAAACATCCTCTCATTTGTCCCTTTAAATCGGTGATTCTCTGTGGAAAAGACTTTGTTCTCAAATGGGATAATCCTTAATTTTTTGGGGCATAAACTCGGCAATTCCTTCTTTTGGCAAGACAAGGTGGTTGTGGATCCATTGATGACTTACTCTACACTCACTCCACTTCCACTATTAGAGTTAATTCATTAAAACCACAAGTGGAACACTAGTAAGATTCTTGATTCTATTCCTTCCACTTTCTTAAATATGATTACTAATATTCCTATCACTCCTAACAATCATGATCGATTATCTTTAAGCTATCTCATAATGGGGATTTCAACCTTAAAAATGTGTGGCTTCACACTAAAGACACTCAAGATTCTTCTATTGTGTTCTCCAAAATTTGGAATAACAATATCCCCTCTTCTTACTCTATTCTTACTTGGCATATCCTAAAAAACTTTATTCCTGTTGACTCTTTGTTGTGGGGTAAAGGGTTTTATTTACCCTCTAAATGTCAATGTTGTTCTCATATTGAGAATGTTAACCATGTTTTTTGTTAATGGGGCTATTGCCTCTAAAATTTGGATTTGGTATGACGATCTATTCAACTTGTCAATTTTAATTGTTCTTTTACTTTATATCAACTTCTTGAAGTTTACTTTGACAATGCAATTAAAGGTCATATTAAAATCATAATCGCCATTACTCTTATTTGGTTCATATGGATGGTGAAATGAAGCTAAACATCGTGGGATTTATGAATCACATGAGGATTATTGCTAGAACTAAAAACAAAATTTGTGACTTGTTTAAAGCCAATTTAATTCATCATAAACATTTTAAAGGTGTAAATGTGATAAAGCGGGCCTCAACCTTCCGGACCTTACTTATCGAAATGATAGAATGGTTTTTTGGAAAAACCTCTTGATCATATTATTAAAATTAATCTTGATGGCTTTGTCTCTCATAATGGCTCTCAGTTGTGGAGGCATTTTCGGGGATTCTAAGGGTATAGTCCTATGTGCATTTGCTTATCCCCTTATTTCCGACTTGTCCCTTATCTTGAGCTTATGGGTCCACAAAGCTCTAGAAATTTGTCTTCAAAATGGTGGCTCAATATTTGGATAGAGGTGGACGCTCTTCTCTTGATTGACCTTTTGACTTCTACCAATATGAACAGCCTTGTTTGTACTACCTCCTCAAGCAAACTAGGGCTCTTCTCTCTCTAATTTTACCATCACTCATGTTTGGCGTGAAGGTAACACTGTCGATTACCTTGCAAATCTGGGTCGACAGTATCATCTTCTTTGATCAATTTACATTACCCAAATACTTGCGTGGTGCAGTTAACTTGGACAATTAGGCTTCCTTACCTCGAATCTAATTCTCCTCTTCGCCTTTTTTTGGTTTTCTATTTCCTTGTGTTCTTTATGGATACTCCTCATAGATATCATTCTTTGTCTTGTGCTCTTTGCCATGACTTGTTGCCTTTACCCCTTCTCCTTTAGTTGGAAGATTTCTTTTGGCATTTACAATATTATGGGAGGTTGAACTATATGCACATCAATCTCTTGA
The DNA here is from genome assembly GCA_021442155.1 of Cymbidium sinense. Lineage (NCBI taxonomy): Eukaryota > Viridiplantae > Streptophyta > Magnoliopsida > Asparagales > Orchidaceae > Cymbidium > Cymbidium sinense. The sequence goes on from JAKCPB010000599.1 coordinate 99,653, forward strand.
ATTGGAACCCAGTTGAGCCTTGTGTTTTTTGGTTTTATAAGCAATCCCTCTTGGGACTTTAATTTCATTGATACATTCATTTCTAAACACGAGAGAATTAACCATTCTTTGGAGGAAGTTATGTTTTGATGGGCTTAGATTTTAGTACTAACTTCTTTAACATTTTCTCGACAATATGGCTTGGAGCATTGCTACTACCTATGTTGCTTCTAGGCAATAGATTAGTGTGCATTATCTTTGGTTTATTTTTTATTTGATGATTATAGTATTTCTTTGGCGATGCTTACATTCCTTGGGACTCTTTCCTCCTTAAAGGCCTAATTCATAAAGGTTTCAACACTTATCGAAAGGATTTTGGTTGTTTGTTGCTTCAGACTTCTCTATACTGCTTATATAATGCCTAACCTCGGCGCTTTTCCGCAAGGGAAGAAATTGTAATACCACGGCCTCTTTTAATGGTTATTTTGGTGAAATCCTTGTCTTGGAATGGATTGGGTTTAATTACTTTTGGGTTTGGAGGTTTCTTCCATGGTTGTTTGTTGATTTGTTTGTTGATTTTTTTTAATCCCTTTGGGTTGGTGCAGATTTTTCTCTGCTTTCTATTCCTCTGCTATTTTTTTTGCCATCTTCGCTCTTTGTCTTAGCAAGTTCGGTTTTGGACCTTTATTGTCTTAAAATTCACCTTGGTAATTATGTCTCTACTTGGAATCATCTTTTTATTTTATATTCTTGTGGCTTACAATGTTGCATTAGTTGCTCTAATGGGAGTGACTTTTCTTTGATTATTTGGGTTCGCTCATTTGAGGTGGTTGTGAATCATATTATCATTGTTTATATTGTAATCCATCTATTGGGTTTGTGTCTTGTTACCTTCTTGGATTGAGTGTCATTTGTTTGAGAGCTATAGTCGATGTTATTCTTTGTTTTAAGACTTTGGATGTTTGTGGATTTGGTTTATCGATTAGTTGTCTCACCTTCTTGTCTTAACTGTATAGTATCCCTTTTAGTGCTTGTATTGTGTGTTATCTAGGTTTTCTTTGTTTTGGTTGTCTCTTGTATTGGAGATTTCTTGTCTTGTTTTATCTTCACACCTCAAGCTCCATCTTTGTTGGTTGTAGAATTTGGTCTCATGCTCTAAAGTTGTTTTACATTGTCATGGTGATGGTTTTGGTGACTTTGTCTGATTCTTGCCTTGATAACTATTTTTATGCTTTAATTATTTGGTTATCTATTGCCATGTCTACTCGATTGACGAGTTTTATGGCCAATTCTTCTCTATTTTGGATGTTGTTGTCTTACTTTATTCTTTGCCATTTTAATCCACTTGTTGATTCTTGAATGCGGGTTCAAATTTCATTAGTTGTTTGGCTATTGGGTGGTTGGCTTTCAATGCCCATGCGTTTATCTCTTGTTTATGATATTTTGTTGTCCTTATTCTTACCTCATTTCTGATAGGTTGGTGCTTCTTATGCGATATCTCGAAAGAGTGGTATTATGGACGGTTTAGTCCCTTCCTCTGGATGTTCTTTTCCTTTTTTTGTCTTGTTTTGATTGTTGATTTGGATTATTTGGGTGTGAATCGTATTGCATTTTACTCAAACTATTTTGGGTGCTCATTTTAGTTGGTTGATCCATTCCTTGTTGAGCTATCTTTGTCTTCCTTTTCTTATTATTTTCTCGATATTATAAGTTTGTTTTTCACAGGTTGTTGCTAAGTTTCATTTATATATCATATGATTGGGATGGTGTTAATTACTCATTGACTTGATTAGCAAGATTTTAGCAAGTTGTCTCCTCTGGAATTTTCTTGTGGAGGGATTATATGCTGGATTGCTTTCTTTCTTGGATATGGCTATTGATGAGATTCTAGCTAAGATGGCTCACTCTCTTATGTTTATGTATTGTCATGTCAAGATATTGATGATACTTTTCTTGAATGAGACTCCCACCTTATTTCTTATTCTAATATCTAGCTATGATTTTGCTTAGGTTGGTAGGTAATAAAGCTCACAAGAATATCAACAATGGGTGCTCCCTTCTCACGGTTTGTTGGCTATGATGGGTGATGATCTCACTCCTATTGGTTAGTAGCTCATGTGATTTGCTAAGTTTGGATGCTCATACTTGCCAACATGGTGTGATTGAGCGAGCCTTCTCTATCACAATTCTCTTACTAACATACTCATATATATTATTTTCTTCTAATTTTTTGTCTGTATTACCTTAACTGTTCTAATCTCCCTCTTATTATAACTTTGCGGTGATTCTCCTTCTTTTTTGCAATCTGCTCCAGTTATCATGCATCCCATCCTCAGAGCATTGGCTTTACTTTAGTTTATTATGTTAAACATCTTGTATCTTTTGATTGTTTTTTATGCTTTCTTTTGCTCTTGGATGTGTAGATAGGATTTACTCCTTAGGTGATTGTAGCTCTTTGAGCGTGGAGAGTTTACCCCTTTTAAGGACCTTGTAACCCTCTTTTGTGGCAATAAAATACCCCACATGGGGTTTCCCCAAAAAAAAAAAAAAAAACCCTGATCTAAACCCTAAAAAAGAAACCCTAAACCCTAAAACCACAAACTAAAACCCTAAACTAAATAAACCCTAAACCCTAAAACAACTAAATCCTTTAAACCATACTAAACTCCACTACTGATAAACTCTCTTAAACTTATATATAACCTAAAATAAATACCAAATACTAAACCTCCTCTACCTAAACCCTAAATATCAAACTTAATAAAATAAATCCTAAACTATAAAACTGATGAATACTAATCAAAATTCTATGAACTAAAAACCCTACCATAAACTCTAACCCTGATCTAAACTTAAACTATAAAAATAAATATAAAAATAAAAACCTAAATACTAAAATAAATAAACTCAAAATAAAATAAAAATAAAATAAAAAGCTAAATAAAATAAAAATAAAAAAAATGAATAAATAAATAAAATTTAAAATAAAATAAACAAAAACAAAATAAAATAAAAATAAATAAAACAAACTAAAATAAATAAAAGAAAATAAATAAAAATAAAACCTAAACCTAAAATAAATAAAATTAAACCAAAATAAAATAGTTAATAAAATAAAATAAACCTTAACCTAAACAAAAAATAAAATATAACTAAACTAAACCTAAAAAATAAACTAAACTTAAACTAAAACAAAATAAAATAAAATAAATTTAAAATAAACTAACTAAAAAAATAAAATCTAAAAATAAACTAAAATAAAACTAAAACCAATAGAAAATAAAATGAAACCTAAACTAAATATAAACTAATAAAATAAACATAAATAAATATAAACACTAAAAATATAAAATAAAATAAACTAAATTAAAATAAAATAAACTAAATAAACTTAAAGTTTTTGTTTAATTAAAATAAAAGTCTAACCCTAACCCAAACTAAAATCTAAATCCCTAAACCTGGGCCCTAGGCCCAGGCCCTGACCCAAACCCTCTACCTGGACCCTATAAATCAAAACAGGCCAATAACCCAAAACTAAACTACCCAAATACTATACTGGGCCATGACCTAGGCCTCTGGCCAACCAGACTACCCACTGAACCACTGGGCCACAGGCCCTGATGCTGGGCCCTACCACACTGAATACTGAGCCCAGGCCCTAGGCTAAACTATCTGGGCCCTGGGCCCTGACCTTTACCCTCCTGGGCCACAACCCTGAGCCATGGGCCTAAACTAAACCCTAAACTTATAAATAAACTAAACATAATTAATAAATAAACTAATAAATAATATAAAATTAAAGCTAAATCTATAAACCTAAACTAAATAAACTACCTAAACCTCAAATAAAATAATAATAAAAATAAACTTAAATAAAATAAATTTTAAAATAAAATAAACTGGATAAACTAAAATAAAACTAAATAAAACCTAAACATAAAATAAACCTAAAAATAAATAAAATAAAACCTAAAATAAACTAAAACCAAACCTAAAATATAAATAAAATAAATAAAATAAAACCTAACCTAAATAAAATAAAACTAAACTAAAAATAAATAAACTTAAAACCTAAAATAAACTAAAAACTTAAATAACAAAAAAATAAAATAAATAATAATAAACTTAAACTAAATTAAAAATAAAGCTAAAATCTAAAATAAAACTAAAAATAAAAATAAAAAACCTAAAAATTAAAAGTTAAAATAAACCTAAACCTAAAAGATGTAATAAACACCTAAACTAAAATAAATAAACTTAAGATAAATAAACTAAATTAAAGAAAAGTAAAATAAACCTAAATAAAATAAAATAAAATAAACTCATAAATAAAATTAATGATAAACTCTTGATTTGCTTAATTTTTTTTTTTAAAACCTAAACCCAAAACCTAAACCCAATTAACTAAACCCTAAACCTGCAACCCTAAACTTACAACCCTAAAACTAAACACTAAACCACAACCTAAATTAAATAAACCACTAAAATAAACTCTAAACCCTAAACCTAAACCTAATCCACTAAACCACTAAACCTTAACCACCTAAATACATAAAACCTATACAAAGAACTGGCACTCACCTTCTGGGCTTAGTCTTGATCTAGCGGTGGAGGCGAAGGAAGAGTAGGAGGTTATCTCAGTGGTGGTGGGCAGTCTGGAGGTGTTGGTGGATATGGAGGTGGTGGTCAGTGCATTGGTTATTATGGATGTGGGAGGAGCGACGGAGGTTACTATGGTGGTGGTAGGAGAGATCGTGATATCATGGTGGATCCTACTCGAGGGTGGTTGATGGGATGGAGAAAGAAGAGTGGTTGATCCGATGTGCTACTTATGGAATTGTGTCTTTACAATAGGGATGGTTCTATTTAGCTAGGGTTTTTGATTTGCTCTATTGATGTTCATTTTTTATCTATATCATCGCTTATCTCTTAGTAAACTTCGAGTGCTACTTGGTTGATGAAATCAAAAAGAAGAAATGTTGAATCTAAATTTGTTCTCTATTAAAACCTTAAACCCTAATCCACACTAAACAAAAAAAAACTAAACCTACATAAACCCACCTAAACCTCAACCATAAAACTAAATCCTAAATACACTAAAACCTACCAAACCCAAACCCTAAAAAAACCCTAAAACCTTAACCCTAAATTTTAAAACCACTAAACCACTACAACCCTAAACTCCAAACCCTAAAACCTAAACCTCCCCTAAACCCTAAAACCTAAACTAATCCTAAGCCCTAACCCTAAATAGACAACCCTAAATCATTAATAAAGATGTCATTAGGAGTAGATCAAAAGAATGACCTATTCCTACATAGTTATGGTAGCTAAGAAAATGTCTTGTGACTTAACTGAGAGATTTTTACCTAAACCTTAACCCATAATCATATTATAATACCATATATTATAGTATAATGTAGCATCATATATTTGAGCATATAGTGATGTGTTTTTGGAAGTTATAAGATGTTTTGAAATGTTTTAGTATATTATGGTATTGTGCCCTATAGTCTATATTAATATAAATCATAAAAAATTTATTTAATAAATCATATGATGAAATTTGTTAAATTTGAAGTGGGAATTAGGTTGTAGTACCAAAGGTGTGTTATGCCACTTGTAGTCTAAAAAGAAAGATTTGATGTTCAAAATAAATATATATGTTGTAACATAGTATAACATCATATATCATAATATATTGTTCAAAGATTTTAAATTATTTTAGCATTTTACAATTATGCAGGCGAGCCTACACTAGCATTATTTATAAAAATATTGATTTATACTTCAAAATGGTGGAATTTGGCCAAATTCATAATAGGTAGGGCATGACATCATAATATATTATTTTAATTTAAAATATGTAAGTGATACGACTAAAATATATAATTTTTTATTGTTTAGACTAATTTTATGATTTTTATCTTAAGAAATCTCTTGTGATGTGATATGCAATATAATATAATATAAATTATTATAGTGTATTATGATATAGGATTCCATAACATAGTGTAGCATCATGCATTATAGCATACTATTGTGTATTACTACTTCTTATTTTGCATATTTTAGTCTATTATAGTATGATGTAGTAGAGTTTGTACAAGTATAATTCATAAAATTACTAATTTATAGGCTGAGATGATGGGATTTGGCCGAATTTAAGGTAAGCCTTAGAGAACATTATTGGGGGTGCGCTATGGTGTGTCATTTAATCAAAAGAATGATATTTTGCATCCAAAATTAATGTTCATTTTTCAAGCAAATTTTATAAATTTCTTGCTTAAACTGATTCATTTGAAGGTGTAATGTAAGATAATATACTATAGGAAAGCATATTAAAATATAATGTACATAACAATATAGCTTCACATATATATGAATATGGTAGACTGTTACTAAATGTTATTGTACATTTTAGTATGATTTACTTTTGTTATAATACATTGGGTCAAAACTCACAAAAATGTTAATTTGAAGATTGAGATGGAAGAATTTGGACAAATTCATGGAACATACCAAGATTATGCTATTATGTACCATTTATAATAGAAAATAAACAATTTTACATCCTAAATGAACATTATTCATATTTCGAGATAATTTTGCTATTTGTTACTTTTAAGTGATTCTAATGAGGTGTAATGTTAGACAATATATTATATTATAGCAAATTATAATATAACATCATATATTATAATATAATATAGTGTTTTAATTCACACTATAATATGTTTAGCATGATATTGTATAGTTAGTTTGAGCTTGCACCATCACAAATCATAAAATGTTGATTACAATGTTAAGATGATGTAATTAATGAATAAATTAATCTTTTAGTTGAAGTATTAAAGGTGTGCATAAGAGAAGAAATAAGATTTGATGAGAATTCCATGTCAAGGACATGGAGGAGATCCACTAGGGATCACACATGCATTGGACATGACATGTGAGGGTCTATAGAGGGCATGAAGAATAAAATTTCTGGGGATAAGGTTTGAATTTGATTTGATTATATGATTTATGGAAAGAATATCTATTGGGGGTAAGAATTTATAGTCCACTATGGATTAAGATTAAAATGACTTTAATTTGCTCTATTTTAATTGATGTGTAGGCACATCAGCTAGAGATATGGGCTCGAGTTTGCTATGGATCGGGTATATGAACCTTCTACTATAGAATTAGGTTAGTATCACTAGATTTGGATTGAGTTTAATTTCATAGATTTATTTGGGGATGTATCCACTGAGATAAAGTTTGGTTGGATTTCTTTGATTTAGACTCTCTCTTGGGGTGTTGGTTTAATTTGGCTCCATTGGGGAGGTTGGTTTTGAATTTGATTTATTTGCTTGACTTATTTATATATGATTTGGAGCTCCACTAGGGAGAAGGGTGTGAATTAACTCCACTAGGAAAAATTAGATCGAGTTTAACTTAGTTTGAGTTAATGTATTGACCTTATCAGTGGGTGATGGACCCACTAAGAAGCGGATATATCTGCATTGACCTACCTCAAGTTTGCAAATCTAAAGGGATAGCCTACTAACTGTGGTGTAGAGCTAGCCAACCTAAGGGGGTGCCTTTCGGTGTGCAATGACTATGATAAGAAGAAGGTATAGTAAACTGACATCTTCCAAAGCAAGAAACAACTATTGGGGTGACCTATTAGATGCACAAAAATTAACGACCTGGGGTGACTCTTTGAGTGAATGCCACTAGGGACTTATGTCAAGTTAAAATTAGTCAGGATTAATTATATCTTAAATTCATGTGATTTGATAATGTTTGCTTGGTTTAGTTTGATTTCAAATTGAGGACATATCCGTTGGGGATGTGAGCTTGATCAAATTTGATAGATTTAATTTATGAACCATGTCGGTGTGCGATGGACCCACTGAGAAGGGGTTATATCGGATGTGTCCTATCTCAGATTTATAATTCCAAAAAGATAGTCTACTAGTCATGTGGTAGAGCTAGCCAACCTAAAGGGTTTCCTTTCGGTCTACAATGACTGTGCTAGGAAGAAGGCATAGTAGACTTACATCTTCTAAAGCAGGGAACAACCATTGAGGTGACCTATTGGTAGCACAACAAATAGAACCTGACTTAGGAGAGACTACTGAGTGAATTTCAGGGACTTATATCAACTCAAGAGTAGTCGTGATTCCTGGGAGTTTCTTGACACGCCTAAAGATAGATGCTCTTAAGAAAAGGTACGCTAGGATGTCCTCTAATCCACAATTGAATATATATTTTGTTTATATGTTTGCATGGACCCTATTGGTGTGTGAGGGACCACAATAAGAACTGGCTATGTGGGTCTTGACCTATATTAGATTTACTAGACCAAGGGATAATCTGCACATCCACAGGATGGATTCTCAAACTATAGGGGTGGTTACAAGGAAAGGGGAACTGTCCAATCCGATAGTAACCTGGGTAGTGTCTAATTGGGTTCACAAAGGATATGATTCAAATATAGTCCCTACAGAGGAGGTGCTACAAAGGGCGTTATCCTAAACCCTGAAAAAGAAAGCCTATAGGTGTATGGTAGCCAATTCAAGGAGAAAGCGTAGAAAACTTTCATTTTCCATGAGTGGGGTATCCCATGGTACGAGAACCAACCAACCTAAGGTGTATTCATCAGCATGAGTGGTGTATCCATCAGCATAGTGAGAACCAACCAACCTAAGGTTCTTGTCGGTGTGCAACAATCAATTTGGAAAGAAAGCAAGTAGGCTTATAGCTTTCTAAGTGGAACTGAACATTGGGATAGTCTGTAATCAGTGGGACAAATGCTATCAGACATAGAGCAATTACTAAGTGGGGAGCTTTGATGGAGGACTGGACCCAGACTTGAACTAGTTAGGGGGGAAGAAACCACTAGGAGACTTATCATAAACCTTAAATATACTCAACCGAGTCAATTCATGAAGGCTAATCCAAGAAGAAAGTGTAGTAGACTCACATCCTCTTAAATAAAGCCAACATGATGTAGCTTACTGGCCACGCAGTAAGGCATACCAAACTAATAACGAACTCGTCAGTGTGTAGTGGCCAAGTAAGGAAGGAAAGTAGACTTACATCCTTCAAAGCAAGAAGACCAGGGTGACACACTAGTAGGGTACGTCAGAAACTAGAGCATTCTTGAGTGAGTATCATTGGTGTTATCTACTTAGCGACCGAGATAAAAGATATATGTTTATTTTATATGTTTGTGTGTAGTTTATGTTTGTGTTGTGTTGATGATGGATAAGATGCTGCCCAAGTTCATTACACAGACCCTAAACACATCGTGGTAGATTCACAAATAAGAATACTTTTAACATGCAAGAGATTGAATTTGAAATGAAATTTTTATTGATGATAATTATTTTTAAACATGATTTATTATAATTCTTTAAGTATAACCTATTGATTGGAAGCATTGGGTGGTCTCACTTATGATTAATAAACTGATAAGATTCTCCTTGGTAGGCCTTCTCTATGGAATAAGGGTCTTCCCAACGGGGTTCAAACTTGCCTCCCATATTACAATAGGAAATAATCTATCTCTTTAGAACTAAAATAAGCTTTCCTAATTGAAAAGCTTTAGGACAGGCCAACTTGTTGTGAGCTTGAATTATTTTAGCTTTATATAACTCGAGGTTTTGGCATGCCCGTAAGAGTCTCTCCTCCAATCCTTTGATCTCTTCTAATCGCACCTTGGCATTCTACTCTGTTGTGATCTTGCTACCCACAGTTATCCTTAGTGATGTGAGTTTGACTTCTAATGAAAGAATGGCTTCAGACCCATAGACTAAGGAGAATGGAGTAGACTGAGTAGGAGTTCTATATATGTGGTGTAGGCCCACAAGGTAACTTCATGCCACTATGTCGCTTGTACTTGTCGAGTTTCTTCTTGTATTGGATGAGAGTTTTATTGAAGGCTTCTGCTAAACCATTTTTCCTTGGGTAGTTGATGGTAGAATATCTCCAATATATACAGTGACTTTGGGGAAAGTTGTTGATCTCAGTTCTCTTGAATGCAGTTCCATTATCAAATATAATTTATCGAGGCATAGATGTATGGTGGCCAACTCAAGGAGAAAGTGTAGCAGACTTACATCAGCCATGAGTGGTGTATCCTATGGTGCAAGAACGAACCAACCTAAGGTGTATACGTTAGCATGAGTGGTGTATCCATTAGCATAGTGAGAACCAACCAACCTAAGGTGCTTGTTGGTGTGCAACGATCAATTTAAAAAGAAAGCATGTAGGCTTACAACTTTTAAAGTGGAACTAAACATCGAGATAGCCTATCATCGGTGGGATAGATGCTATCTGACCTAGAGAAATTACTAAGCGGGGAGCTTCAAGGAAGGACTAGACCCAGACTTGAAGTAGTCAGGAGGGAAAAACCCATTAGGCGACTTATCCTAAACCTAAAATATACTCGACATAGTCAGTGCACAAAGGCTAATCCAAGAATAAAGTGTAGCAGACTCACATCCTCTTAAATAAGGCCAACATAAGGTAACATACTTACCACGTAGTAAGGCGTACCAAACTAATACAGTGCTTGTTAGTGTATAATGGCCAAGTAAGGAAGGAAAGCATAGCAGACTTACATCCCCTAAAGCAAGAAGACCACTAGGGTGACACACTAGCATGGTAGCACGTTAGCTCAACCTAGAATAGCTACTGAGTGAGTGCCACTGGGGGTGTTATCTCTACTCAGAGTAGCTCCAAATCAACTCCAAACTTAACCCACCTTTGTCTCATTTCAAATATGCTCAAATCAAATCCAATGCCAAATGATCATTCTACACTTGGGTCAAGGGCATCACATGAGACAAATCACCCATGTAAGTGGTCATTTCCATTCCTTGGCCACTTGGTAATCTCCCAATGGTCCACCTAAGCACCTAGGACACTGCTCAACCTAATCTAAGGGGTGGTTGGGTCAGCCATGTCCCATGGGAGGTGAAATCACCTCACCCTCCCCACAGGAGCATTTGAAACCCATAGCAAGAAGCCAAACTAGATCTCATCGCCTGATCAAGATGAAGGGGTGCGGGCAGGGGGGAGGGTATACAACCCCTTGTTTCCACTCAAACACACATAAAAATCATTCCTCTGTGCCCAAGCTACCCAAGAAGAGCCGGTAGAACAATTTGCTATGTTCCCAAGCTCATCTCTCAATCAGAAAATGTCATTCCTGACCGTCCTGAAATAGGACACTCCCATTTTTGACCTAACTTCCCCATTTCTCCATCAAGCTCAAATTTACTTTGCACGCACCTTCCCTAGGCCTCGTCGAGCAAGAACAAATCATCTCCCAAACTTCCTGAGCACTGGAGGTGGGACTTCGATCAAAGTCAATCTCCAAATCATCAATTAGTGGCCTTCTAAGCAAATGCTGAAGAATTGATCTAATTGCTGCTCAATAGAGCTTCATCTATGCTAGATGAAGTTTCTTCAATCGTTTGAGCCCCCAGTCGAGCTTCGGTGAGGTGTGCTTCTGAAATAGATCCTTAGCTAAAAATGGGTTGGAGCTTTTTTGAAGAAAACTTTTATATCGTGTGATCTTGACCATTTGATCACCTCTGATCGATGTCATGAAGGTGTAGGATCCTTTTGGAGTTGATCCGAGCTCGGGTAAGCTCGAATCAAGTGAGAAATGGTAGACATACTCCATTCTCCCTCACTCACATGATGTTAGATTAGGCACTGTATGTTTCGCATGATCGGAATGGATGGTCATGATTAGATCTACTAGATCAATTTGATTTAATCTTATTAAGCTTTAAGATTAATCGTAGCAGTCCAATTTTATATCAGATGACGGATGAGAAAGCACGTCTGCCGCCGCAACATAGGCGCTGAGTCGGATAAGTTTTATGTAGCCAATCTTGAGGTGCCACATGGCGCTAATAGGATTAGGCTTTAATTAGGCTTAATTAATCATTTTTAATGGTTGAAACTTCTAAAAATTTTAAAAAATCATAGAGAAATAAAAAATGCAAATAAATTCTAATTTTAAATGTATTTTAGAGGAGAATTAATTAAAAATGATCTTAAATAATTTTGAATAGTAATTAAGATTTAATTATAAAATTAATTAGCTTAATTACTTCTTAATTTCATCAGTAATTAATCCTAAATTTTGTGAGTTAATTTAATGGGATGACCTCTGCCACCCATGATTTTCTTGAGATTTATAGCTCACTTAATTAAAAAAATGACTAATTAAACCTTACCTATTATTTTAAGTTAATTAATGATTAATTAATTTGATGAATAGTAATAAATTGGTTAATTAAGTTTATTCATCATTGTTTAATAGTAAGTGAACTAAAGAATAAGGTTGGGACACCTTTGAAGTTCATTTCACTTTCTAAAATGAAATTAATTAAAATTTAACTAATTAATTAAATCACTTAATCAAATTGAAATCATAATCACATCTAACCTTAATTAATTAAATCATGGGGTAGATCTTTAGGTGTTTAATAACCCAAAAAGTAGTTTAATGAAATTATGGTTAGTCCACATGTGTGGGAAAACCATAAGAGTAATTAATTAAGTCCCATAATATAATTAACTATTAATCATGAGCCAATTGCAATTATTTCCTAGGATCATTGAAAGTTTATTTTCTATGCATATCATGTTGGCTCATAATTATTTAGTTAATTACTTTAAGGTGACATTAGTAAGGGTAATTAATTCATCTGATTAAGGGTTCAACATAATTAACCCGTTAAATCAACTTAATTACATTTCCTTAAATTAAATCAAATCACTTATGTGGGAGTGGGTTTAAAATAGCAAGTGATGATTTCTCTTCTCCTCTTTAAATCAAGTCAAATCAAAAACTTAATTAATAAAGAAGCTTTAGTTTGCTTTAAATAATCTTATTTGATTTAAGTGTCCTTAAAAACTAGTCTGGTTGAATGAATCACATGCTTTTATTTGATTGTCCTCTTTCCAATCTTGTTAAATTTGGTATGTCATTTGAATTCATGCATCCATATTTTCAAAACCAAATAAAATAAAATGGATTACCTTTATGTAAGCTTGCATGTGTTGATTTAATTTAATATATGCATGGATATTATCACAATTAAATCTAAATGTATTTTTCAAAAGCTTATAAATGAATAATAATATGTGTTATGATGCTAGTTATAAATACATAAGAAATGCATGTGCTTATAGCTTAAGTGTATGAATGTTGAGTTCTCTTTCCTCTAATCATGTATTGATTTATATAAGATTGAATGGTAATGGGTATATAGTCTAGACATCTCGGGAGCACAAGGCTTTAGCTAGCCCCAAGGAGGTCAATTGATTAGCTCACTTCCCTTGTTTGTTATTTGGTTGATGAAATCAAAAAGAAGAAATGTTTAATCTGAATCTGTTCTTCATTAAATTTAAAAAAAAAACCAAAAACCCTAAACCCTAAACAAAAACTTGAACCCTAAACCTAAACCCTAAACCATAAACCCTAAAAACCCTAAACCCTAAACCCCAAATCCTAAAAGCATAAATCCTAAAACCCTAAACCCTAAACCCCAAACCCTAAACCCTAACCTTAAACCCTAAACCCCAAAGCCTAAACCTAAACCTAATGTAATTGAATAAATTAAAAAATAAACCTAAACCCTAAAACCTAAACCTAAACCAAAACCTAAAACCCTAAGAATGGTTAGAGCCTTGATGGCAGGAACATCACCATCAACCAGGCTCAGTCTAGATCTAGCGATGGGGGCGAAGGCGTAGGCGGCAATTATCATAGTGGTGGTGGGGGATTTGGAGATGCTGGTGGATTTGGAGGTGGTGGTCGGAGCAAGGATTGTTATGGAGGAGGGAGGAGCGACAGAGGTTACAATCATGCTGGTGACGGAGAGAGAGATCAGGGATATGATGGTGGATTCCGCTACTCGAGAGACCGGGTTGGTTTTATTGGGAACCAAAGAAAATAAAGAATGGCTAATCCGATCTGCAGCTTATGGAATTGTGTCATTATAGTAGAGACAAGTCTAGTTATCTAGGGTTTTCGATTTGCTCAATGCATGCTCATTTTTTATCCATGTTTAGAAAACTTGGTGTGTTATTTGGTTGATGAAATTGAAAAGAAGAAATGTTGAATCTGAATATATTCTCTGTTAAAAAAAACTTTAAACCTTAAACTAAAACCTGAAACTTAAATCTAAAACCTAAACCATAGATCCTAAATCCTAAACCCTAAACCATAAACCCTAAATCCTAAAACCCAAAACCAAAAACCCTAAGCTTTAAAAAGTAAACCATAAACCCTGAACCAAAAATAAAAAGACCCTAAACCCTAAACCCTAAACCCTAAATCCTAAACCCCAAACCCTAAATAGTAAAACTAACCCTAAACCTACAACCCTAAACCAACGACCTAAAATCCTAAACCCTAAACCCTAAACACTAAACTTAAAACCTAAACCTAAACCTTAAACCCTAATCCCTAAACTTAAACCTTAAACCTAAACCCTAAACTAACCTTAAACCTAAACTCTAAACCCTAAAGCCTAATGCCTAAACCCAAAACTAACCTAAATCCTGTTAAAACTAAAACTTAAACCATAAACTAAACCTAAACCCTAAAAACCCTAAACTCTGAAGCGTAAACACTAAACCCTAAACTCTAAACCCTAAACCATAAACCCTTAACCCTAAACCCTAAACCCTAAAAACTTAAACAGCTAAACCTAAACTAAATAAAACCTAAAATTTAAATAAATAAAAAAAACTAAACCTAAATAAAATAAAAAACAAAATAAAATAAAAACAAAACTAAAACATAAACATAAACCTAAACCTAAACATAAAATAAAATAAAATAAAAAATAAAGACTAAACTAAAATAAAAAAGAAAGAACTAAACTTAACAAAAAAATAAAATAAACCTAAAAATAAAAAACCAAAACAAAATAAAAAATAAACATAAAATAAAAATAAAATAAACTTAAAATAAAATAAAACAAAAACTAAATAAAAACATAAACCTAGAAAAATAAATAAAAAATAAAACCTAAACCCTAAACTAAAAAAAATTATACTTAAAAATAAATTAAAGAAAATAAACCTAAATCAAATTAAAATAAGCCAAACTAAAATAAATAAAACCTAAACTTAAACCTAAAATAAATTAAAAATAAACCGAAGACAAAATAAAATAAAATATACTAAAAATTAGCCTAAACTCAAAGCTAAACCTAAAAATAAAAACTAAAACCTAAACCTACACCTAAAAAATAAACTAAAATAAAAAACCAAAACTAAAATAAATAAACCAAAAATAATAAATTGAATTAGATAAAAATAAAAAATAAATTAGGCTAAAATAAATAAAAAAGAATCTAAATAAACTAAATAAACCTCAACCTATCAGCTTACTAATTTATTTTATTTTTTTTAAAAAACACTAAATTGTAAACCCTAAACCCTAAACCCTAAAACTAACCGTAAACCCTAAACCTACAACCTTAAATCCTAAAACCTAAACCCTAACCTAACCTAAACTCAACCTAAACTAAACCCTAAATTCTAAACCCTAAACCTAAACCTTACACTAAAACCCTAAACCCTAAACCTAAATCCTAAATACTAAACCCTAAACTTAAACTAAACTATAAACTAACTAAACTCTAAACTAAACTATAACCAACCTAAACTGCAACCCTAAACCTAAACCTAAACTGTAAACCCTAAACCCTAAAGCCTAAACACTAAACTATATACTCTAAACCCTAAACCCTAAACCATAAAGCCCTAAACCCTAAAATGCTAAACCCTAAACCCTAAAATCTTGAAAACTTAAACCTAAACTAAATAAAACTTAAAAATATAATAAATAAATAAACCAAAACCTAAATAAAATAAAATAAAAATAAAACCAAGACCTAAACATAAAAATAACATAAAATAAAAAATAAAACTAAAATAAAATAAAATGAAGAAAAACTCAACTATATTAAAAAAATAAAATAAACTTAAGAATAAAAAACCTAAATAAAATAAAAACTAAATGTAAAATAAAAATAAAATAAACAAAGAATAGAATAAAATAAAAACTAAATGAAAACCTAAACCTAAAAAATGAACCTAAAAATAAAACCTAAAAATAAATTAAAAATAAAACTAAACTATAAACTAAAAAAAACTAAACCTAAAATAAAATTAAAATAAACAAAATACAATAAACCTAAACCTGAACTAAAATAAATGAAACCTAAACCTAAACCTAAAATAAACTAAACTTAAGCTAAACCTAAACTAAATAAAATAAAATAAACTGAATAAAAAAACCTAAACCTAAATTGAAATATAAAACTTAAAAATAAACCTTAAATAAAAACATAAAACCTAAACCCAAAAAAATAAAATAAAAAACTAAACCTAAACCTAAAAATAAAAAATAAAACATAAACCTAAAAAAATAAAAGAAAAAAAATCAACTAAAAAATAAACCTAAACCTAAACCTAAACCTACAAAATAAACTAAAATAAAAAACCTAAACTAAAATAAATGAACTTAAAATAAATAAATTAAACTAAATAAAAATAAAAATGAACCTAAATAAAAATAAAAAAATAAATTTAATTAAATAAATAGAAATTAAATTAAATAAACTAGATGTACTAAATAAACCTAAACCAACCGTTTACTTAATTTTAAAAAAGACCCTAAACCTTAAACCCTTAACCCAAATCCTAAACCTTAAACCCTAAAAGCATAAACCCTAAACCCTAAATATTAAACCTTAAACCATACACCCTAAACCCTAAACCCTACTCCCTAAACCCTAAACCCTAAACCCCAAACCCTAAACCTAACCTAAAGTAACTAAATAAATTTAAAAATAAACTTAAAACCTAAAACCAAATAAATCTAAACCTAAACTAAAACCCTAAGATTGGGCAGAACCTTGATGACTAGAACATCACCCTCAACCAGGCTCAGTCTAGATCTGGTGGTGGAGGCAAAGGTGGAGGCGGCAGTTATCACAGTGGGTGGGGGATATGGAAGTGCTCATGGTTCTGATGGGAACTGGAGAAACTAAAAAATGTTTGATCTAATCAGTTTCTTATGGAAATATGTCTTTATAATAGAGATGGTTCTAATTAACTAGGGTTTTTGATTTGCTCTATGCATGCTAACTTTTGATCTATGTTGACACTTATGTCTTAGAAAACTTGGTGTGTTACTTGGCTGATAAAAATGAAAAGAAGAACTGTTGAATGTGAATTTATTCTCTATTAAAAAAATACCAAATACCCTAACCCTAAACTAAAAACTAGACCAAAAGCCTAAACCCTCAAACCCTAAAAACCCTAAACCTAAACCCTAAACCTAAACCCAAACCCTAAACTCCCCAAACCCTAAACCAAAATACCAAACTAAACCCTAAACTCAAATGCTAAACCTTAAACCATAAACCCTAAAACCTAAAACTTAAACCTAAACTAAATAAAACCTAAAAATAAAATAAATAAACAAACATAAACAAAAATAAAATAAAATAAAAACATAAACTTAAAGGTAAAAAGAAAATAAAATAAAAGAAAAAAATTAACTAAAATAAAATAAATAAAAAACTTAAATTAAACTAAAAAATAAAAAAGCTAAATAAAATAAAAACTAAACCTAAAATAAATAAAAAATGAAAACTAAATAAAAACCTAAACCTGAAATCTAAACCTAGAAAATAAATAAAAAACCTAAACCTTAAACTTAAAAAAACTTAAACCAAAAATAAAAATAAAATAAACTTAAACCTAAACTAAAATAAATAAAACTTAAACCTAAACCTAAA
The DNA here is from genome assembly GCA_021442155.1 of Cymbidium sinense. Classification (NCBI taxonomy): domain Eukaryota; kingdom Viridiplantae; phylum Streptophyta; class Magnoliopsida; order Asparagales; family Orchidaceae; genus Cymbidium; species Cymbidium sinense. The sequence goes on from JAKCPB010000599.1 coordinate 117,472, forward strand.
ATAAACTGAACCAAAACCTAAACCTTAACCCTAAATAAAATAAAATAAACTAAAAATAAACTTAAACCTAAACTAAAAAATAAATTATTTAGGAAAATTGACTAATTAAACCTTAACTACTCTTTTAAGTTAATTAATGATTAAGTAATCCCATGAACAATAATAAATCAATTTATAAGTTTACTTATCATTGTTCAACAGTAAGTGAACTAAGGAATAGGGTTGGGAGCCCTTTCCCTAAGTTCATTTCACCCTTTTTAAAATAAAATTATTAAAGCTTTAACTAATTAATTAAATCACTTAATCAAATTGAAATAATAATCACATCAAATCTTAGATTGATGTTAGGGTGGCTTCATAGACTTGATGATAGCTAATAAACATATTATGTAATCATGCTTTTGCATGTGCGCTTGGGTGCTTAAAAAATTATAAATGCTTGGGATTATATGTATTTTGCAAGTGTAGGATTTACTTTTCCACAATGTATATAATTAATTAGTTTGTGGGGGATTAAGGATTTGGGGTACCGATGTGGAAGCAAAATCAAAGAAAGAACCAAATCATAAATTTTGATATGATGAAAGATGAAATCATAATTTACATAATTACTTTTCATATAAAAAAATAATTTTCATATTCTAATAATTAATCTTTTCTTGTTGAGGATGTATGGTGGTATGAATGATGATTCTTTATAGTGCTAATAATAATAACTTTTCTTCATAAATATACCAACTACTTTACTCAATCATAACTCATAAAGCCTAATACATAAATACATTAAGATAATTAAGCAACCCTTAGTATAGTTGTATGTTTCACATCATGCATGCATATTCTCTTGATCATGAAGGATCTCCATCCTTGCATGATGAAGGAATTCTTAACATATGAGGGCATCCCCTATGGTTGAGAACACCTTCTTCTAGCTGATTTGACCCATAACCTATTTCATCATGCATTTAGGAATAAGAAATCCTAAAATTATGCAATTGAAATGAAATAAAATTTGAAAATATTTTGCATCTATAGATTAAGTCATATGCTCATACCACTCATGCTCTAGTCTCTTAGGGAGTGCGTTTAAGACTTTATTCTCTTTCTAATTAAATAACTACCCTAGCTACCTTGCAATTTAGAAGACCGGACTACATGGTTTTAAAATCATAGGAGGAGTTAGCTGGCGGCCACTCCAAGAGATTATAAGTCCAGAAGTCAGACAATTTATTCGCTCTTGTGTAAGTAAACCCTTATGTCCACCTATCACATAGATTTAGGTCATGCTTAGCTCTACTAAAGTTCCCTAGATTTAGGATTTGAGGTAGCTATTTCCTTTGGGCTATGATCATAAATCCTCACCTCTTAGGCATTCCCACAACCTTGTGTTGGTGGATTATATTCCCTAGTAATCTATTTAAATTTCAACTCAAAAAATATAAATCTACTCAACTTTAAAATTATAAAGCCCAACCATAGGATAGATTGGAATGCTCACTAGGCTTCCTAGTATCATTAGGATTTCCTAGTTATTTCATTTGGATTCTAAAAATAAGTCTTCTCCTAGAACTTTCCCAATTGACTTTCCAAATACAACCAATCCTTTGATAGTCAAACCTTCAAATATTTGGAGATGATAATTGTCTTCTCTAATTGAGAGAATTCTTAGAAAATTTCATTTCCTAAGATGTAATTAACTATCGAGGCTTACCTCCATTGGGAACTTAAGAACCTGGTTTAATATAAACCTTACTTTGTTCATCTATATAAAGTAGGGGGAAAATCTCTATTACATTTGAAGACCAATCATGTCTTAGTAGTCCTTATTATGTGATTAAGTCCATTATAGGGTGATGCCTCTATCCTTTGAGATAGTGCATCATACCTCAATATATGCATCAACTCAAAAGTACCCACTATCCATGCTGTGTCCCCTCCCGAAGGTCCAAAAATAAGTACCATAAGTCTCTCTTGCCTTATTCATTGAATCATCTCAACATCATCCTTTCTTTTTGGAGTTTGGAGATGCCGATCCTAGAATAGGCAAGGGTTCTTTGACTGATAATCTTGACTGATATACCTAGGTCAACTAGAACTCTGGATAGCCTGTATCTACCAACATCCACTGTAATGTAAAGTGGTAGTTATGCCATCCTAGGTAAGTTTTCATTGTTGAATGTAAATAAAAACCTAAAAATAAAACCTAGAAATAAAAAAATAAAAGATGAAACCCTAAAAAAAATAAACCTTAAACTCTAAACCTTAACCTAAACCTAAAACTAAACTATAAACCATAAACTAAACCTAAAAACCTAAACTAAAACCCTAAACTTTAAACTAAAACCCTAAAACCTCACTCCAACTATAAACCCTTAAAACCCTCAATCATAAACCTTAACCTTAACCTTAAACATTAAATCCTAAACCCTAAACCCAACAACCATAAACCCTAAACCCTAAACTAACCCTAAACCCTAAACCCTAAACCATGAAAACCTTAAACCCTAAACCCTAAACTAACCCTAAACCCTAAGCTAACCCTAAACCCTTAAAACCCTAAACCCTAAAACTCTCAGCCCTAAAACCCTAAAGCCTAAACCCTAAACCCTAAAAACCTGAAAACTTAAACCTAAACTAAATAAAACCTAAAATTAAAATAAATAAATAAATGTAATCCTAAATAAAATAAAATAATAAAATAAAACTACAACCTAAATAAAAACCTAAACCTAAACCTAAAAATAAAATAAAATAAACTTAAAATAAAAATAAAATAAAATAAAAATAAAATAAAAACTAAACTTAAAATAAAAAGAAATAAATCTAAAATAAAATAAAATATAAACTAAATAAAAACATAAAAATAAAAAATAAACCTAAAAATAAAACATAAAAATAAATAAAAAAATAAAACCTAAATAATAAACTAAAAAACAAAATGTAAACCTAAAATGAAAAAAATCAAAAAAAAAAAATAAATAAATAAACCTAAACCTAAACTAAAATAAATAAAACCTAAACCTAAACTTAAAATAAACTTAACCTAAACCCTAAACTAAATAAAATAAAATAAAATAAAAATAAACCTAAACCTAACCTAAAAAATAAAACCTAAAATAAACCTAAAATAAAACCTAAACCTAAATAAAAATAAAATAAAATAAAAACTTAACCTAAACCTAAAATAAAAAAAAATAAATCATAAACCTAAAATAAAAAAAATAAAACTTAACTAAAAATAAACCTAAACCTTAACCTAAACTTAAGAAATTAAACTAAAATAAATAACCTAAACTAAAATAAATAAACCTAAGATAAATAAAATAAACTAAATAAAAATAAAAAATAATAAAAAATAAAAATAAAAAATAAAATAAACTAAATTAAATAAAAAATAAACTAAATAAACAAAGAAGAAATGTTGAATGTGAATTTGTTCTCTATAAAAAAACCAAAAACCCTAAACCCTAACCCTAAACCCTAAACCCTAAACACTAAACCCTTGACCCTAAACCCTAAATCCTAAAACCTTAAACATTAAACCCTAAACCCTAAACCCCAAACCCTGAATGCTAAACCCTAAAGCCTAAAGCCTAAACCCTAAAAACATAAACATAAACTAAATAAAACCTAAAAAATAAATAAATAAATAAATAAACCTAAACTTAAATAACATAATCAATAAAATAAAATAAAAACCTAAACTAAAACCTAAGCCTAAACCTAAACCTAAACCTAAAAAATAAAATAAAATAAATAAAATAAACCTCAAAATAAAATGCTAAATAAAATAATTAGTAAAGGTAAAATAAAAATAAAATATACATAAAATAAAATAAAATAAAATAAAAACTAAATGAAAGTCTAAAAAAACCTAAAATAAAAAAAATAGAACCTAAACCCTAAACTTAAAAAAACTTATAGCTAAAATAAACAAAATAAAATAAACTTAAACTTAAACTAAAATAAACTAAGAAAAATTAAATAAAACCTAATCCTAAACCTAAAATCAACTAAACATAAACCCTAAACTTAATAAAATAAACTAAACTAAAAATAAACCTATTCAAAACTTAAAAATAAAATCTAAAACTAAACCTAAAATAAAAACCTAAAACCTAAACATAATAAAAATATAAAAACCTAAACGTAAACCTAAAAATAAATATAATACCTAAACATGAACAATAAAATAAAAATAAAACTAAACAAAAAAAATTAACATAAACCTAAACCTAAACCTAAAAAATAAACGAAAATAAATAAACTAAACTAAATAAACATAAAAATTAAACATAAATTAAAATAAAAGTAAAATAAAATGAAATAAATAAAAAATAAATTAAATAAACCTAAACCTGCAAGTTTACTTAATTTAAAAAAAAAACCTAAACCCTAAACCCTAAAACCTAAAAACCATAAACCCTAAACCCTAAACACTAAACCCTAAATCTTAAATCCAAAATCGTAACCCTGAATCAAAATGCCTAAAACTGTAAACCCTAAAACCCTAAACCCTAAACCCTAAACCCTTAACCCTTAACCCTAAAAACCTAAAATGCTAAACCTAAACTAAATAAAGTATAAAAATAAAATATATAAAAAAACCTAAACCTAAATAAAATAAAATCCTAAACAAAAACCTAAACCTGAACTAAAAAATAAAACAAAATAAAATTAATAAAAACCTAAGCTAAGCTAAAAAGTAAAATAAACCTAAGAATAAAAAACATAAATAAAATAAAGACTAAATGTAAAATAAAATAAAATAAAAACTAAATAAAAATAAAAACCTAAAAATAAATAAAAAATAAAACTTAAACCCAAGCCTAAAATAAACTAAACCTAAGCCTAATCCTAAACTAAATAAAATAAAATAAACTAAAAATAAACCTAAACCCAAACTAAAAAATAAAACTTAAAAATAAACCTAAAATAAAACCTAAAACCTAAACCTAAAAAGATAAATAAAAAATTAAACCTAAACCTTAAAATAACAAATAAAACCAATACCTAAAAAATAAAGTAAAAATAAAACTCAACTAAAAAATAAACCTAAACCCAAACCTAAAAAATAAAGTAAAATAAAGAACTAAAACTAAATTAAATAAACCTATAATAAATAAACTAAACTAAATAGAAATAAAAAATAAGTTAAATTAAAATAAATAAAAAGTAAGCTAAATAAACTAAATAAACCTAAACTTCTCAATTTAATTAATTTTAAAAATAAAATCATAAACCATAAATCCTAAATGCTAAAGAATAAACCTTAAACCCTAAAAAAACCCTAAACCCCAACCCTAAATCCTAAACCCTAAAAGCATATACCGTAAATCTCTAAACCCTAAACCTTAAATCTTAAAGCATAAATCCTAAACCCTAAACTCTAACCCTAAAGCTTAAACCATAAACCCCAAACTGTAAACCTAAACCTAAAGTAATAAAATAAATTAGAAAATAAACCTAAACCCTAAAACCTAATAAACTTAAAGCTAAACCCTAAGAATGGGCAGAACCATGACGACAAGAACATCACCGTCAACTAGGCTCCTAGATCAAGCAAGGGAGGCTAAGGCCGCCATCATAGTGGTGGTAGGGGATCTGGAGGTGCTGGTGGATATGGAGGTGGTGGTTGGAGTAATAGTGGTTATGGAGGCGGGAAGAGCCATGGAGGTTACAGCCATGGTGGTGGTGGAGGGAGAGATCGGGGATATGATGGTGGATCCCGCTACTCATGGTGCAAGGGAGATTCTGATGGGAATAGGAGAAATTAAAGAAAGACCGATCCGATCTGTAGCTTATCGAACTAAGTCTTTACAGTAGAGACAATTCTAGTTATCTAGGATTTTGATTGCTCTTTGATTTTGATCTATGTCGTTGCTTGTGCTTGGAACACTTGGTGTGTTACTTGGTTGAGAAAATCAAAATGAATAAATGGAGATTCTGAATTTGTTCTCTATTAAGAAAAAAAACAAAAAACCCTAAACCCTAAACCATAAACCTTCAAACCCTAAACCATCAACCCTAAACCATATATCCTAAACCCTAAATCCTAAACCCTAAATAAAAAAAAAAATTAAACCCTAAACTCTAAACCTTAAACCCTAAACTAACCAAAGACCCTAAACTCTAAAAGCCTAAACTAACTCAACCTAAACCTAAACCCTAAAACCCTAAACTTAAACCCTAAACTAACCCTTCTACTTAAACTGAACCCTAAAATGCTAAACCCTAAAGCCTAAACCTAAACCTAAACCATATAAACCTTAAACTAACCTTAAACCCTAATAACCTAAACCCTAAACCCTAAACCCTAAAACCCTAAAACCTAAACCTAAACAAACACTAAACCCTAAACCTAAACCCTAAACTATAAAACCTAAACCCTAAACCTAAACTATAAACCTAAACCAAACCCAAAACCCTAAAATAAAAACCTAAACCTAAACCTAAAATAAATATAAAAATTAAAATAAATAAATAAACCTAAAATAAAGTAAAATAAATATAAAATATAAACATAAACTAAAATAAACTTAAACCAAAAATTAAATAAAATAATCTAATAAAATAAAATAAACTAAGATAAATAATATCCTAAACTAAAATAAAAAAAATAAAATAAACCTAAGAATAAAAAGTAAATGAAATAAAAACTAAATGTGAAATAAAAATAAATTAAACCTAAAATATACCTATAATAAAATATAATAAAAACTAAATAAAAACCTAAATCTAAAAAACAAACCTAAAAATAAATAAAAAATAAAACCAAAACCCTAAACTAAAAAAATCCTAAACCTAAAGTAAAAATAAAATAAACAAATAAAGAACTTAAACCTAAACTAAAATAAACTAAACTAAAATAAATAAACCAAACCTAAAGCTAAACTAAAAATATAAACTAAAAATATACCTAAACATAAACTAAAAAAATTAAACCCAAAAAAAAATAAACCTAAAAAAAACCTAAAATGAAAACCTAAATATAATAAAATAATAAGTTAAACCTAAACCTAAAAAAAAAAAAAAATTAAACTAAATCTATAAACTAAAAAAATAAACTCAACTAAAAAAATAAACATAAACTTAAACCTAAACCTAAAAAATAAACTAAAATAAAAAACCTAAACTAAAATAAATAAACTTAATATAAATAAATTAAACTAAATAAAAATAAAAAAGCATAAATAAAAAATAAACTAAACAAACCTAAACCTAAAGGCTTACTTAATTTAAAAAAAAAAACACTAATCTTTAAGCTAACCCAAAATCCTAAAACCTTAAACCCTAAAGCCTAAACACTAAACCCTAAACCCTAAACCCTAAATGCTAAACCCTAAACCCAAAAGCCTAAATACCAAACCATAAAGCTTAAACCCTAAACTTTATATCTCAAAACCCTAAGCCCTAAACCCTAAACCCTAAACCCTGAAAATCTAAAAACCTAAACCAAAACTAAATAAAACATAAAAAAAGCATATAAAAAAACTTAAACCTAAATAAAATAAAAACATAATATAAAATCAAAACATAAACCTAAAAAAAAAATAAAATAAACTAATAAAACTAAACTAAAATAAAATAAATAAAAACCTAAACTAAACTATAAAATAAAATAAACTAAAGAATAAATAAATAAATTAAATAAAAATTAAAATGTAAATAAATAAAACTAAATAATATAAAATAAAAATATAAACCTAAAAAAATAAACCTAAAAATAAATAATAAATAGAATCTAAACCCTAAACTAAAAACCCCCTAAACCTAGAATAAAAAATAAAATAAATAAAATAAAATGAACATAAACCTAAATTAAAATAAACTAAATGAAAATAAATAAAACCTAAACCTAAACCTAAAATAAACTAAACCTAAACCTAAACTTAAAAAAAATAAAATAAAATAAACTAAAAGTAAACTAAAATGTAAACTAAAAAATAAAACCCAAAAATGAACCTACAATAAAAACATAAAACCTAAACCAAAATAAAATAAAATAAAAACTTATACCTAAACCTACGAAAAAAATTAAACCTAATTCTTAAAAATAAAATAAAATTAAAACTCAACTAAAAAATAAACGTAAACCTAAACCTAAACCTAAACCCCAAAAATAAACTAAAACAAAAAACCTAAACAAAAATAAATAAACCTAAAATAAATCAACAAACTAAATAAAAATATAAAATAAACCTAAATAAAAATAAAAAAATAAAATAAACTAAAATGAATAAAAAATAAACTAAATAAACCTAAACCTGACAATTTACCTAATTTTAAAAAAAAACCCCTAAGCTAACCCTAAACCCTAAAAACCCTAATCCCTAAATTCGAAGAACTAAACCCTAAACCTCAAACCCTAAACCTTAAACCCTAAGCCCTAACCCTATACCTTAAACCCTAAAACCCTAAACCTTAAGCCCTAAACCCTAAAAATCTAAAAACCTAAACCTAAGCTAAATAAAATCTAAAAATTAAATATATAAAAAACCTTAACCTAAATAAAATAAAATATATAAAATAAAATAAAATCCTAAACTGAAACCTAAACCAAATCTTAGAAATAAAATAAAATATACTAATAAAAATAAACCAAAATAAAATAAACTAATAAAAATAAACCAAAATAAAATAAATAAAAACCTAAACTAAACTAAAAATCAAATAAATTTAAGAATAAAACATAAAAAAAAATAAAACTAAAAATAAAAAATAAAATAAACTTAAAATAAAATAAAACCTAAACAAAAACCTAAACCTAAAAAATAAATCTAAAAATAAATAAAAATAAAACCTAAACCCTAAACTAAAATAAAAAACCTAAACCTAAAATAAAAATAAAATAAAATAAAAAAATTAACCTAAACCTAAACTAAAATAAACTTAACAAAAATAAATATAACTTAAACCTAAACCTAAATTTAAAGTAAATAAATTAAAATAAACTAAAAATAAGCCTAAACCTAAACTGAAAAATAAAACCTAAAAGTAAACCTAAAATAAATACCTAAAACTTAAACCTAAGAAAATAAATAAAACATAAACCTAAACCTAAAATAAAAATAAAAAACATAAACCTAAAGAATGAAATAAAATAAACTCAACTAAAAAAATAAACATAAACCTACAAAATAAACTAAATATAAAACCTAAACTTAAATAAATAAAGTAAACTAAATAAAAATAAAAAATAAAATAAACTAAAATAAATAAATACTAAATAAACCTAAACCTACGAGTTTACTTAATTTAAAAAAAACCATCATCCCTAAATCCTAAACCCTAAACCCTAAATCCTAAACCCTAAGCCCTAAACCTACAACCCTAAACCCAAAAAACCCTAAATCCTAAACCCTAAACCTAAACCCTAAACACTAAACCAAAAAAGCCTAAACAAAATGTTAAAATTAAAATTAAACTAAAATAAATAAAAAGTAAACTAAATAAAGCTAAACCTACCATTTTACTTAATTTAAAAAAAATTAAAAAACAAAAAAAATGTTAACCCTAAACCCTAAACACTAAACCTAGACCCCTAAAGCCTAAACCCTAAAACTCTAAACCATAAACCGTAAACCCTAACTCTAAAACATAAACCGTAAAACCCTAAACCCTAAACCCCAAACCCCAAATCCTAAACTCTGTTAAAAAAAAAACTTAAACCCTAAAGCCAAAACCTTAAATTAAAACCTAAACCCTAAACCCTAAATACCCTAAACCTTAAACACTAAACCCTAAAACTAAAACCCTAAACACCAAACCATAAAACACTAAACCATAAACCCTAAACCCTAAACCTTAAAACCTAAACCTAAATAAGAAAATAAAATAAAATAATATAAAAACCTAAATTGAAACCCAAACTTAAATCTAAAACCAAAATAGAATGGAAAATAAAGATTAAACTAAAATAGAATAAATAAAAACCAAAACTAAATGAAAAAAATAAGAAATCCTAAAATAAACCTAAGATAAAAATAAAGTAAACCTAAGATAAAAAAAATAAAAAATAAATAAAAACCTAGACCTCAAAGATAAACCTAAAAATAAAAAATAAAAATAAATAAAAAATAACACCTAAGTCATAAACTAAAAAAAACCTAAACCTAAAGTAAAAATAAAATAAAATAAACCTAAACCTAAATTAAAATAAACTAAACTAAATTAAGTAAAACCTAAACCTAAAAATAAACTAAATAAAATAAAATAAACTAAAAATAAAGCTAAGCCAAAATTAAAAAATAAAACCTAAAAAAACCTAAAATATCAATGTAAAACCTAAATCTATAAAAATAAAATAAAAACCTAAACTTAAATCTGATAATAAAAAATAAAACCTAAACCTAAAAAATAAAATAAAAATAAAACTATATTAAAAAATAAACTTAAACCAAAAACTAATCCTAAAAGATAATCTAAAATAAAAAACCTAAACTAAAATAAATAAACCTAATATATATAAAAAATAAACTAAATAAACCAAAACCAACAAATTTAATTATTTAAAAAAACCCTAAACCATAAACTAAAAAATAAAACCCAAAAATAAACCTAAATTAAAAACCTAAAACCTAAACAAAAATAAAATAAAATAAAAACCTAAACCTAAACATAAAAATAAAATATAAAACCAAAACCTAAAAAATAAAATAAAAATATATAAATTAAAAAATAAATCTAAACATAAACCTAGACCTAAATAACAAACTAAAATAAAAACAAAAACTAAACTAAATAAAATAAACTAAATAAAAATAAAAATTAATCTAAATAAGAATAAAAAATAAAATAAACTAAAATAAATAAAAAAATAATATTATTTAAACTAAAATTTATTTAAAAAATAAAAATAAAAAAAGAAAACCCTAACCCTAAACAAAACCCTAAGCCTTAAACTTAAACCCTAAACTCTAAACTCTAAACCCTAAAACTAAATACTAAACCATAAACTCTAAACCCTAAACCCTAAAACCCTAAACCCTAAACCCTAAACTTTGTTAAAAAAAACTTTTGACCCTAAACCTTAAACCCTAAACCCTAAATTAAAACCTAAACCCTAAACCTAAAACCTAAACCCTTAACCCTAAACCTTAAAAACCCTAAAACCTAAACACTAAACACTAAACCATAAAACCTAAACCCTAAACCCTAAAACCCTAAACCATAAACCCTAAACCTTAAAACCTAAACTGAAACCTAAAACTAAACCTAACCCTAAACCTAAAAATAAAATAAAACTAAACTAAAATAAATAAAATAAAACCTAAACTAAATAAAAAAAATAAACTAAAATAAAACACCTAAATAAAATAAATAAAACCCAAAATAAAATAAAATAAGCCTCAAATAAAATAAACTAAATAAAAAATCCTAAACCTAAAATATAAAATAAAAATAAACTAAATCAAACTTAAAAAAACCTAACCTAAAAATAAAAAAATAAAATAAACCAAACCTCTAAAATAAACCAAAAATAAAATAAATAAAACCTAAACCTAAACCTAAAATAAACTAAACCTAAACATAAGCCTAAATTAAATCAGAAGAAAATAAGTAAAAATAAACCTAAGCCTAAACTAAAAGATAATTCCTAAAAATAAACCTAAAATAACAACCTAAAACTTAAACCAAAAAAAATAAGAATAAAAAAGACAAACTTTAACCTAAATCTAATAATAAAAATAAAACTTAAACCTAAAAAATAAAATAAAATAAAACTAAACTACAAAATAAACATAAAACTAAAAACAAACTAAAATAAAACCTAATCTAAAATAAATAAACCTAATAAATAAACTAAACTAAATAAAAATAAAAAAATAAACCTAAATAACAATAAAAAAATAAAATAAACTAAAATAAATAATAAATAAACTAAATAAACCTAATCAATCGATTTACTTAATTTTTTTATAAAAAAAACCCTAAACCCTAAACTAAAAAATAAAACCTAAAATATAAACTTAACCTAAGAAAATAAAATAAAAAAACCTAAACCAAAAAATAAAACATAAAACCTAAACCTAAAAAATAAAATAAAAATAAAATTAAACTAAAAATAAACCTAAACCTAAAACTAACCTTAAAAAATATACTAAAATAAAAAACCTAAACTAAACTAAATAAAATAAAAAAAATAAAATAAATAAACCTAAACATATTACTTACTTAATTTTAAAAAAAAATAATAATATAAAGATAAAAAACCCTAACCTAAAACTAACCTAAACTTAACCCTAAAACCCTTAACCCTAAAACCTAAACCCTAAACCCTAAACTCTAAACCCTAAACCATAAAACTCTAAGCAAAAACCTAAACCCTAAACCCTAAACACTAAGTTAAACCCTAAACTTAAACCTAAACCTAAACCCTAAACACACTACACCCTAAACCTAAATCCTAAACCTAAACCCTAAAGCCTAAAACCCTAAACCAAAACCCTAAACCTAAATTAAAAAATTAAAATAAAATAAACTAAAACATAAACTAAAATCTAAACCTAAACCTAAACCTAGAAATATATTAAAATAGAAAATAAAAATTAAAGTAAAGTAAAAAAATAAAAACCTAAAAAAAATAAATAAAATAAAATAAAACATAGGAAAACATAAATAAAATAAAAATAAACCTATAATAAAAAAATAAACCTAAGATAAAAAAAAAATAAAAAAGCCTAACCCTAAATAATAAACAAAAAATAATAAAAAAATAACACCTAAACCCTAAACTAAAAGAAACCTAAACCTAAAATAAAATAAAATAAACAAAATAAAATAAACCTAAACATATAAAAATAAACCAAAACTAAAATAAATAAACCTAAACCTAAAATAAACTAAACCTAAACCTAAACCTAAACTAAATAAAATAAAATAAACTAAAAAATAAACCTTCTAAACTAAAAAAAATAAAACCTAAAAATAAACCAAAAAAAAAATAACAACATAAAACCTAAACCTAAAAAAATAAAATAAAACCTAACAAAACCTAATAATAAAAAAAAATAAAACCTAAACCTAAAAAATAAAATAAAATAACTAAACTAAAAAAAATAAACCTAAATCTAAAAAAATAAACTAAAAATAAACCTAATATAAATAAACTAAATTAAATAAAAAAAGCATAAACCTAAATAAAAATAAAAAATAAATAAATAAAATAAATAAAAAATAGACTAAATAAACCTAAACCTATAAGTTTACTTAATTTTTTTTTTAAAAACCTAAACCCTAAACTCTAAACCATAAACTCAAAGCCCTAAACCTAAATCCTAAACCATAAACCCTAAACCTAAAAACCTAAAAACCTAAACCTTAAACCCTAAACAAACTAAACTATAAATTATAACTCCTAAACTAAACTAAACTAAACCTTAAAACCTAAAATTAAACCCTAAACCCTAAACCTAAAACCATAAACCCTAAACCTAAACCCCAAACCTAAACCTTAAAACTAAGCTAAACCTATAACAAGAAACCTAAAAAAACCTAAACCTAAACCCTAAACCCTAAAACCCTAAACTTTAAACTAAAACCTAAAACCCTAAACCTTAAACTAAAACCTAAACCCTAAAACTAAAACCTAAACCTAAACCTAAACCCTAAACTTAAACCTAAACCTCTAAACCTAAAAATCTTAAACTTAAACCTAAACACTAAACCCTAAACCTAAACCTAAACCCAAAAAATAAAACCTTAAATCTAAACCTTAAAGCTAAACCTTAACCCTAAACTAAACCCTAAACCCAAACCCTAAACCTATATAAAGTAACTAAATAAATTAAAAAAGAAACTTAAACAAAAACCTAATAAACCCAAACCTAAACCTAAACCTTAAGAATGTGCTGAGGGAACATCACCATCAACCAGGCTCAGCCTAGATCTAGCAATGGACATGAAGGTGTAGGCGGCAGTTATCACAGTGGCTGTGGAGGATCTGGAGGTGCTGGTGGATATGGAGGTGGTTGTCAGAGAAGTGGTGGTTATGGAGGAAGGAGGAGAAAAGAAGGTTACACCCATGGTGGTGGTGGAGGGACAGATCGGGGATATTATAATGGATCTCACTACTCGAGAGACCACGGTGGTTCTGATGGGAATTGGAGAAATTGAAGAATGGTCAATCCGATCTACTGCTTATCAAATTATGTCTTTATAGTAGAAATGGTTCTAGTTATCTAAGGTTTTGATTTGCTCCATGCATGCTCATTTTCTATATATTATTTGTGTCTAAAAAACTTGATGTTACTTGGTTGATGAAATCAAAAGAAGAAGAATGTGAATCAATTCTATTAAAAAAGAAACCAAAAACCCTAAACTCTAAATTGAAACCTTAACCCTAAATCAAAAACCTAAACTCTAAACCATAAACCCTAAACCCTCAACCCTAAACTCAATAAAACCTAAACCTTAAACCCTAAATCATAAAACCCTAAACACTAAACCCTATACCCTAAACCCTAAACCCAAAACTAACTCTAAACCCTAAACCCTAAACCCTAAAAAGCAAAAAAACTATTCCTAAACTAAATAAAACCTAAGAATAAAATAAATAAATAAACCTAAACTAAAAATAAAATAAAATAATAAAATAAAATAATAAACTAAACCTAAACTAAAAAAAAATAAAATAAAATAAAATAAAACTATAATAAAATAAATAAAACCTAAACAAACTAAAAAAATAAATAAAATAAAAATAAAATAAAATAAATAAAAAATAAAAAAAAAAATAAAAAACCTAAACCCTAAACTAAAAAAAAAAAACATAAACCTAAAATATAAATAAAATTAAACCTAAATATAAACTAAAATAAACTAAAATAAAATAAATAAAACCTAAACCTAAAATAAGCTAAACCTAAAGCAAAAAACCTAAACTAAATAAAATAAAATAAACTAAACTAAACCTAAACTAAAAAAATAAACCTAAAAATAAACCTAAAATAAAACCTAAAACCTCACTTAAAAAAATAAATAAGAAAACCTAAAACCTAAAATAAAATAAACTAAAAAATAAACCTAAACCTAAACCTAAACCTAAAAAATAAAATACATAAAACCTAAACTAAAATAAATAAACCTAAAATAAATAATTAAACTAAATAAAATAAAATTGAACCTAAATAAAAAAAAAAATAAAATAAACTAAAATAAATAAAAAAATAAATAAACCTAAACTTATATGTTTAATTTAAAAAAAAACCTAAGTCCTAAATTAAACCTAAACCCTAAACCCTAAAAACCCAAACCTAAACCCTAAACCCTAAACCTAAGCCTTAAACCCTAAACCCTAAACCCTAAAACCCCTAAACTATAAACCTAAACCAGAACTAACCTAAACCTAACCTAACCTAAGCCCTAAACCCTAAACCCAAACTAAAACCCCAAACCCTAAACCCTAAATCATAAACCAACCCTAAACCTATAAATAAACCCTTAAACCCTAAACCCTAAAACCTAAACCTCTAAACACTAAACTTAAACCTAAGCCCTAAACTCCCTAAACTCCCCTAAACCCTAAACCTAAAACCACTATACATACCTACCCCTAAACCCTATACCCTAAATCCAAACCCTAAACCCTAAACCTAAACCCTAAACCTAAACCTAAAGAAACTAAATTAATAAAAAAATAAACCTAAACCCAAAAACTTAATAAACCAAAACCTAAACCTAAACCCTAATAATGAACCTTGATGAACATCGATTTAGGCTCTAGATTTAACAATGGAGGGAAGAGGTAGCGACATTATAATGGTGGTGGGGATCTGAGGCCGGTGGATATGGAGGTGGTTGAAGTAGTGGTGGTGGAGGCAGAGGAGTGATGAATAGCCATGGTAGTGAGGGATGAGATAGATAATGGTAGATCCTGAGAGGTAGTGGTGGTTTGAGCGAGTGGAGAAATTGAAGAATGACCTGACCACCCATATGGAACTATGTCTTACAAAAAGAGATAGTTCTAGTTATCTAAGATTTTTGAGTTTCTTTATGCGTGCTCATTTTTGATCTATGTCATTGCTTGTGTCTTAGAAAACTTGGTGCGCTACTAGGCTATTGAAATCAAAAAGAAGAAATGTTGAATATGAATTTGTTCTATGTTAAAAAAACCTTAAACCTTAAACCCTAAACTAAAACCTAAACCTTAAACAAAAACCTAAACCCTAAACCCTAAACCCTAAAAACCATAAACCGTAAACACTAAACCCTAAATGTTAAACCCTAAAACCTTAAACCATAAACCCTAAACCCTAAACCCTAAACCTTAAACCCTAAAACCCCAAAATCTAAATTTAAACAAACCTAAAACCCTAATTTAAACTAAACTAAACTTAAAAACAAACTAAACCTAAACTAACTTAAACTAAACCTATAAACTCCTAAACTAACTTAAACTTAAACTCAAAACTCAAACTAAACTAAACTTAATCTAAACTTAAATCCTAAACTAAACCTAAACCTTTAAACTTAAACTCTAAAACCTAAACTAAACTTAAATCTAAACCTTAAACTCTAAATTAAACCTCTAAATAAAAAACTTTAAACCTAAACTCAACTAAACCTTAAACCTAAATTTAAACTAAACCTAAACTTAAATCCTAAATCTAAACCTATAACAACCTAAATCTAAACCTAAACTTTTAAACCTAAATTTAAACCTAAATCCTAAACTAATCAAATTAAATTAAACCTAAACTCTAAACTTAAACCCAAACCTAAACCTAAACTTAAACCTAAACTCCTAAACTCCTAAAACTAAACTAAATCTTAAACTTAAACTTAAAATAAACCCCTAACCTAAACTTAAACTTAAACTAAATAAATCCTAAATATTTTAAATTAAACCTAAAACCTAAACTCTAAACTTAAACTAAAACTAAACTAAATCCTAAATTTAAACCTAAACTTAAGCTTAAACATGAAACCTAAACTTAAAATATCCTATACTCTAAATATAAACTAAACTAAACCTAAACTTTAAATCCATAACCTAAACTTAAATTAAACCTAAACCTAAACCTAAACCTAAACCTAAACTAAACTAAATCCTAAACTAAACCTAAACTAAACTTAAAATATAAACTAAACTAAACTTAAACCCTAAACAAAATCCTAAACTTAAACTCTAAACTCTAAAACCACAAACCCTAAACCTAAACTAAACCTGCTCCTAAACCTAAACCCTAAACCTAAACCTAAACCTAAACATAAACCTAAACCTTAAACCTAAACCTAAACCCTTAACCTAAACCTAAACTTAAACCTAAACCCTAAACCAAATGAATCTTAAACATTAAACTAAAACCTAAAAACCCAAAAAATTATTGCTTGAGCTCGGGTCATCATGCTCTGATGATTTCCCTTTCTCCTCTCATTTTTAGCTTTCGCACTATGCTATTATGTGATTCTCACTAGATTCCTTCTTAAATCGATGAGTGCTAGCCTATTTTGTGTCTTCATTAGAGTGACACCATGGCGCATCTTCCCAATGATTCCTTAGAAAAGAAGGATCCTATGGATCCTACTAGGAATCAACTAACTTGGCTTTGACTTTGAAATCATTCAAAATGAGATGTTACATTTTAGATTTCTCTCCTAATATGCAAATTCCTTTAGTTAAACATCAATTCCATTTTGCTGTGGGTGCTTTATTTGGTCGGCCATTGTAAATTGATCAGGCAATGACTATAAAATCTCACCCTTTAGTGGCTAGAATCCTTAATGAATTGGACATTACCAAGAAACACCCAAAAAAATCTAGTTAGGATCTAAAAATTATGGTTATATGCAAAGAGTTGAATTTGAAAATCTCCTCTTTTTGTTCTCACTATAAATCCATGGGCAATAATTTTGAATGTTTCATTCATCATCCTCACCTAAAAAATAAAATCATTAAGGAAACTTCTATTCCTAACCCTAGGCCAATCACTATTAAATATCAAAAGCTACTAAAAAAGCAATGGAATTTTGAATGTTCCTAATAAGGCTATTTTACCTCTTACATCTTCCAACAATTGAAGGCTTCTAATGTGAACAATAATAGTTTTTCTAAACTTTAGATGATGATTCTATTTCCTCCGATTCAATCCCTACATTCTTGAAAATGAAGCTTTGATTGAGAATATAAATGAGGATAATAATGTTATGCATCATTCAAATTCAATGGAGAATATGCCTTTAATACCTCATGATAATCAGGTTGAAAAATTGATTCTATTTTCTAGATTAAGGATTATTAAATTCTCTTAAAGATTTGGCTTTGTCTAATAATTTGGGTCATGAATAGGAAGGGATTGGTGTTCACACTTTCTTTTAATAAATCTATTTCTGCTCCCTCTCTTGTTATTCCTGATGCTCATTTGACTTTAATAAATTCTAATGTCTTGGAAGAAGGAGAACTCATTTCTAATCAGGAGATTTCTCCTAAATCTAAGACTAATGTTGCTAAATCCTTCTTGGATGATGATTATATGGGAAAAGAAAATGGTTTCCAAACTTATCATGCTAAAAAAGAGAAAAATGTTAAAAATTTCCCTCCCAAATTGCTAAGAAACACTAGATCGCTACCTCCCTCTCCTCTATTAATTAACCTTTCTTAACCCCTTTTATTTCTTTATGTTTAATTTTATTATTTGGAATGTAAGAGGGATTGGTACCTCTATTCATAATTGTATTAAAAATCTTTATCATACATAATATTTCTTTACTTTTTTTTCTGAGCCTCTTATTCATGCTAACAAAATTAACCATGTTGCTAGAATGATCGACTTTCAATAAATTTTTCTCTAATGTCTAATAATAAGAATTGGTGTTTTGGAATAACTTTGTAGATGTTTCTATTCTTGATGATTTTCAACAAGTTGTCAATGCTCAAATCTCTTATGGTGATTATTGTGATTGAGCTTGGGATTAGAAATCTTCTTTGGGATAATTTGAGGAATTTTCACCTCAATAAACCTTAGTTTGTTGGTGGTGATTCCAACACTATTTTATTCACTTTTGAATGAAGTGGTGGTTGCTCTCCTAATATTCATTCCATGGATAAATTTTCTAATACGATCCTTTATTGTAATTTGATTGATACTGGTTTTAAAGGATCTAATTATACTTGGTAAAACTCTAGACTTTGACAAAGGTTGGATCAAATTCTATTTAATACTCATTGGATTACTCAATGACATATTAATTCTGTCTATCATTTAACTAGAACCTTGTCTGATCATGCTCCTATTTTGGTTTCTATTAAAGATAATTTTAATAGATTAAAAATTCTCTCTCCTTTTAGATTTTAGAACATGTGGATTAAACATATTGATTTTTTTAATGTTGTGGTTAACAATTGGAAAGTTCTTTTACATCTTGATAATTCAATTATGGGGACGAATAGACTTTAGTTTAAGCTTAAAAGACTTAAGCAAATCTAGGTTGGTGGAATAAGCATTATTTTAAAATCCTTTTAATATCAAAGATATGGAAAAAATGGTTTGTGATCTTGAGGTCTCTATTATGTCCGATCCTTCTAAGATTAAGGACTAGACGAGGTGAAAGATAAACTTATTAATTTTCAAAATATGGAAGAGACTTATTGGCATCAAAAGCTACTAGTAAACATATTGTGATGGTGACAATACTAGGTATTTCCATGCTTTAGTTAATAAAAGAGAGAGCTTTAAATAATATTCAAAAAAATTAAAGATTATAATGGAGAATGGATTATGGAGAATAATGATATTAAGGATTGTTATTAAATACTTTAGAACTATGCTAAATAAGAGTTGCTCTTATGAAGCTATTTCTAAATCACTTGATTCCTTCTATTATTACTAATGATGATTATGATTTGCTTACTATTATGCCTAATGAAGATGAAATTTTTAAAGTTCTTAATAGCATGAACATAGATTCTGCTACTGGTCCGGAGGGTTTTACTACTCAATTTTTTCAAATTTGTTGGTTTATTATTAAAAATGATTTGATTGAGGATGTGGTTGATTTTTTTAATGGTAATCCTTTTCCTAGATATTTTTCTAGCACTTCTATTATTCTCATACTTAAGAAAGATAATCCAGACTATTGGAGTGATTTTAGACCTATTAGTTTTTGCACCTTCTTCAATAAGTTGATTTCCAAAATTCTTGTCAATAGGCTTAGTCCTTTACTTCATAAGATTATCTATCTCAACCAAACTAGTTTTCTTAAAAGTAAATCTATTTCTGATAACATTTTACTTGCCCAGAATTAATTCATGACTTAGATGCTAAGACTAGAGGTGGAAACATTCTTTCCAAATTAGATATTACCAAAGCTTCTGATAATATCTCTGGATTTATTTTCCATATTCTGAATTTATTTGGGTTTTTGATAAATTTACTTTTCTTATT
Organism: Cymbidium sinense; assembly: GCA_021442155.1. Taxonomy (NCBI): domain Eukaryota; kingdom Viridiplantae; phylum Streptophyta; class Magnoliopsida; order Asparagales; family Orchidaceae; genus Cymbidium; species Cymbidium sinense. The sequence continues at coordinate 137,859 of JAKCPB010000599.1, forward strand.
AAAAATTGTATTAAGAATGCCTAGTTTTTTTATTTTTCTTAATAGGAACTTTTGGTCTTCTTTCCTTCTTCCCATGGAAGATAAGGGGATCCTTTATCTCCTACTTTATTTATTATTGTTGTTGAGTACTTATCTATGAGCATCAATGAGTTATTTTTAAACAATCCTTGTATGTTCTATGGTCCTCTTCCTATTTCCCACTTAAGTTTTGTAGATGATTTCATTATTTTTTGCAATGCTTCTATTCAACATATCAAGAACCTCAAGATTTTTTTAAATAAATTTGGTAGAGAAAGTGGTCTTTCTATCAATGATAATAAAAGCTATTTTATTATTTCTTCAAGTATCTCTAATAATAAAATCAATCAAATATGGCATATCACTAATTTTAAACATCAACACTTACCTCTTAAGTACTTGGGTGCTCCTCTATTTAAAGGTCCAAAATGATCCCATCTTTTGATGAGTTAATTCAAAAAATTTTAAATAAAATTTTTTTGGGAATTCCATTTACTTTCCTTTGGTGGTACACTATTCTTAAGAGAACTCTTAATTCTATGCCTCTTTATTTGATTCAAATTATTATTCCCACTAATTCTACTCTTATTAGAATTGATCGCTTGCTTAATAAATTTTTTTGGGGATCCAATAATTCTATTAAAAGAATGCATTGGACATCCTGGTATAAATGTTGTGGTCCTTTGGGTGAAGGTGGTCTTGGTTGCAAACCTATTTGTGAAGCTATGACTTCCTTCTCTCATATGCTCTGGTGGAATTTTAGAAAGAATGATAGCCTTTGGGCTAATTTTATGATAGAAAAATATTGCCAAGGTAAACACCCTCTTATCTATGCTTATAAAGTTGGTGACTCTCCAATTTGGAAAAGGCTTTGCTCCATTAAATGGGTTGTTGAATCCTTAATATCTGGGTATTCATTCGCTCTTCTTCTTTGGCAAGACAATTGGATTGCAATGGCTCTATTGACTCCCTTTATCTACACACTCTACCTAGTATCAAAGTTAACTCTTTTGGCTTAATAACAATTGAATGAAAACAAACTTGAGAACTACATTCCTATTACTATTTTGACAAGTTTTGCAACATCACTATCTTTCTAATAAACTGATCAAATTCTTTTCAAGCTCTCTTACAATGGGATTTCATTCTTAAAGAGGTTTGGAATTTTATTAGAAAAAACAAAACACTTCTAATGTTTTCATTAAACTTTGGAACAATATCATTCCCATTTCTTATTATATTTTAGCTTGGAGGAGTTTGAATAACTTCATTCTTGTAGATTGCTCGCTAAAAGGGTTTTATTTACCTTCCAAGTGCTAATGTTGCTATCATATTGAAAATGTTAATCATGTTTTTGTTAATGGTGTTATTACTTCCAAACTTTGGATACGGTATGATGATTTATTTAACAGTAACTATTTTCATGGCTCCCTTTCGTTATATCAACTTTTTGAAGTTTGTTTCCATAAAACTGAAAGGTCATATGAAAGTTTTAATTGCTATTACCCTTATTTGGTTAATTTGTATGTTTAGAAATGATGCTAAATATCTAGGCATCCTTATGAACCATAAAAGGATCCTTGCTAGAATTAAAGAAAAAATTCATGCTTTGTTTTATGCAAATTTAATTAATAATCTTCATTTTAGAGGTTATAGACTAAAAATTTGGGTATCACTTTGCATGATGACCCTTCCTACAAGAGTGTTAGGATTGTACATTGGATTAAGCCTAAAGAATATTTTATTAAGATCAATTGATAGTTCCATTTCCCCAAACAAATATGGTTGTGGTGGAATTCTTAGGGATTCTAAAGGTAATGTAATTTGTGATTATGCCTACCCCTCAAAGCTTGTTCGTATTTATCAGCTCATGGTTATTAATAAAGCTATTGATATTTAATCATCATCTTTAATATTTGGATTGAAGTTGATGCTCTTCTTTACTTGATATGCTCAATACTAATAAAATGGGAATGTCGCTTATTTTATCTTCTTAATCACACTAAAAAGCTTCTTTCTCAAGTTTGCTACAAAATTTTCACATTCTTCATGAAGGTAATGCTTGTGATGATTTCCTGGCTAATTTGGGAGCTGAATTAAATGAGCTCACTTTATTTGATAACCATAGCTTACTTAAGCATCTACATGGCCTAGTCAACTGATAACACTAGACCGCCTTTACCTCGTGATTTTATCTATTTTGTTGATCATATTGCTATGGTGGTTTTATTCTGCCTATTTTTTGTTGTTTTGTGCTTCACAAGAAAGTGGTTTTGCTATTTTCTTTGGGTCAATCTCACTTTATATGAAAGTCTTGTTGGTTTTAGTTTAATTGATTTTCCTATCCTCCAGACTAGGTTTTCTTTCTGGCTCATGCTAGGCTTTTTGTCACACATAGTGATGTTTTGGGGTCTCCTATTTGGGTTGTTTGATTTTGGCCTCCCCTTACACTAATTGATGTTGGTTTGCCTGTGTGGCTATTGTTACATTATTTGAATTGATTTTTGCTATGGTTATTCACTGGATTTGTTTTTTTTCTCTAACTATTTTGGGTGGTCATTTTTCATGGTTGTTGTTGGTCTCTTCGCTTTTTAGTTTTGGGGTTTTTTTGGTTGATGTTCTTTTCTAGTTTCACTTGGGGTTTCGCTAGTTATTTTTTCCCTCTTGTGGATTGAGGTAGCTTTTTTCTAATTGTTGCCCTCCTATTTTCTCTTTAGATTGTCTACAATAAGGTTTGAAGGGGCTTTATTTCCTCCTGCCTTGTTCCTCTGATTTGTTACTTGTGGTTGTGTGGTTCTCTTGGCATTTTATACTTTGGTTTTTTTTGAGTGACTACCAATTTTGTTTCTTGGTTTTTTGGAGATCTGGGGTTATGGCTGATGTTGTTCTTTCCCCTATTTTCATATTGGGTTAACCTTTATTTTGGTATCCCTTTATTGAATTGGAACTTTGTCATGGTTGGTTGTTGTGGTATTATCTTCTCAGATTTGTTTAGCTTTTGGTTTTTTTCAATTTTTTTTGGTTGTTTTCCTGTTTGGGTTGTTTTTTTATTGTTGTTTTATCAATTGATTGGTATGAGGACGCTTGTGGTTCTTTTTCTTCCAGACTTGGGTTTTTTTTTTGAGGAGATGGTTGTGGTTGTTTTTGTCTATGCCTATTTTGGCTTTGCTCCTGATGATTGGCCTAGTGTTTCCGAGGGTTGGTTGTGCTCTCCCTTGGTGACTTGGGATTGGATGCTATCTTGCCTTGGATGCTTATGTCCCAGCTTGGTGTCTTGGGATTTAAGTTGCTATTGGTATTGAATCCTCTTTTTTTTTGTTTCCTCATATTTGCCTCTTGGTGGGCCGGATTTGGTGTTTTTCTGCCTTGGTGGTGGTTTTGATGGTAATTTTGGATGCCCTCTGTCTCCCTATGGCTTTCCTCTCTGTCGCTTATATTCTACTATTTTGCTATTTGGTGGAGGTTTTCCCTTGGATTTGATTTCTAGTGCTTGAGATAGTGGGGTTGTTGTTATGCCTTTGGGATTGTTGTTTGGTTGTGTTGTTACCCCTATTCATGCCCCTTTGTGTTTCTCTTCCTTTGGTGGTGGCTTTGGTGGAGTTATCGCTTGGTTTTTTTAGCTTGGCACCGATCCGCTATAACTGGTTGTCTTTATGTGATTGGTCTATTGTGGGTTTTGGTTGGTTACATCGGTCGCTTTATTTGTTGCAGACTGATCACTATGGACTATTTTGCCTTGATGGTTATATAAAAAAAAACATAAACCAAAATAAACTAAACCTAAACCAAAATAAATTAAAAATAAAATAAATAAAAACATAAACTAAAACCTAAACCTAAACCTAAAAAAAACTAAATTAAAATAAAATAAATAAAAACCTAAACTAAACAAAAAAATAAAAAACCTAATAAAATAAAAACTAAACCTAAAATAAAAATAAAATGAACCTAAAATAAAAAAAAAAAAACTAAATAAAAACCTAAACCTAAAAAATAAATCAAAAAATAAAACCTAAAAATAAATAAAAATAAAACCTAAACCCTAAACTATAAAAAAAAAATCTAAACCAAAAAATAAAATAAAATAAACCTAAACCTAAACTAAAATAAATAAAACCTAAATCTAAACCTAAAAAAAACTAAACCTAAACCTAAACCTAAACTAAATAAACTACAATAAACTAAAAAAATAAACCTAAAATATAAACCTAAAACCTAAACCTAAAAAAATAAAACAAATACCTAAACCTAAACCTAAAAAATAAAAAAATAAAAAAACTAAACTAAAAAATAAACCTAAACCTAAACCTAAAAAATAAAAAAACTAAAATAAAACTAAAAAAATAAATGAACATAAATAAACTAAACTAAATAAAAAATAAACAAAATAAAATAAAACATAAAATAAACTAAAAATAAAATAATAAATAAACTAAAATAAAATTAAACCAATGAGTTTACTTAATTTAAAATAAAAAAATAAAAAAAATAAAAAATAAAAAAAACACTAACCCTAAACCCCAAAACTAACCCTAAACCCTAAACCTACCACCCTAAGCCCTAAACCCTAAACCCTAAAACCCTAAACCCTAAACCCTAAACCTTAAAACCCTAAACCCTAAAACCCTAAAAAAACCTAAAACCTAAATAAAAAACCAAAAAATAACCTAAACTAAATTAAATAAAAAATAAAATAAAATAAAAACCTAAACTAAAACCTAAACCTAACCTAAACCTAAAAGTAAAGAAAAATAAAAAAAAACAAAAGTAAAGTAAAATAAATAAAAACCCATGCTAAACTAAATTAAATAAAATAAACCTAAAAATAAAAAACCTAAATAAAATAAAATCAAAAAGTAAAATAAAAATAAAATAAACCTAAAATAAAATAGGATAAAAACTAAATAAAAAACCTAAACCTAAAAAATAAACCTTAAAGAAAACTTAAAAATAAATAAAAAATAAAATGTAAACCCTAATGTAAAAAAATACCTAAATAAACAAAAAAATAAAATAAAACCTAAAAATAAACTAAAATAAAATAAAACCTAAAACTAAACCTAAAATATACTAAACCTAAACACTAAACAAAATAAAATAAAATAAACTAAAAATAAATCTAAACCTTAACTAAAAAATAAAACCTAAAAATAAATCTAAAACCTAAACCTAAACAAATAAAATAAAAATCTAAACCTAAACCTAAAAATAAAAAATAAAACTTAAACCTAAAAAATAAAATAACATTAAAACTAAACTAAAAATAAACAAAAACCTAAACCTAAACCTAAAAATAAACTAAAATGAAAACCTAAACTAAAATAAATAAACCTAAAATAAATAAACTAAACTAAATAAAATAAAAAAAATAAACCTAAAAAAATAAAATTAAAATAAACTAAAATAAATAAGAAATAAACTAAATAAACTAAATTTAAACCTCTGGTTTACTTAATTTTAAAAAAACCCTAAACCTACAACCCTAAACCCTAAACCCTAAACCCCAAACCCTACATAAAAAAAATATTAAAAAAATAAAAAACCCTAAACCTACACGCTAAA